>CM052811.1:104399881-104473616 GCA_028533885.1 Nasua narica | reverse complement strand
GGCTCGAAGATGTTGTGATCGTCAGGTCCTCCCAGAGGATGGGCCTCTGGTGTTTACTGGGGGCAGCTTTATGGTTTCTGCAGACCTCAAAGGCAGCCTCAGAGTCTGAGTGTCTCTCACTCACCAGCCAGTCCAAGCATGTAAGGCAATTTCTTCTCCACTAGCCAACAAGCAAGGAGTGAGTGGAGAAGGTAGCTATTGTCTAGACTTCCGGCAGCAGAAAAGTCATTCCTTCCTCATTGGAGTCATAACTGGGCAGGGATATTCAACCTTATCCCAGGGAGAGTAAGGCCTGGGGGAATAATGCATGTCTATTGTTTGCTTTCTGTTGAGATCTCTCTCTACTTTTTCTTTGGCCTGGAAACTGGGCCCATTTCTTTGGTTACTCAAGCCCAGACTTGATAAGGCAAAGGGTGGTGTAGACAAGACAGCTTAGAACTTTATGGTGACAATGGTAAGCTCCAAGCATTGGAAATGGTGGCCGCAGGGATCTCAGGCCTGATAGTAGGCTTGGGATGAAACAATCACCCCCTCATTTCATCTTCACACCCCTGACAAAGATAAGAACTATTATTCCTCTTTTACAAATGAGGAAACTGAGGCTCAGAAAAGTGAAGGAAGTCACTTTATTCATGGACCCAATCAGGGGTGAAAATGGGACGGGAACACAAGTCTTTATGACCAGAAAAATAGAATTTTTTTTCCCTTTTGAGCCTTCCTTAGACAGTACATACCACTGCTCTTTATGAGATGCATTTCTTTCTTGGCCACCAGTCTAATGATGAATAAATCATGGAATGCGGCTGTAGAGCTTGATTCTTACACTCCACCCAAGTAGATGTCCCATTGGCCTCAGTTGCAATTAGCTTCAATAAGAAGCTGAAGTTACCTGATTAGTAATAATACCACCACCTGCTATTTATAGATGGCCATTCTCCAAGGAGTCCAAAGTACTTTGTAGACATTATCTAATCCAGTCCTGCCGTGTTATAGTAAGTCGGGTCTAAGCCTGTGGTATCCTTGCCTTTTCACAGAAAGGCTCATGTTCACAGAGGGCTAGTCTTGGCACTCATCATACAAAGGGTTGGCATCCCCTACTGGCCCATCAGTAACTTGTTCCACCTTGTATGACTTTGTTCTCTGTGGAAATCAGGCCAGGTCTGTCATCATGAATTCTGCCCTCCATTGGCCTTTGGCATTGCTCACGCCACGGGAGCTGGACAGACAGCTTCATGTGAATTTATAAGACTTCATAAAGGGTTTATCTGGACTCACTTCCAGTCAGAAGCACCTTTGAGTTGTTCCTGGAAACAGGATCATCATTTTCATTTTCTTCTTCTCTTTCTTCTTCCTCTTCCTCTTCCTCCTCCTCCTCCTTTCCCTTCTTCCTCCTCTTCCTTACTCCTCCCCCTTGTCCTCCTCTTCCTTCCTTCTTCCTCCGTGCTCCTCCCCCCTCCTCCTTGCTCCTCCCCCTCCTCCTCCTTCTCCTCCTCCTTTTCCTTCCTACCCTTCCTTCTCTTCCTTGCTCTCCCCTTCTCCTCCTTCATGTCCTCCTCCTCCTCTTCTTTCCTCCTCCTCCTCCTCCTTCTCCTCTTCCTTTGCAATTAACCCAAATTTATCTAGTGCTAGCTATATTTGTGGTCCTGTGCTAGGCACTTCAGAGGGCCTGCTTGACTTACTTCTCACAACGGCTACCAACAGTAGTTGTCATTACCCACCTCATTCTACAGGGTAGAAAATTGAGACATAGCATGATAAATGATTTATTTCACTCTGATTGTTGACAGTCTAAATGGTCCCAGATCAACTTGAGAAAATCCGAGCCTTCCCCATCTAGCACAGAGCCAGGTAAGCATGAGACATGGTGAGTAACTGTTGATTAGACTAACAGAATGATTTCCTTTTATTTTCACAGATACATTATACATCATAATTTTTAATCCCTACAGCAATTCAGTGAAGTAGATATTTGTACTCTTATTTCCCAGAAAATGACCTAAGGCTCGGAAAAGCAAATAGTTTGTTAAAAGCACATAGTTAAAAAAAAAAAAAAGAAAGAAGAAGAAGAAGGGATGCAGTTGTATTTTAATTCTCATTTTTCTCAGATTCCAAAATCTCTACACTTCATCCATAAACTCATTTGAATCAGTGAGGGATTGGGCAGTGGATAGATGGAAGCATAGATGGATGGGACGGGGAAGAATGGATGGGGCCAGGACTTCGGTGCTAAGCTCTTCTGTCTTAAATGCTAGATTTCTGAAAATGACAAGATATGAGTGATAGGAAGCCATGTACAGCACAGTCCAAAACCTTCAGGGACTTATGTAAATTGACCTGAAGTTGCTTACCCACAGAAGGAGAATTACCCTCTAAAACAGGACACTTCAAGAATGAAAGAATACTGCCTGAGAGAATTGAGGTCCAAGCCCTGCAGACCTAATGGGTGTCAAGGGAAGAGCCGCGCTTAATGATGGGGAGACTGCATGATTGTGCTAGGCTGAAAAAGGGTAGAATGACGACGGTCTTCCTTGCTCTCTAAAGTATCGCAGCACCTTCGATATGTGGGAATTTGAAGGGTTCAATGTGCATAGAAGAAGCTAAAGACATGGCGCTAGACACATATGTGTTCAGGCCTGAGCATCTGGAATAAGACACCAATAGCTTGGAAATGGCATACATGTGTAATGGTAGACTTGACAGAGCCTGGGAACCTGGGATCCAGGGCCACCCTGCACCGCAAGGAGCCACGGAAGAGTTCCAGTCACTAGCCTGAAAGAAAGACTGTTGGGGAGAGATACCCTGGCTTCTTCCTTTCTCCTTCCCTCCCTCCTCCCCCACTAGTACCTCTGATGAGGGTTGGCTGTGCCATTTGCAGGATTCAGCCCTGTCTGACATAGAGCTGAGAGGAAGTGCAGAGAACGGACCTGAGAACAAACAGGCAAATGACTGACATTCCAGGTGTCTTGGAACATTTCTTTCTTTCTCAGCCTTGTGTCAGGTGTCTGGACCAGATGGAGGCTTTGATTCCATTTGCCACTCCAGAAGTTAGAGACCCTGGAAAAGAGAGTCTATTTTGTTAGGAGGAGAATTCAAGGAGAAGAAGGAAGCCACTATTCAGACGAGCATCTTGCACAAGAATGTCACTTCATGGCCAGGGTCCAGCTTCCTTTGGTTGAATGCTTTTGGCAGCAGGTCACCAGGGACCAGCTTACCTGGAGGCAGAGGGCATGGGATTTATGCTGCTCAAAGGAGCTGGGCTGCCCCTACATCACCTTCACCATTCAGTGACACGGTGATTGAAATTTCAAAATGGATGAAAAATTCCATGGGGTTAAAATGACAAGTCTGGAAATGCCTTTGACAGGATAGATAAATACACAAGAACGTGCATAAATAAAACTTCTGTCTCTCTGCTGTGGACACTGCCTTTGCAGTTGCTTGGACAAGCACAGGATTGCACCAAGAACTTCTATCTTTTTACCGTTCTGATCTTGCTTAGGACAAAAAGAAAAGCTCAGCGACAGTCTGATGCAGAGCCAAAACTGCATCCCTCTCGGCTTAGCGGGGTCCCAGAAACCCGGGAACCAAGCTGCATTTAGTCACGAAGAGAACTGTACTCCAATTATGCAATTTTCTCCACGGAATGAAGCAGCAAATTCTTTCCTTGTTCCCTCTCTCCTTCCATCCCTTCTTTCCTTTCTTCATCACTTAAGAAAGAATAGCTGCCATTTCAGTCTATTGCCACATAGCAAACCACACCAAAGTTGGCTTAAAACAACAGCGATCCTTTATTTTTCTCCTGTATCCGCAGCTGGGGAAGGTTGGTGGGTCAGCTCCACTCTGCTCCACACCTTCAGCTGAGCCGTCTCAACTAGGGCTGGCAGGTTCGTTTCCAAGATGGCACCCTCACAGGGCTTAAGTGTTGGTTTCAGAACTTGACCAGGCATTGTCAGCCGGAGGACTCAGTTGTCTTCCAGTGGATGTTTCCAGGGGAATTCTTGGGCTTTTCCAGAACAAGGTGGTGGAGTTCCCAGAGTATTCTAAGAAGTCCAGGTGGAGTCTGAAAGGCTCCTTAGGACAACTAGAAGCCCAGAAGCTCATTCCTAAAGCATTCTCTCAGTCAAGCAAATTTGTGACTTTCTTTAATCTATCATCCCACTTTGTGGGAGGTGAAAGTATGATGTGATTAACTTCACAGTAACAGAGCAATGATAGACATTCAGGACCCCATAGAACTCAAAATAAAGTGGTAAGTACAGAAGGTTAGCAGCAGAATTCTGGTTGGACCAGGGAACTGGGAAGTCCCTGATATTAATCAAGGATGGTGAATTCATGTCAGGTCAATGTGCTTGAATCTCAGCTCTCAACATTTATGCAAGCTACTTGACAAGAAGCTACATTTGAACATGATTGGCTGTCTTCTGCCTATCCCTCCTCATATATCTTTTAGTCTTAGATCACTGTCATCCATAATCTCTTTTTATTTAATTTAATTAACTAAAAGTGGAGTTGTAGTATTAAAAGGCAGATTTTTAAATTTTTGTGGTTTGTAATTTCATAAAAAGGATATGTAATCTTTTTAGGACAATTACTATTGATGTATACACATAATAAAGTATACAAAGGATTAAGTGTACAGTTCAATAAATTTGGGGGAAAGAAAAATTTTTTACTTACGTAAACACCCATGTATCTACCTCCCATTCCAAGTTAAAAGAACTTTTCCAGCAACATAAAGGACTTGTTTGTAATCTTTTAGTACTTTACAAATTTAATACCACTTTGTTAAAATTTTCTCACATGGTTGCATGTCATGTCGCTATAAGCTTATTCATTTTGACTACTGTGTGATAGTTCATTGCAAAAATACACCATTTTTACCATTTATTGATCCACATACCATGACTAATCCATTTCTCATTGGTGGATATTTAAGTGGTTTCCAGGTTTTTACTATTGTGAACAACGTAGGTAATTCTCTTGGCTGTGTGTCCTGGTACACATATTTAGTTACACCTGTGAATGAAACTACTGAACTGATAGAATATATAAATATTTACTAATAAGAAGACCTTACTCAATTATTTTCCAAAGTGGTAATACCATGTTTCATTCTACTGGAGTAAGTAAGAAAGGCTATAGATCTAAATCCACTTCAACCTTAGTATTGTAAATTTTTGGTCTTTGCCAATTGAATGTGTATAAAATTATAAGTCACAGTTATCTTGATTTGTATTTTTCTGATCATCAATACTCTTTAACATCTTGCCAAAGTTTTACTGACTTTGATTCTTCTGTGAAATGTCTGTTCACATCTCTTGCCCATTTTTAATTGGTTTACTCTCGATTTTATTTTTGATTTGTAGGGTAATCTTGGATTTTTCATAAAATAAATTCTATCAATATTTGCCTTTATGCTTTCTGCCTTTGCTTTCCAATTCAGTAAAAAAAAAAAAATGTTTCCTATGCCACGATTATTTAAATATTCATCTGTATTATTTCTTTCAGGGGCCTCCTGGTTTTCTCTGCTGTTTCCATCACTAGCAGGCTCCACCCAAGCTACATTCCTGAGCTGAAGGTTTGCAGCTGGGGACGTGGGACTCTGCACTGCATGATCAGGTACCCAGGCCTTTCTGGGTCTCCACCCAGGCCCTTTCCAGGCTCCACCCAAGCTTGGCTGTGGCCTGGCCCAGGGAACTGCCTGGAGCTACCTGGTCTATTTCCAGCAGATATGAGTCATTTTCCTTTCCAAGAACCCAGGGAGTGTTATATTTACTGGATACTCTGGAAGATTCAGCTAAACTGCTTCTACAAATGGAGACACTGGGGTTCTGAGAGGTGATGTAATTTGTCCAAGATTACACAGCTACAAGTATGAGAGAGGCGTGGAGACACCAAATGTTTCCTTTGGGCAAATGGGTCCACGTTGAAACTTTGTGTTGGATTTAGTGAATACGCATTAAATTCTGCTGCCTAATTGGGATTAATAGATGTCTTTTCAATCTGATGAAAGGAAGTCCACACAGCAGTTCATCTAATCTTTCTGCTTTCATCCCCGTGTCCCCCATCAGGCTCCCCACTGCATACAACATTCAGAGGAACACCATTGCAGCTGGCTCATGTCTCTGCATAGCTTCAAATGCCTCGATTGCTCCCTGTTGCTTTAACATTAAAATCTATATTTTTTTTACAAATGCCCTGCATGCTTGGGGCCTGTCTCTGCCTTTCCTTTTCATCTCCTACCTACAGTCATGCTCGCTCTTGTAGCCACAGAGACCTCCTGTATGTTCTTTGTGCCCAGTTCTGTTCTGTCTCCAGGCTCTCTGCTTCTGCAGTCTCCTTTGCTGAGAATCTTTTCTCCTGGCCTTCTTGGATACGTTGCCCTCCTTTACAATGTACCACAAAGGCTTAGTTTCAGTCCTTACTAGAGATTATTATGATCTCTATTACGTTATTTATTTGTTTTTTGTTGCTTCTCTGGGGCCCCTTCCTCTGATGGATTGCGCAGCCAAAGTTTGTTTCATTCATCTGTATCCTTAGGGCCCAGGCCTGTGCCTGGCCCATTGTTCAATCGGTATTTGTTGAACCAATGAACAAATCCAGTAGCTACTCAATAATTAGTGGTTTTCATTTCCTTCTGTAAGCAGAAGTGGCTATGCACACACTGTACACACAACCCGAAGGAACTTGAAGAGGAGGTTGGAAATCACGGCTTTGTTGGATGTGTCTAGTATGCATCTGAACAACTGGCCAAACCAGTTGAGCTAGCTACTGTTTTCTCTTCTGTTTTGTTTAACTTCTACGAATTTCTTGGCCTTGGAACTTCTTTTGGCCCAGGTCTGCATATCCTTGGAGAAGGAGAGTTTACAATAATGGTCATATTTTAGGGTCTATTGACACAATGAGTATATTACTCAGATTGACCAGTCCCCAAAAGATACCTAATAGGCTTTGACTGCAGGATGATTCTTGAAGAGTTTCCAGGACATCTTGAAAGGGGGTAGGAGCCAAATAGGTAAGCGTATCAAGTACTCTGTGTTTGTGAGGTCCTTTCTCAATACTTGGTCCTTGGTGAAATGGTGGAAGGTGAGTGGAAGGGAAAGTTCTCTTGACTCCCAGGTGCTGAATAGGAAAACAAACTCAGAATTATTACATCTTGGGAAGTGTGCTAAGCAAAACTGGAATTTGTCATCCCCACTGGGATTAAGAGATGTCTCTTCAATGATAGCTCTTCATATCCCACCTTCCTGACCCAGTCTGGCTGGAAGATACAGAGGTTAATGGCTGTGTTTCAAAGCATTTTTTCTTCTGCAGGAATGAGGAAGCCCAGGTCTTCTTGGTGATAGTTGGAGAACTTCATGCTCCAAGGAATGACTATGGTCAATATTTTTGGGATCAGTTAGGCAACGTCATTACATTTGAAGAAGGAAATCAATCATCCTTCCTTTCCTTCACTCTCTCCCTTCCTGCCTTCCATTTTTCCTCTTTCCCTCCCTTCCTTCTTCCTCCATGTCCCCCTTCCACCAAGGGAGTCCCAGGGCAAGGGTGAGAGATTAATGAAGAAATGTCTTGCCTCTGTTCACAAGCTCGTGGTGGAGAAAAACAGGTGGAATGTTATAGTAAAGGATGACAAAAACTATACAGAGGGCCACGCATAGGTATCTGGGAACACAAACAGTGGTGTGCAATTATGAAAAACCAGCTCTCCATTGGGGAGAGATCTCGATTTGCGACATTTGTTGATTTTTGTGGTGTAAATACTCTCATCTTGGTAGGTTTCAAGCTACCAGCCTGGTGCTGGGAAGAGATTGAGTTAGTGCTACCAACACAGGGTCACAGGAGGTGCACATATCCTGCCCTTCAGCTGGAGCAGGCTCAGCACCACCCCCCTCCCCCCCGCCCCCGAGAAGGCACTGAATTTGGTCCAAACTGCAGTGGGATTTGTAATGGTCAGGGCAGACTTCCCAGAAGAGGAGACATGTTAGCTTCCTCGAGAATGGGTACAGTAGTAAAGGGAAGGAGGTACAAACCCGTTTCCTCTTTATATACATTAAAGGAAACAGAGAAAATACAGATAAATGAAAATAACAAAAGGTTCACATGTAATTTAAAAACTGGAAGATGAAAGCTGTTAATTTTTTGATGATTATTCCTTGCGTCTTCTTTTTTTCTCTTTGTTGTTGAATTTTTTTTTTTTTAAGATTTTATTTTATTTGACAGAGAGAGATCACAAGTAGGCAGAGAGAAAGGAGGAAGCAGGCTCCCCACTGAGCAGAGAGCCCAATGTAGGGCTTGATCCTAGGACCCAGTCCCAGGACCCTGAGATCATGACCTGAGCCAAAGGCAGAGGCTTTAACCCACTGAGCCACTCAGGCGCCCCTCTTTGTTGTTGAATTTTTATCACTAGAAAGCAGATTTCTCTTTCCCAGTTAACCTTTTATCCGACAGGAACATTTTTAACTATTGTTTCCTTTTAAAATTTCATTTAAAGCTGATATTCCATTAAAAAACTCATGCCTCTTTGTTTGAATTTGGATTCTGATTAAATTAATGGATCTTTGTTTTTATATGTTTTATTTTATTTATATGTTTATATGTTTTATTTATTTTATTTTCACTGACTCTTGAGAAATATTCTTTTACTTTTTTATTTTTAAAATTTTAATTTTTTTAAAAGGATTTTTTTGTTTGTTTGTTTATTTGACAGAGAGATAGAGAGAGAGCACAAGGAGGCAGAGCGGCAGGCAGAGGGAGAGGGAGAAGCAGGCTCCCCGCTGGGAAGGGAGCCTGATGCAGGGCTTGATCCCAGGACCCTGGGATCATGATCTGAGCCAAAGGTGCCCCTAAGTTTTTAATTTTAATTCTAGTATAGCTAACATACAGCATTATATTAATTTCAAGTGTACAATATAGCGATTCCACAATTCCATACATTACTGTTTTTACACATTTTAAACTCACATTTATACATGCAATTATAACTAGTAAGCTCATTCTTCTATCATTTTGATTCAGAGTTTATTTTTACATGTCCTTATTTTTGCCATGGTCTCTTGCTTTTTGTTGAGTGTTTTAATGCCTTTATATTCCTTATTTTGTTTAAATGTATAGGCCCTGCTTTAAATTTAGCTCTTTCCATTTGAATGAAGAGATTTCTAGTGCCCTTTTACTTTCTCTACTGGCATCCTCCCATTTCTCTCTTCTACTCTGCGATTTTGTTCACAGGCTCTGAAATGGTAAGTACAAGGTACTGGCATAGAATTTTGATCATTGTTGTTATTTATATTAAGTATCATCTTTTCCAAAATTAATTTTGACTTTGGTATATGGTCTCAAGTTCAAAATAAAGGTCTAGTTTTACCTGTATTTTAATTGCCCTCAGGGTTCACTAGCCACGTACCGACACCATTTTCGAACTCCGGTTTTAGCCCCATCTTTCAGAGGGGCAGAGCGCATAACCCGCACCACTGTCCCAACAAGCACATCCCAGTGACCCGGTATAGAATCCCTCGAATGTTTGAGATGAAAGGTCATTCTGTTCACAGACCCCGTGTTTGGAAATGTCATCGACTGAACGTAAGAAATCCACTTTTTTGGAATGAGCATAAAAGAAACGACTGGAGACCAGGAGCCCCCACTCGTCGCTTGGGGCATTACGCCTCAGCCCCCGGTCCTCGTTCCTCTTTCTGCAGCTAGGTTCTAGGGACCTGTGTCCGTCCTTACAGCCCTCCTCGCCCAAGGGCAGCATGTGCTGCTTGGCCTGCCACTGGGCTGCAAGTTGTCCTCTATCCTTCCGAAGCCTGAGCCCGGGCCCTGTGGACTCTGCTCATGGTGCTCACCGGGCGACATCAGGGCCACCTGTGCTGGGAGCCGCCACAGTGACAGGGGGCCCCTCGGAGGCCGACTCCTGCTGGCCTGTCTTCCTCGCACCACTGCCATCTGCCAATATCCTTGGGGGCTTCCTCTGGGCTCTTCGAGAAGACGGCAGGCCCACCACCAAGAGGTAGCCACAGGGGACAGTCTCTGTGACCATTCTTATTCCATGTGGCTTCATGCTCCCAATCCTCCGGGTTGCATGTTCAACCCACGTTTTACATGATGATTTGTCAGCGTTTCTCCAGCGTCTACTATGTTCTCAGCACACTGTTACCTGATGTGCACTGATAACTCCTGCATGCATAGGAGAGCTCATTATCTTCGTGACACAGGAGGAACCAGGCCGGGAGAGGGGGCATCGCGGGCTCAGGGCCCCTGCCGGGGGAGTAGTAGGACCTGCAACAGGAACCGGCTTCCTGACTCTCGGCCTGCTGTCCTGTCCCCTATGCTCTACCCCCTTCTTGCTGCTAAAGCTCCTGGCTGCTGACCTCTGAGGGCTCCTCCTGGGTCCCCATGCTGCCACAGCCCTAAAAATGTCCCTTGTCTAGATTTGTATATACACATGGAGGGGACTCAGGCTCTCCGGACTCCTAGCACTTTCGGCCCTGAGGGCTCCCCTTTGCCGGCCCTCCCACGGAGGCTGGAGAGCAGGGGAGAAGGCAGCCGGGGCTTCCTCTGGGTTTCAGCCTCAGACTGGGGGCACAGCCATCCTCACCCCTGGGGCCCAGGGCTTACCTCCCTCAGGTTTTATTGCCTTGGAAAGAGGGATTGAGGGCAACTGTTTATGGGCCCAGGAGGAGCCGTAAAAGTTTGCAGGCATTTCTGTCTCTTACTTAGTAAACCTTAATGTGTCCTCATGCACCCATTGACCTAAAAAGAAACACATAGAAAAATGGGGGAGGGAGGGGGGTGGTTTTAGGCCCCGTCATCAAGCTAAAAGTCTCGGGAATTCCACGTGAATCTTGAATGACCTGCAGGGTTGTGGGTAAGGGAGCGGAGTGCGTCGCTGGGGGCCGCTCCAGAGGATGCTGGTTGAGGCCTCGCTGTGCTCCTAAGATCCAGGATTCTGCAGAGGGGACTTGGGGGCCTAGTTCCAGCGCTGCTGTACTTCCAAACTTCAGGGTCTGCTCTGCAAGTCCCCAGGCTCTCTGGGTTCTGGGGAGATGCGGGCGGTGGGCAGTCCGGGGCAGGGAGAGCAAACCATCATCAGCAGGTGAGACAATGCCTGGGGGGTCAGGCAAGACAGAGAACACTGTAGGCTTGAACGCCCTGGACAGAAAGAGACTTTGCTTCCGGCTTGAGGAGTTTACATTTCAGGTAGAGGTTTATACCTATGGCATAATAGTTACACTTACTAAACAGTTTAAGCCCAGACATTATTCTAAACTCTGTGCGTGTTCACAAAATCCTTCCAAGGTAACCACTGTTCTCCCTGTCTTTCAGATGTGGAAACATATGCTCAGAGAGGTCACGTGACTTACCCAAGGTCACACAGCTATAAGGGATCAGGCTGGTATTCAAATGGAAACGGTTGGCTTTCAGAGACTGTGATCTTGAGGGCTCTACGGCATGGAGCTTCAGAAACGGGCACAGGACGGCACGTTACTGACCTTGGCTCTGTGCTATCAAGCATCAGGGCCTCAGGAATTCAGGTAACGCAGGAGGAGAAGACGAAGAGGAAAAGGAAACCAGCATCAGGTAATGATTATGAATGAAGCCTTCTGGGATGTATGATGTGCTTCGAGATGGAGATTATAATCCTCTCTGTCCAGACGAGGGGACAAGTCTGGCAGGAGTGAAGTTGCTTGCTAACAGCCTCGAGAAACCAGGACTCACAGAGCTGCCTGACCTCAGCTGTACATCTGCTGACCTCCAAGGAAGAGATTTGTGCTCCTAGAGGATCTGAAACAGCAGAATTCATTTATTCATCCATTGAATCAATTGGCCAGTTAATCAATACTTCTTTTTTTTTTTTAAAGATTTATTTATTTATTTATTAGGAAAGAGAGAGAGTGAGAGAGAGCATGAAAGAGAAGGTCAGAGTGAGAAGCAAACTCCCCATGGAGCTGGGAGCCCGATGTGGGACTCGATCTCAGGACTCCGGGATCATGACCTGAGCCGAAGGCAGTTGCTTAACCAACTGAGCCACCCAGGCGCCCTTAATCAATACTTCTTGAGAAACTTTCACATCGTGTGTCCTGGGAAACTAAGATGTTCAAATTCCTGGAACTACAGGGATGAAGTTGGGTCTTCACAATTCCAATACATGAAATGCAGTCTTCGACTCCATGAGAACTTGAATCTGCAGCCCCGCAGGGCCCCAGCGCATGGCCCCTTGAGGACTCCTGAGCACGCTGTCGTCCCCACACTTCTGAGACCTCAGCACCTCCTTCTGGCTCCTGATTTACTCATCTGTAGGTCTGAAACTGCTCACCTTCTTCACAAAGCACGATGTCAGTCATGTGCTTGTGTACAAGTGTAAGTGGGAAAATTTCCTTGTGTGTCAAAGAATGCATCTCGGTGATCTTCCTTGAGATGTCATATGTATTGAGGGTCTGGACAGGAACTCATGCCATTTACTCAGAGAGGACAGGGGCCATTTGTGAAGGATCAAGAGCCCCAGGGAGGGTTAGAGTTATTAGGAGGGAAGGGGAGACACATTTCTGGGGCAAGGCGGTCAGTGGGGAGTCCCTCCCTGCTTTGTATTTCCCTGACCTCTTGAACTTGGCAGTTTTGCTATTGCTAAGTTTTCTGCTCCAGATTTTGGGGGATGTACATTAGTATCTGCTTCCAATAATCAAAGAGCTTTGGTAGATTGTAGGACAAAGAATCAGATTAAGTCAGGATTTTGACTCTTCTTCAGTTACATGGCATTGGGCAAGTGTGTTAAGCTTTCTGAGCCTGTTTCATCACATGTGAGATGGAAGAATGCTAGAAACCACATGGAACTATTTCCCAATGTGGCGTGGTAACCCAACCTGAGTAATTAATCATGGACAATGTAAGAGTTGTCTGCTTCGTGGCAACTCTTGGTCAAGGTTCTGTTGAAAGTCAGAATCTGGACTCTAGAATCTCAGACCCAGACTATGTGGTTATCATCTACCTCTCAGATTTTATGACAGTCAGATTAGCCACTATTATCTGAACCTATAACAAATAGGCAGAAGATTAATTTTATGAAAACAGGGGACCGATTATTTTTTAGTGGAAAAACAAAATATTTCTTCTAACTCCATCCCAAGATGCACCTCTTCAGCTCTTTAGTCACAATAATTCATAACTTTTTGATTGCAAATGTGTGAACTAGTCCTCACAGGGATGTTAATGTGGGCTGATGCCACTCTTCAAAAATGAAGTTTCTGGTGCATTATTACAATCCGTAAAAACACTAAGTAAAATTATTCATTTCTTTAGACCATTTCTGCTTATTGATGTCAGTGAGAGAGGCTCCTAAGAGTTGGCCAGGAAAGCAGGTTCAGTGATCAGAAGACTCCTAGGTTTATAATCTTGGGCAGATACAGTTTATCTTTAGAATCTTATTTCTTTGCCTGAAAAATGGTGCTCAAAGCTTTAAATAATCTAAAAATCTAAACGTTTAGTTTATTTATGATTCCTAAACTTCATTTCTTTCTCTCTCCCTTCCTTCCTTCCTCCCTCCCTTCCTTCCTTCCTTCCTTCCTTCCTTCCTTCCTTCCTTCCTTCCTTCCTTTCTTACTTTCTTTTTCTTTCTTACTTTCTTCCTCTCTCTCTCTCTCTCCCTCTTCTTTCTTCCCTTGAGGGTATGTTTCATTTTCTTTTCCTCTGTGTGGAGAAAAATAGCCCCCATTAACTTATTGGGTTATAGCCTTAAACATACATTCCTGCCTTTTTATATATTGTTGTGCATGTAACTTGTGTCTATCAGCACACATTCCAGGAAGATCCAAGTGGCTAATTAAGAGGTTTACTCACATATTTATGATAAGACCATATGGGAAGCAATGTCTAAGTCATATATAATCTGGGATTCCATGCTTAAAAGTTAACTCAGTCTATATGTCTATAAACATAAGAACAAAAACATTTTATAAAAAATGGAAAGTTATTTCAGTACAGTAAGATGGTGAGTGATTTCTTTAATTTCTTCTTGTAAAATATTTCTAAAGTTCATTTATACAACAAGTATTTATTGAGCAACTACTGTGCAGCAAATCGTAAATGAAACAATGGAAAAAGAGGTCTGTTTTTCATGGACCTTATGGTTTAATTATTAATATTTTGGTTTTTAGTAATAAAAGCAAGGGAGAATATAATCCAAAATGATAAAAGTTTTTAGTAGGGATTACTCATCAATGAGTTTGACCTTTAACAAGGCTGAAAGTCAGTATTTTGATCCCTCTCTGCAGAGAGGAAAATGCTGGCACCAAAGGTGGTGATTTTCTTGCCCTCCAGGCAGAGAAAAGCTGGATATGCTAAAAGCTCCTTGGCACCAAAAGCCAAGATAAGGAAAGTGATGAAATCATGGTGCGCTCAAGTCATCACCAACAAGGCAGAAGAGATTAAAGACGTCCAATTATAGGGAGCCCCTGACTCATGCAGCCTCCTGGTTCCCTGTCTCAGAGCCAGCTGAGAGGTTGGTCTTGGAAGTGCATCTATGAAGACAGTTGATGTCCAATTAGCAGAAAACCCAATAACATCTTCCTGAAAGTGCAAATTTTATCATATCATCTTCCAACCACTGACATCACTTCAGTGACTACTCATTGTTCTTGGGCAGAAGACCAAAATCCTGAAAGGTCCTACCAAGTCTTACATAATACGGATGTTGCCCTCTCGTCTCATGAGTCTCATCCTCATTTCCCAGGGGATTCAATTGCACACACACCATACAACCTCTTGCCTCAGGCTTTTGAATATATATTTCTTTTACCTGGAATAAACTCTCACCCTCACCCTGGCCTTTACTTCCTCTAGCTAATGTTCCTCATCATTCAGGTTGAAACTGGGATCACTGCCTTAGATAAGCCTTCCTTGATGTCTTCGACCAAGTCAATTTCCCTTATTACTTCCTTTAATAGTACCAGATACTACTGCACAGCATGGACAATGGTGATGTTGTTTATTTGATGAAAGTTTGCCTTTCTTGTGAGGGTAGAGATGGCATCTTTCATTTCTTTCTCATTGATTCTTTTAGAGCCTACCACTGTGCCTCAGTTAGGGTTGTTGAATCAATGCATGAATAAGAATGGGGAGTTTAAGGCTCTCACTTAGGAGAGCATAACATAAGAAGACAGACTGTCCAGAGTTCCATCTGGGGAGAGAAACTGGAGGACTTCGAGAGGAACAGCTAATCTTCTAGACATAGGAATCAGGACTGAAGAACAGTTGGGATAAAGACCACTCCTGCGTGAATCTGTAGAGTACCCCCTACCCATCCTAAAAGTAAGGGCTGAACTCCCCGGGTTCTGTTCTGAGTGGTGAGAAGGGATGTATTCAGTATGTAGTCGCATCTCCTGAACATCTTCCAGTACTGTCTTAGGTAATGAAATGGAGCACTCAAGTTGTCACCAACAGGGCTAGAAGTGTGAGAGCTATAAGTAAGTTGAGTGAGTGAAGCCATGTTTTCAAAAACTAGTAAGAGAAGGGTAAGGCCAGTGAGGAGAGACCATCTCCACTGTGGTGTTGCTAGTGACATTGGAGTCATAGTTGTGTGGGTCTCTTCCAGGTTGTTATGGGCAGGGAAGCTGGGCAGACAGGTTGAGGTGTAAAATCTTGGATTTCATGAAGAAGTAGGTTGAAAGGAAAGACCCTTATGGATCTTATATGGGGAGAGGTGAATCCCCAGGCATACATAATAATAGTGTTAATAAAAATCTCTTAATGAATATCTGTTACGTGATCAGAACTTTAAAATCTTACTTTTAATCTCCACAACAGCCCCTAGAAGCTTAGCTTTATTATATCTATCTTATAAATAAGGAAACTGAGGCACAGAGAGGTCAGGTGACTTTCCCAGGACTCCACAGAGTCAATGCTGTTGACAGAGCCAGGCTCAAAGTGGCCTGTGGTTGGAGCCATACTTCTGCACTACAGAACTGGCTCTAAGGGTTGCCCATAAAGGCAGATGAACTTTTCCATCAGGACCTTTTGTAAAAATAAGCTCCATGGACATTACAACCTCCTCACCAGGTAGCAAAAGCCTGGGGTGCATTCCCAAGGCACTGTACTTTCTTCCTCCTCAATTCCCTTTGAAGTTAGCAGGAAGTCCACACCTGGGGCTGCAGAGAATCACAATGGGGCTTTGTGATCATCCGGGTTTCATGGCATCCACACTTTTCATTAAAAAATCTAGATTCCAACTATCTATCTATCTATCTATCTATCTATCTATCTATCTATCTATCATCTATCTGGTATCTTCTCTCTAACAGGGTGCCTTTAGATAATTTTCTAATTCAATAACGGAATTTAAACTTCCTGTATGTAAAGTAGGTCAAAAATAGCTGCTTTAATTATTTAAGTAATATCCAAAGAGGCAAACATCAAAAGAAGCTCAAGTTGCAACACAAAGAGGAAAAAAAAAATCTTTAGGATCAGCAACTTTTCTCAGGCGTGCAAGATGGTCTCAGACACATTCATGAGCTAAGCTTAAGGCTTTATTTTTTTAAAAATTGCAATTTTATTGGTGACAGGATCATTACTAATGCCACTGCACGTCCATGGCATGCTCTTATCTACCTGGCATACCTGTCAAATTCATATACAAGCTACTTATTACTATGGGATTTCAATGATGAAAAATCAATTAATCGGAAGCCTGGAAATTAATAAGGGAAATTGAGAGATGGTGGTTCATCAGCTCACTCTCCAGTTATGTTTTTTTTTTCTCTCTCTAAGAGAGAGGGACAGAGAGAAGGTAAGAGGGAGAGATTTCGAAAGAGAGGAATTTTATCTAGCAGGTGTTTAAGGGCAATACGACTCAATGAGCATTTTTATTTTTTTTCACTGGTATGCAATAAGGTAAATACAGAAATTTAGAGTAAGAATTTAAATATTGCTCCAACATCTGATTGTTCAATGGACTTGTCTTCTTGAAGCAAATATAATCATTGCAGATATTGTCAAACACATGTGGTAAATGGCATGCGGCACGGGCTGTGCTCTCATTGTGTAGAGTAAGACTGTGCAAATTGGAAATTAAAAATAAACGTAAACTTGTTCTATGTCACAAGTGGTTTGAGAAGCCCTATTCTAGAAGATAGTAATTAAGTTAACTGGTAATCCTTCAAAAAAAATCAGTTGGTTACTGATTTGGGGGAAAAATTGAATGCTCTACCCCTATCTCACAGATTCATGTCTCACAGTGTATTCAACTTCTAAGAAATTCTCCTTTAAAGAAGCTCCTTTGTTTCTGTTTAAGCTACTGTTTCTCTAATTGATTTTGGCACGAAATGCTTTTTTCCTCTGAATGCCTCATGCTGTGGGAAAAGTAGAGAAAAAGAACTCACTCGCAGTGGGGCACCCTACCTGCACGCCACACCGCCGGCGGTAGAAGAGCTGGTTTTCCCAGTTGAATTTTGATGTTGCACCAAACCCTTCAGGCTTCTTCTGCCAACCACTCCCTTGACCTCCCAGAATCTGGGGCTGGAGAAGGCAGGCAGAGACAATACCTCATCACCATCAAAGTTTGCAGGATTAGAAAAAAGAGAGCACCAAGTTCAAGTCAATGAGTCAAGTTCAGTGATGAGGATGGTGGAACTAAAAAGATCAACAAGACACCTTTCCTCTGGGTTTCTGTCCACCTTTTCCTTTCCTTTCCTTCCTTCCTTCCTTCCTTCCTTCCTTCCTTCCTTCCTTCCTTCCTTCCTTCCTTCTCTTCCTTCTGTGATAATTTTTGAACCCCTAATGTGTGCCAGACACTACAGCGGATAAAGTTAAGGATATAGAGGTTAAGGATATAGTTGAAAATAGACTCTATTCTTACCCTTTGGGCACCCATAATCTAGCGGGGGTCAGAGACAAGTCATCAAGCCATTTGGCTAACATGGGTGATGTGTAGGGTGGAAAGAAAGAGGGTGATGAGTGTGGCAAGGGCCAAAATCTGTGAGGTTGAGGGAAGAGACTACAAGACTTCCTCAAGAACAGACAAGTTTGGTGAGTAACGGGGGATGAAGAGGAGTCAGCCAAGGGAAGAAAGGCAGTGATGAGGGGAATTTCTGGGCAGTTGCTTGTTTCTTTATGGATTTCTCGAAAACTTTAGTGGCATAAGAACAATCCTGAACGAGGGAGGCCACTCTGGCTCAGGTGGGATCTGATTTCCATTTCTTTCCTAAGTGCTTCAGAAAATCCCGGTTACTTGCCTTCAGTGCCAGGTTATAGAGTCCTCATAGCCAATTTCCAGTTAGGTCCCTGCTGAGGGAGGCGATGACCTTCTTAATGGGAACATCTTCAACAGCAGGGGTCAGAGGCACCCAGAATTTTTCTTGCAAAAAATTAGTTGAGCTTCAAGGTCAGGACGTGATGAATGGGGATAATCAGAACAAATGATTTCTGTTTGAGTAAAACGACCTTTGGGGGTCTCCTGAGGGTCTTGCTAAAATTTAGTAATTATGTCTGCCTCAAGCTTTAACCAAACAAAGCAGTGAAATATGGGGTTTGGAGATAGGGAAGGGAGTGAGAGAGTTTCAACTAAGCCTAGCTGGGTTTTTGCTTCAGAAGGACTAGGCTCAAGCTTCTCTGGCTGGATTTCTTGGTGACACACTGTGAGCAGGGATGACTCCATTCTAGGGTCCATCAGCTTACTTGTTAAGGCTCCAGTAAGGGAAGGATTCAGTAAATGTTTGTTGCCATCATCATAATCATCATAGAGGAAGTTGTGTTTGTATCTCCAGTATTTATTTTTATTTTTAATTTTTTAAAGATTTTATTTATTTATTTGACAGAGAGAGACACAAGGAGAGAGGGAACGCAAGCAGGGGGAGTGGGAGAGGGAGAAGCAGACTTCCCACCGAGCAGGGAGTGATGCAGGGCTCAATCAAAGGACCCTGGGATCATGACCCGAGAAGCTTAATGACTGAGCCACCCAGGCATCCCCAGTATTTATTTTCAGAAGAAAACTCAATTTTTATTCAGATATAAACACCCCTGCTATTGAAATCCATGTGCTTTGTGGGAAGAAGATTGAACCCTTGTACATTGTTCAGGACTCTTTTAATTAGTAAAAACCACATTTTCTGGCCATGGTGATTGGTTTAGGGTCTCACTGGGACCACTAAAGTGAGAATTGTTTTCTAGGAATTTCTGGAATTGCACTTCTTCATTTTTCTCATAGAGCTTCTAGTAGTAATTCCCTTCCCTTCTCTCTTGATATGGTCCAAGAGAGCATGGGAGCTGTTGGCAGCCATCTTGTAGCCGTGAAGCCCAACCTGCATGAGGATGAAGCTGGTACTATGACAAACAGGAGATAGACATGATGACATTGTCCAGCTGCCAAATCAGACCAACACTTCCCTACATCAAGAACCTCATCATTCACCCACATATCCTCTTAATAGTGAAAACCACTCTGAGTTAAATTTTTTATTATTCACAACTCAAGGCATCTCAAATTATAGAGACCTTGGTAGCAGAAATTGGGGCATTGTTAATAACACTCTCATGTGTGAAGTTGGTTGAGATGGCATGAAGGGCACAGTAGAGGATTCCACTTAGTTAATCAGCTGCCTCTTATACCTTGGGAAAAAAACTATCAAGATTGTAGCATTAGTGGACTTAGTAGGACAAAAATAGATACGTTGGTACACAGATATAGAGGTCGTCCAAAGATAAATGTTTAGGTTACAGACGCTGTTTCTAAACACAGAAAGAGGAAAATACAACTTTGTTATAAAAGCATTTATGGGAAGCAATGACCATCCTATTTAAGCCATTTCCAAGAGGGTTTTATGCTCCTTGCAACAGACATGTACCAACCATAGCTATCACCTAAGTACCTTGTGCATCCTGCTATTAGAGCACTTAGAAAAAAATAAATATTTGCTCCTATTTCTGATTACTATTAATCTCTTGGAGGCAAGAACCATGAACACTAGCATCCCCAGTACCCAGTATCATGTCTGGTAGGTAGTAGATGTATGTATCTATTTGCCGAATGAATGGCCTCAAATGGGAGACATTAAAGCATAGCTTAGTAGCTTAAATATGGAGATAGTTCATTCATTCTATCAATTTGAGTGAATGTCTTTTACATGGAGAATTTTGTGGACGATGATAATTCTCCACAAACCTATCCTTTTGGTGAATTGTCTTCCTTCCTTTGCTCCCTCCTTCCCTCCCTCTCTCCCTCCCTTCCTTCCTTCTCTTCATTGGTGTCAGGTCCGCATTACAGTCTGAAGATGGTCTCCAATCTACTCCCATTCTCTCTTCCTTTTATCTTTATGGGTGCTTCGCCCAACCGATCTCTTGTGTGTCGAATTCCATCTTGGTGCCTGCTTCTCAGAGGTCAGAAACCGATGCACACTGCTTGGGGTCTTGAGCGGATGGTCTAACTCTGGGATGTGAACGTGGTGTTCGGCATGTCTATGCTCGAAGGAACCAGGAGCTGCCCTTCTCTGTGTTTATATCCAGCAAAGGCATTTTCCGGAGCAAATCTGAAAGAAGGAAGAGGACAGAAACCAGGAATGGGGAGCAACTGCGAGTAAGCAAGGTGGTAGCAAACAGGCGAGGAAAGGGAATGACACAGGCTCCCCTCTTTTTAGTTGAGTTAAATATTCACAGGGTTTACATGCTATGTTTTTAACAGAGAATGACTATGCTGTGAAGGCTTTGATATAATATACTCTTTTGGTTTTCTGGCCTTCTCTTCACAACATATCCTTTATCATTGAATCATTTCTTATTTTGCCTCTCCTATTCTACTACATGCTGTCAAAATCAGTCATGTACAGGGGAGAAGGGACATTAAATGTAGAATAATATTCCAACTGGTTTTTGCTGTGTGACCTTAGGCAAATGACTTAACCTCTCTGAGCCTGTTTTCTCATCCATGAAAGTAGAATGATAGTCTGTCTTCACAGTGCTGCTAAGGAGGTGAAGTAGAGCAATGGATAGGGAGGGTCTAGTACAATTCTGGGCACAAGGTAGTGCTCAGTGATATTAAATATTGTTCATCAACAGGGTGAGTTTCAGAGCATGAGGGGCAGCAGGGAGTGCTCTGAGTGGTGTTACTCTGCTGCTCAAGAAGAATGATGGATTGAGTATGAAAGAGTCTATATCTCTATGGGTTTGGTGGCCACTGGCCATTGGTCTCTAGGTTCTTTTGCCAAAAGTTAAAATAACTGCATCCACTTTAAATTCTATTCTCTCTCCTTCTTTTTGGAGAACTATTATGAATATTTTATTACCTATTTGGAACCTAATATAGAATGGGCTGAGGTTTTGGAGCTAAAGATAACCTATTGAGTTCAGCCTCCTCCATGGAGCACCTGCAGAGAAGGACACCAGGTCACAGGCTTGGGGAATGGCTTGCCGAAGGCTTCAGTAGAGGTAGGTGTGCTCCCTTGTCTCCTTGTCTTGGGGCAGCAGGGTGCTGCTGCCTCGAATGCACCAGCCTCATTCAGAATTTGACTATTTATTTTGGAATGAATTCAATCTGACTGGTTTGAGTAGAAACCCTACTTTCTGGGACCCAGATGTCCTCTGCTGGGGTCTTTTGTGTGTTTTTTTTTAAGATTTTAATTATCTATTTGAGAGGGAGGGAGAGAGCTAGAGAACACAAACAGGGAGAGATGCAGGGAGAGAGGGAGAAGCAGGCTCCCCACTGAGCAGGGAGCCAGAAGCAGGACTCCAGCCCAGGACCCTGGGATCATGACCTGAACTGAAGGCAGACACCCAGTCGACTGAGCCACCCAGGTGCTCTTTTCTTTAATTTTCTTAACAGCATGAGATGCTAAATCCTATTTCATATCCTACACCCCCTCGTCTATTTTCCACTTCTGTGATGCTTGTGTTTTCTCTTTTCAGTCATGGGAGAAGCCACGCTCTACCGCAGTGTCTGGTACAGATTAAGGCACTACTTATTTGTTTGCTGGATTTATTGAATTCATAGATTTGGTGGTGATGGATGGGTGTCTGAGGAAGTAGTGGGCAGCAGGGGTGGGGTCGGGGGGCAAAATGTAAGCAGTTCACTTCATTTGTTTTGGGAAAGACTTCATTGTTGCATACATACTCCTATGAAAGAGTTCATCCAGGACGAATGAGAGGCAGGAGAGCTTATCGGTTACAAACATAGAGCTCACTCACTGGGGCTTAAATTCTAATTCTGCCATGTACTAGTTGTGTGACCTTGAGTGAGTGATTTAATCTCTCTGTGCCTGGCCCAGAATGAGGATCCAAAACAATATTCAGGAAGCCGGGATGTAGGTAGATGTTAATGTACAAGGCATATGTAATTTTAAGTGCAAATGTATACATAGACTTGCACCTGTGTATGTAGACTTTCACACACACACACACACACACACACACACACACACACACACGGCTGTACATTTGTATGCAGGCTGGCATCTAGAGTTCTCACATAGTGTCACCTAAAGGTTTCTTGGTGAGATTGTTAACATCGATCATTCATTCAGTGAATAAACATGTATTAAGCAATTACAAGTTGGCAGACCCCATCAGAAGCCAAGGAGGGAGCCATGAATTAAACACATTTCCTCACTTGAACCTAAGCAGTCTATCAGCAGTGAGTAACTGATGCTGTGTTAAGGACACGGACAGAGTCCTCTGGAAGCATGGAGGAAAGTGTGAGTAATTCTCACGGCAGAGTCGGGGGAGGGTGTGACAGGTGGGTAGGTAATCCTTGAGTGTGTCATGAAGACAGAAACTGTGTGTGGGGAGAGACCTGGGAGGGGGATGCTTCGGGAAGCAAGGAGTGGCAGAACAAAGATGGGGTGACTGAGGGTGCAGATGGTGGCGGTGTTTGGGAACTTCCCTTCATTTACGTGCATTAGCTTTTTCAAATGACTGCTAAGTTGTCAGGACATAACTACTTATTAAATTCTTTGGGCCTAACTACTTAATAAAGGGAACAGGTTTTTCTTTTGGCCTGGGGTTGCCATGAAAATAAAATATTACTGAGATACCCAGCATGTCATGAACCGAGAAAATGTACAAAATTCCGTCCTAGACACAAGTGTGAAGACAGTTCGCGGTTGTTGTTTTTTCCTGTACCAGTGGGTTGTTCTCAGCTGTCGTCACACCTGTAGGATCAAGACTGTGACAACTATCTTTGATCAAGAAGGACAATCACAGATGACTGTAAATGGACATACATGCTTATCCCCACAAACCATAGGCTCATACACACCCATCACACACGTACGCAGATGCAGGCAGAGCGCTTTGGCCATGATGATAATTTTGGAGGGTAATTAACTTTGAGAAATGAAAATAATTAAAAATCAATTAAGATATCATTTCTAGGGAAATGGAGGGAATCAGGATCAGGAATTTTCAGGGGGCAATGGCTTATTCGGCAATATGGCTTCCCCTTGAGGCAAATAGGACTTGAAGATCTCCTGGTCAGCGGGTGACTTGTACCTTCTGGGTGGGTGACAAGGACAAACAGGAATGCCATGGAGCCTGATATCTTCCCAGAGCTCCTCATCTTTGTCGTCTTACCAGCTTCTCTGACAGATCCACAGCATTTTTCCAGAATAAGGCTTTATTATCCCAGGTCCGTGCTGAGTGATGTCTGCTCTCATGGCGGCCAATGTAGTCAACACTCTTCCATCCTACAAAACTGCCCTACAGCTCTTGAGAACTCTGAGCAATTGTCTGTCTTGCTACTTGTGTTTTCTGTGAAATGCCTTTAAAGTTGCTGCCAAGATTGGTATCAGAGCCAGATCTGGATCCTTCCTTAACTGGCCTTTAAAAATTCCACCCAAGGAAACCATGGTTATGGACAACACTCATAAAATCACCTGTTGGAGTATATTTTCCTTTGCATTTGGAGTAATGTGCACTCTACCTTGCTCACCTTGTCTACTCACTCTGGATTTATAAACCTGGGGCTCAACTCTTTAATGGAAGACTTGATAAAAAAGAAAAAAATCTACCCCTTATTCTATAGCGTTTCTGGCCCCAATCTAGTTGAGTTCTGATAACAGTTTCTCTTTGCTTCTGCCTTCATTTTTTGGAAGTAATTACCTACCTCTCCTTGAAACATCATTGTATTAGCCAGGGTTTTCCAGAGAAAGAGAACTGATAGGATATGTATAAAGAGATGTGTTGTGAGGAATTGGCTCACGTGATTATGGAGGCTGAGACATCCCACGATCTGTTGTCAGCAAGCTGGAACCCAGGAAAACCAGCAGCACAATTCAGTCTAAGCTGAAGGCCTGAAAATGTTTCAGCTTGTCCAGGTAGAACTACATTTCCCAGAAGTCCCTTCTCTTCTGTGTGTCCAGGTAGCGTGAACCACCAAGGAAGCTCTCGCGAGGCCTGGAGGGCAGAAGGGAAGTGGCTGCCATTTTGCAGTGCACACACATTGCTAATGATCTGCTGGCTCACCCTGTTGGCATGAAGCAACGTCTGGGCCTGAATTACTTTACCTTCCCCTGGATCCTCCTTCTTTCTCTGACTCCTAAACCAGGCAGGCAAGGGTAGCTCCATGATGAAGACACCCAGCTTCTGCAGGATTCCCTTGTTCTGAAGGTCAGGAATAAGAATGGGAAAGGGTTTCAGTCCATCCTTATAAGATTCCAGCTCATGCGTGGTGTTTTTTTAAATTTTTTTAACAGCTCTACTGAGATACAATTCATATACCATACATTTTACACATTTAAACATACACTTATTTGGTTTTCAGAATATTCACAGAGATGCACAACCATCACTGCAATTAACTGTAGAATATTCATCATCCCAAAAAGAAACTCCACTCCCAACACAATCACTCTCTGTTCCCATACCGCTGCCCTTCTCCTCTAGCCCTGCTTTCTGTTTCTAGAGATTTACTTATTCTGGACATTTCATATATATGGAAACATACACTATGTGTCCTGCTTCTTTCCCTTTAGCATATGTTTTCAAGGTTCATCCACGTTGTAGCATGTTTTAGCACTTCATTCTTTTTTTCCTGGTGAATAATATTCTGGTGTATGGACATACTACCTTTTATTTTTTTCCTTTACATTGGTACCACTTTTTGGCTATCATGAACAATGTCGCTATGAACATCTGTGTACAAGTTTTTTTGTGGACATACGCTTTCATTTCTCCTTGTCATACACTTAAGAGTGGAATCACTGGGTCATATGGTAACTCATTTGAAGGAACTGCCGAACTATCCACTTTAAAATCCCAGCAGCAATTCATGAGGAATCTAATTTCTCTACATCTTTGCCAACGTTTATTATTATGTCTTTTGGATTGTAGTTGTCATAGTGTTTGTGAAGGAGTCTCTCACTGTGGTCTTGATTTGCGTCCCCTAATGGCTACTGCTGTTGAGCATCATTTCATGTACTTATTGACTATATAAATATATTATATTGACTATATAATATATACATATGTGTATATATATGTATATCTTTTTTGAGATATAAATATTTTATTTGGAGGAATGTCTATGCAGATACTATACCCATTTTTAAATTGGCTTAGTTATCTTTGTATTATTATTTTAAAATTTATTTTATTTTTTCAGTGTTCCAAGATTCATTGTTCATGCACCACACCCAGTGCTCCATGCAATACGTGCCCCCCTCAATATGCATCACAAGGCTCACCCAACCCCCTTCCCTCTAAAACTCTCTGTTTGTTTCTCAGAGTCCACAGTCTCTCATGTTTCATCTCCCCCTCCAATTTCCCCCAATTCACTTTTCCTTTCCTTCTCCTAATGTCCTCCATGTTTTTCCTTATGCTCCACACGTAAGTGAAACCATATGATAACTGACTCTCTGCTTGACTTATTTCACTAGCATAATCTCCTCCAGTCCTGTCCATGTTGATACAAAAGTTGGGGATTCATCCTTTCTGATGGAGGCATGATATTCCATTGTATTTATGGACCATATCTTCTTTATCCATTTGTCTGTTGAAGGGAATCTTGGCTCTTTCCACAGTTTAGTGATTGTGGCCATTGCTGCTATGAACATATGGCCCTTCTTTTCACTACATCTGTATTTTTGGGGTAAATACCCAGGAGTGCAATTGTAGGGTCATAGGGTAGCTCTATTTTTAATTTTCTAAGGAGCCTCCACACTGTTTTCCAAAGTGGCTACACTTCGTATTATTGAGTTATGAAAGTTCCAGCTTGCTCCTGACCTTCTCTTCCTAACTGCCTGCTGCCTTGTGGATTTTAAGCACCACCATAAGATGCGAAGACAACAGCCTTACGGAGACTATTTAACTGGCTTCCATAATTGTGTGAATTTCCCTGTAGTGAATCCATATATATCCTCCTGACTCTGCTGTTCTGATTGAACCCTTGTTGATAGAGTCTCAGCCCCATGTTTTAATCTCATCTTCCTGTGCTATCTATACGCAGCTATGTGTCCATCGAACTTTACCTCCAGGAGAATCCTCTTTTCTCGTGTTATATCTCATGCCTGTTTCTTCTGTAGCACAGTTTGCCTAACTTTTTTTTTTTTTTTTTTACTTAAAATTTTATCTGTTCTTCAAAACGATCCCACATTCTCTGTCACCTGTAGAAACTCTTCTAATCTTGTTATCTTCCTCCTTTGCACCGTATGATAGTGCTTATCTCTTTGAAAATCAGTTTCCTGTTCTGTAATCTCATGGGATGAATGGAAGGGATAATAAAGAGTACACATAGAAACTCTCCTCATAGAGTACCAGGCACATGGCAAGTGATGAGTGATGTCTAATTCTCTTTGTTTTCTACCCCTAGAACATGTCAAGAACTTAGTTAATAGTGCTCTATATTTCCCAATTTTGTAGATCTGGAATTGAGGCCAGGAGGTTGAGATGATTCATGTTACTATGCATTTTTGTCTTTTTCTGTGGCTTCAGGATCCTGCAGGGACACTTTGCTCTTTGTGCTCTGAGTTTCAATGCTGGACACACCTTTTTGTAAAAGCACGTATTTGTGAGATGATGGTAGTGATGACTTCCAGCCATAAAATGTTTCCTTTTATCTCATCAAATAATCCGAGGGGGCCATGGGCTCAATAAATGGCAATGGATCTAATTAATAGCATTGAATGCCATTTATAGAAATGTCTCATGTTTGCATCATGCTTCAGAGTTTCCAGAGTGGTTTTCTCTTTGGAGCCTCACAACATCCCTTGCTGTGAAATAGGCAGGGCGGTTGAGGACATTCTGCTGGTGATGACACTGAGGCACAGGTGGCTTACGCACTACATCTAAAGGTCACAGTGAGTAATGAGAACCCACAGGTCCTGACACCCAGGCTTGTGTCCATCTCTTTGCACTCATCAACGAGCAAAGTGAAAGCGAAGCTTGAGCTTGTTCCAGTACAAAACCCAGGGGACCAGCATCAATTGGTTGTCCTCAGTCTGTCCCTGCTTGATCTCCTAGATGGTGATTGTTTCTTTGCTTTATCCTCCCCCATGTACCTTCCTAGCTCTGCTGGGCTTATGACCCCAGAATCCAAGATGCTGATCGCACTGATCTGATAGGAGAGACAGACTATGTTTTCTATTTGTTTTACTCACCTATTCCTACACAACAAGCCATCTTAAAACTTAGTGACTTAAAACAAGAACAACTTATTTTTTCCCATAGTTCTGTGTATGGGCTGGGAGGTTCCTCTGGTGGCTTCAGCTGAGCTCACACAGGTGGCTGCCTTCAGCTGAGGGCTCAGTGGGGCCGGGTCTACAAGATGGCCTCATTCGTAACTCTGGAATTTGGTGTTTACTATTTACTGGTATGGCCTGGTTTACTTGCATGTGGACTTTTACCTTTAGTAGGTTAGATTGGTGGTCTACTTGTGGTCCCAAGAACACAAAGACAGAAAATGTAAGGCCTACTGAGGCTGCATGAGGCTCATGCACAGTATCCCTTCCACTGACATTCTGTCAAATCCATCACAAGGCCACCTGACTCAGGGGTAGGGGAAATAAACTCCACCTCTTGATGGGGGAAATTCACATTCACTTAGCAGAAGAGCAGGGGATATCTTTGGAAACAATGGTTCATGGAGTCATGGTGCCTTAGATGAGTTATAGGGAGTGGGCTTGGCTTTCTTTCTCTTCCATGAAGCAGGAGCTTCCATTACAGCCCTGTTGTCTACTATTGTCACATGTGTTTTCACTGTCACAGCCTTCTCCCTCCCTGCCTCATACATGACAGCCAGAGAGGGTCACTGCCTCTGTCGACTCTGGACTAACTCAGCACTGGACACTGGGAACTGACGCACACTCTCTTGGGAATTCCCAAGTTCTTTGATCACCTTTTGTTGTATCCCAGTGTCGTGGTTAAATGTGAAACCAATCAGAACTAATCATCTCCTAAAAGTATTCTCCACCTGACCCAGCACTGGTTAATGTGATTCTGGTTTGTGGTTTAAGGCCAAGAAATGGGTTTCCCATCTACTCTTATGATCCTGGGTACATCTGTTCTTTAGTGAACCCTAAGGAAGGGATGTTCTAATAGGTTAAGTATCCAGATACTTCAAGGTTCCCTTGCCTAATACCATCAAAGAGCTCCCCTATTTCACCAATATTTCTAACACCCTACTTTGGTTTTTAAATTAGTCATTTCTGGGGTGCCTGGGTGGCTCAGTGGGTTAAGCCTTTGCCTTCTGTGCAGGTCATGATCTCAGGGTCCTGGGATCGAGCCCCTCAGGGGGCTCTCTGCTCAGCGGGGAGCCTGCTTCCCCCCTCTCTCTGCCTGCCTCTCTGCCCATTTGTGATCTCTTTCTCTCTCCTTTCTCTCTCTCTCTGCCAAATAAATAAATAAAAATCTTTAAATTAGTCATTTCTTATCTTTAAGTGAATATAACTACCTATACAACTGTCTCTATAACTGAACTCCCTTGTTTTCAAATCACCAGGACTTCTTTTGATGAAAAGTACTTGGTCTTGCCCATCAAGGATATATCACCCATTTAAAACCTGATCTCTCTGTTTTTAGGTCAATGACTCAGTCATTCTCTTTTCCCCTTGCAGTCAGGACTCTACGGTCCACCTCCTTCCCCCCAGCCTGTTGCCTCCTTCCTAAGATAGTATATGGACCTAGTGGAGAAACTATACATTCTTGTGGCACTGGGAGAATGACGTAAGACATTCTCATATGGATGTTTCAACTCCTGCCCACTGGGGTTTAGTGGGGAGGGAGGTGTGGGGAGGGAGGTGTTAGTCTTTTACCTCGTGCTCTTTAGTTTCTTGTGCCCTCCTCTAGCACAGGGATGGCTTAACTTTTCCCGTGTGGAGACGATTCCCTTCACCATTTTCATGCCTGTGTTTGCCCAAGATTTACCACATGGTTGTTCCTTCCCAGCTTTACTTTCTGATATGTAAACATCTGCTTTGGGGAAGTCTGAGAAAATGCTTTTCTCTTTTTGGAAATCTACCTCTCAAGATGATCTGCTGTGGACTTTTAAGTCTAGATTGAAACTCAGAGTTGAGCAGTCTGTCTGCTTCCTTTTCTTTTCTCTTTTTCAACAATTCTGTGAATTACTCAGTGCTCATCATGGCAAGTGTCCTCTAATTGCTATTACCTATTTTACCCGTGCTCTCAGCCACCCCTCCTCTGGGAACCATCAGTTTGTTCTCTAGAGTTAAGAGTCTGTTTCTTGATTTGTTTCCCTCTCCCCCCTCCTTTTTTTTCCCCTTTGCTCATTTGTTTTGTTTCTTAATTCCACATATGAGTGAAATCATATAATATTTGTCTTTCTCTGCCTTAGTTCACTTAGCATTATACTCTCTAGCTCCATCCGTGTTGTTGCAAATGGCCAGATTTTATTATTTATATGGCTGGATAATATTCCATTATATATACAAATATATGCACTACATCTTCTCAATTCATTCATTTATTATTAGACATTGGACTGCTTCCATAATTTGGCTATTGTCAATAATGCTGCAATAAAAATAGGGGCACATATATGCTATCAAATTAACGTTTTTGTATTCTTTAGGTAAATACCCAGTAGTGTGATTACTAGATTGCAGGGTAGTTCTCTTTAATTTTTTGAGGAACCTCCATACCATTTTCCACAGTGCCTGAACCAGTTTGCACTCCCACCAACAGCCCCTGAGGATTCCCTTTCCTCCACATACTCGCCAACACTTGTGGTTTCTTGCAGTTTTGATTTTAGCCATTCTGACAGGTGTGAAGAGATATCACTTTGTAGTTTCGATTTGCATTTCCCTGATAACAAGTGATGTTGAGCATCTTTTCATGTGTTTGTTGGTCATCTTTATGTCTTCTTTGGGGAAATGTCTGTTCATGTCTTCTGCCCATTTTTTAATTGGATTATTTGTTTTTTAGGTGTTGCATTGCATAAGCTCTTTATATATTTTGGATGCTAACCCTTTATGGAATATGTCATTTGCAAATATCTTCTCCCATTCAGTAGGCTGTCTTTTAGTTTTAATGATTGTTCTGCCTTCCCTTTATTGGGAGTAGTAAACCGGCCTCGTGGATGAGGGACTGCAGAGAAGCAAAATCCCCCTATCAGCCGGTATTTCCCCACTTTTCATAACTGTTGAGAATTATCCCATTTAGCATCTCCCTTTTTTGTAAGTCATTACACATTGACTCTAACAGAGCCATTTTTTTACCATTCTTTTTGTACACTTTGGTAGTGACGTTTTTAAATTCATTAATTTGTTATTTGAAAGATTTATTTATTTGAGAGAGAGAGAGAGAGAGAGAGAGCATAATCATGAGGGCCAGAGGGAAAAGGAGAGAAAGTCTCAAGCAGATTTTGCACTGAGCGTGGAGCCCAAAGCAGGGCTTGATCTCACAACCCTGAGATCAAGACCTGAGCCGAAACCAACAGTCGGACACTTAAGGGACTGCATCACCCAGGTGCCCCAGTAACACTTCCATTTAGTTGTAATTGTTATTTTACTTGTGTGCACACTCATGACATCTCAACACTGCTAGAAGCACGCCCACCACTGCATCAAGCACACTGACGTCATTCCGCTAGTGTTCAAAGAAACCACCGTGTGCTGCTGGGTACTATAGAGCAGTTACGTTTTCTTGTGTTCAGTGCATGCCAGGTGCCCCACACTGAAATGGTACTGTCCTGTTGGCGTTCATCGAGAGCTGTACGCAGAGGGTACAAGTCCCGCTTGCGATCAGTGCGATGCATCAGGCTGAGGTTGTTTTGTAGGAACACGGACTTTCAAGCGAATTGATCAGATAGCCTGACAGTAGTGTGCTCAACTCTATCCCTATTCTATTTTGGGCTCTCTCTTCCAGGAGACAGCCTGCCCGCCTGCATATTTGCCTGATGGACTTAGCCTGTCTCACAGCTTTACTCGGGAGCCTGGGGGATTGCTTCCCACTACAGTGGGCTCTCTTTGGGAGGCTTCAATTGCTTTTGAATTAGTTATAGGCTCGAAAGTGAGCGACTCCCATTATTAGAATGCAGGTTTTAAAATTACTTCATTTCAAGTTGCGGGCTTGGCAGCATTAACCTGTCATCAGAGAATTGAGCATGGTCACGAAGAAGATAGACTTTCGAAAAAATAAAGCAGAAATGAACCAATATGGTCAAGGAGTGAAGGCAATGGACTCTGAAATGCCTTTCACTGAGGCCTCATCTGTTTTACCATCTATAAAATGGTGGCGAACTTTGGATCCTCCTTTTTAGAATAGGTTGTAGGGTAATCAGTGACATGCTATGTAAAACAATTCAGTGAGTGCAATACCCCACTAGACTCTCCAGGCTTGCGTAGCTGTGTTGAAATAGTTCTAGGAAAGCTTATATTCTCATGCACACACAACTTAGCTTTATATCGTATATCAAAGGAATATATGACTTGTATAAATGGCATGATTTTCCAGCCTTATGGAGGCATGATTGACAAATAAAAATTGTGTATATTTAAGGTGTTCAATGTGATGATTTGATATATAGAGGCATTGTGAAATGATTACCATAATCAAGCTAATTAACACATTCATCACCTCAAAGTCATTTTGGCATTTTGTTTTGTTTTGTTTTAATTTTTATTTATTTATTTGACAGAGAGAGAGAGAGAGAGTGAGAGAGAGAGAGAACAAGCAAGGGGAGCAGCAGGCAGAGGGAGAGGGAGAGGCAGGTTCTCTGCAGAGCAAGGAGCCCGACATGGGACTCGATCCCAGGACCCCTGAGATTATGACCTGAGCCGAAGGCAAAGGCTCAACCCTCTGAGTCACTCAGGCACCCCAAGGAAGGGAAAATTTTTTAACAAGATATAAAATGTACAAAGTATAAAGAAAAATATGGATGTATTTGACCTTAAAATTATATATACATATATATATATTTCCATAAATAAAATTAAAAGATCATTTATAAACTAGGAGAATTTTATGTCAATTCATTGTTAAAGAAAGGTAAAAATCTAGAATACAAAGCAGCTTCCTACAAATTAATAAGATAAATGAAAACTTATCAATAGAAAAATAGGCAACAAACATGAATAGGTAATCCCAAATGATCAATTAACATATGAAAAGCTCAACCTCACTGTAATTAATGATATGGAACAAAAAGCAGTTATTTCATAAGATTACATTAGTAAAAATGACTTAGTCTGATCATATCAAGTGTTGGTGAAGATGCAGAGAATCAGGAACTCCTGGGCAAAAATTATGCAACCACTTTTGAGAACAAATTGACAATACATAGTAATGTCAAAGATGCACATTTCTTTGACCCAGAGATTCTACTTTGAGATACATTTTCTACAGAAGTTGTTGTATAGGTACTGAGAAAGTATAAAGATATTCTCTATAGCACTTGTTTTTTAATGTCTAAGAAGTGAAGGTACACCCTTTTTTAATGGTGGAATGAGAAGTGGTTTTGTATATGTTAAAATTCTATAAAGCAGTTCAATAATATAAGATATCAAATCTCAAAAACAGTGTTGAGTGAAAAGAAATGAGTTGCCATAGATTACGGTATTCATTTTACCACAAACTCAGTGGCTTAAAATAATGCATAGTTACTGTCACAGAGTATCTGGAGGTCAGAGGTCTGGGCATGGCTTAGCTAGGTTCTCGGCTTCAGTATGTCGCCAAGCTGAATTCCTAGCCTGAGGGAGGGCTGTGGTCTCATCAGAAGCTCTACCGGTGAAGGAGTTACTTCCAAACACCCTTAGCAAGTTGTAGAATCCATTTCCTTGTGGCTGTAGGATGGAAACCTTCAGTTTTGTCAGGAGGTCACCCTTAGCTCAGAGAGGCCATCTAAGATTGCTTGCCACACGAGCTTCCTCATACAGCCACTTGCTCCATGGCAGATTGCTTCTTTAAAGCAAGGGATAGGCCATCTGAGTGGCTCAGTTGGTTAAACATCAGACTCTTGATTTCAGCTCAGGTCATGATCTCAAAGTCCTAGGATCAAACCCCGTGTCGGACTCTGTGCTCAACACAGAGTCTGCTTCTCCCTCTCCCTCTACCCCTCTTTCCACTCATGTTCTCTCTCTCTCTCATTCTCAAATAAATACATAAGACCTTAAAAAAAAATAAAGCAAGAGATAAAGAGACTCTAACAAGATGGTGTTACACTCTTACACAGTTCCATAAACATGATCACAGATATTGCATCACTTTTTTACTTCATTTCATGGGTTAGAAGCAAGGTCCAGGCCTCACTTACACACAAGAAAGACACAAATGTGTGAATGCTAGGGAGTGGTGATTATGGAAACCACAGGAAGGTCTGTTCACCCAAATTTTGTATCATTTATGTAAATGTCTCAAAACATAAAAACACAAAACTATTTGGTCGACTGTCCAGGAGATGATGTAGTGTGAAAAAACGAGCCCTCAAAAGTCATGCAACGCGTTATCTCATTTATATAACATTCTTAAAATGACAGAATTATAGAAATGCTGAACAGATTAATGGTTGCCGGGGTCAGGGACAAAGGGAGGCAAAGAGAGGGTGACAGTGATAAGTGTGAGTATAGGGAACAAGAAGGATACAGAGCAGTTCTGTATCTTGACTTTATCACTTTATCAATGTCAGTACCCTGGTTGTGATATTGGACTCTAGTTTTACAAGATGTTACCATTGGGAGAACCTGGAAATGGTACATGGGATCTCTGCATTATTTCTTAAAACTGCATATGAACTATAATTGTCAAAATTTAAAAAGTCCAATTGAGAAACAATAACAACAACAACAACAAATAAACCAGAGACAATTTCAAACCCCCCCAAAGTCCTCATATAAATGCTGAATGATGGGCAGAAGACCATGAGACAGAAATCAGTGTAAAAAAATGGTGACGAGCTGGTTGACATAGGAAAAGAATTCACAAAAAGATAATTAAAATTATCATTGGAGGGAGTAGCAGGTAGAACTGCTCTGCAGAAAAGCAAGTCAGTAACCTGGAGGTCAAAGTTGAGAACTCTAAAAATGCAGACGAAAACAACAAACATTAAATGACTGATTAGTTTATACTAATTACTAAGCTTATAATCTTATGTAGAAAATATATGTAGAATAGATAATATATTGCCTTATTTGAATCACATATACATGATTTATATGTATATTCTTTTGTTACTTTCAAAGAACACATGTGAATATTATTCTATAAGGTAATATGAAAAGTTATTAATGGTGATTCTCCTCAATGGTACCATTATTCATAATTTTAATTTTCTATTTTATGCATTTGGATACAGTTTTCTACCATGAGTATGTATTGATTTTAGATGGAAAAAGACAATTAAAATCAGTGCAATTTTGTGCATATTGCACATCTGCAATTGTGTAAAAATATATACAATAAACTAGAAGGAAATGTTATATACTAAATGTTAACAGTGGTTCTGCCTGAGGGATCAGATTTACTTGTTTTCATTTTCTCCAAGTAATACTCTGTAGTCTTTAGATTTTATACAGTGATCAGATGTTCTTTATAATCATATAGATAAATTTTAAATTAGCATATAAAATTTTATAGGTACTATATGATAACAAATATGTAAAAATATACATTGAAAATTGATGGGAAAGAAAACAATTAGAGGTCAGATTATTAGAGATGACTTTTTTTATTCTTTTAATCTTACGTATTTTCAAAATTTATGTCATAAGTATATATTGGTTTGGTAGTGGAAATGTCCCCAAAGAAAATGGAAGTGATTAATTAACTGTTTTGGAGATGGGGAAATTTTTTCTAGACATAAAACAATAGAAAAATCATGAAAGAAGGAGGAACTGTTCAAATAGCCATTTAAAAATGGGAAAATACATTGCTTCCCTAAATGCAATTTCAAAAATTAACTTTTTAAAAATTTATTTCATTTTTTCTATTGTACTCAACTCAAGTTTTAGATGATTAAATAATACTCCATTCTCACATAGAATAATATGCATACCAGACAGATGCTATTTGAGAAAATATGTCATATAATTAGAAAATATACTACAATCTTCTGTGAAAAGAAGAAAAAACATCACATTTACAATTTGTCTTAAACTTATGTATGTGTGTATTTTTATGAATGACAAAAGTGATCCAAATGTTCACAATAGTTACATATTAGGGTTGGGCTTTCGGAAGACTTATTTTCTCTTTTAATGCCTGTATGTCCCACATTTTCTAAAATCAATGTGACATGCTATGTTTAATAAATGTAATAGAACTATAGCAAGGGCCAATATGTAAGCCTAAAAGGCACTTAAAAGTGCTTGGCTGCAAACTTCCAGTTAACTCAGAACTCTTAAGAAAGTCTAATAAGATTCATTCATTCAACAATTATCTATGGAAGGCCCACTAGGGGATTCCAAACACCTGCCATAGTCCTTGATGGAGACATCAAGGACTATGGCAGGTGTTTGGAATCCCCTAGTGAACAAGTCAATGATCTCGCCACCACCTAGCTTACCTGCAAAGATGGAAGTTGGAAAACCATCTACTCTTAGCTCGTTCGAGCTTCCATAAAAATAACCCCGACTAGGGGGCTTAGATAACTGAAATTTGTTTTCTCATAGCTCTGGAGGCTGGAAGTCAAGATCAAGGTGCCAGCATGGTTGGTTTCCTCTGAGGCCCTTCTCCTTGGTGTGCAGGTGGTGGTCCTCTTGTTAGTTCTTCATTGATCATCTATCTGTGCACATGGCCCTGGTGCCTCACCCTTTTCATGCAAGGGTACCAGTCATATTGGACCAGAACCCCACACCAATGCCATCACTTTATGTTATTATTTCCTTAAAGGTTATTCCCAAGTATGGTTCTGTTCTGAGATATTGGGGGTTGGCAATTCAACATATGAATTTGGGAGTGGGGGGCATAATTTAGCCCATAAAACCACTCTGTCCTTTAATCGTCTTTAGTGATCCCTCGTATTCTGGTCCAGTGTCGGTTTGAATACTTCCAATGAAGAGGAACACACTTCCCCACCTTGTATCAGTGGGTAGAGTTACAGGGCGCCTGTGACATTTTTTTTGTTTTTAAAAGGGATTCCTTATCCTCATCTCTCCCTCTCTCTCTTTCTTCTTTTGAGTGCTCAAACCGGGAACTCTCTGCACCTTTCACAGATGGAATTACACGGGCAGTTTTTCTGAATCTGACCAACTCGAAAGCATCAGCTTGCTCCTTTCTCTGGAAGCCAGCTTTTTAATCCTGGGTCAAATGTCGCTTCTAATCCTGGGCATGATGTTCGAGTTCCCCTCGGTCTCAATTTCACCCCAGGAAATGCTCTTCTTCAGCAGCTGTAGAAATGTGTCCAGGAGAGTGACGCTCAAGCCGCTGAGGCTGGGGTGAACCCTGGGAGTCAGGTATCTCTGATCGACTTTTAATGAGGCTGACACGAAAGGGTTAAAAGTTGAAGACCCACCCAGGAGGCTGGGTGCAGGAGGAAGGGAAGCCCTGGGGTTGGGCTTCTTCCTATTTTGAAACGAATGGGCAGAGTTTTCAGGGGAGAAAGTGCAGGAACGGACAAGGCGATGAAAGACACCAGGAGTAGAATTCTCACCAGTTGTACCCAGGTTGGCCAGATGGTATCCGTGGGGCTCGTCAGAGAGGGGCCAGGCGCCCAGAATGCCTCGGAGGTAACGGGTCACCCAAAGAAAGCTTCTCAAATATCCCGAGGACTTCAGAGTTCGTTCTCGTGTGAAGCACTTGGACCACTATGTGAATCAGAAGTTTCTTTTTATGTCAACATTTTATTATGAACAATTTCAAACCTATAGAAAAATTGACAGGATTTTCGGGGGAAACGCCTATAGGCTCACTGCCTAGATCCTGCCGTTAACATTTTACTAAACCTGCTTCATCTTCCATCTGGGTATTCCCCTATCCAGCCATCAATCCATTTTGCTTTTCGGATGCATTTCAAAGCAAATTGCAGCTATCACTACACTCCCCCTAAATACTTTTGTGTGTAACCAGATTTCGGTATCTGTTTACAGGTATTTCTTCTTAAAAGGTAAAATTTACTTACAATGAATCACAGAAATCTCAAGCGTACATTGATTGAGTTTTGACAAAGGCTTACGCCTGTAGGCAATCTGAATAACTATCCCGATGCAGAACAACCTCATCTCCCAGAAAGTTCTCCTGACCCTTCCCAGACAAAGGCTTACGCCTGTAGGCAATCTGAATAACTATCCCGATGCAGAACAACCTCATCTCCCAGAAAGTTCTCCTGACCCTTCCCAGTCAATCCCCACCCCTTCCACCTCCCAAACTTTGTTCCTGTATTTTTCTGCCCTATGTTAGTTTTGTCTGTTTGGATCTCCTCAAAAAATGGAATCATATATTATGTACTCTGTTGTATGCTTTCTATCCCTTGGCCTAATATTTTGGATTGTGTGCCTTAGTGGTTTATTACTTTTGATTGCTGAGTAGGATTCCAGTGGGTTAATACATCACAGTGTTTACCCATAATGGGGACACAGGGTTTTTTTTTTTTTTTCTTTCAGTTTTTGGCTGATATGAATAAAGGGACTATGTTTATTCTTATACAAGGAGAAGAGCTAATTTTTTTCCTCTCCAAGAACTCAATGGGATATTTGGATAATGGAAGGTATCATCCTTCCATCCAACCTCTCTTCTTTCCATGCAAACACATATTATGTGCTTACGGCAGGCCAGGCAGTGTTCAACTCCTGAGAAGATAAAATTAAAAGATACATCCCCCATCCTTTACAGAATCTAGGGAGAGAAACTTTTGGGGTCCTTTAGTAAGGGGCTCATGATGCCCTTTCCTGCAGCTCCCCTCAATATAACCCAACGGCTTCACCACAGAACTCAGTTCCATGGAGGTGATTTTGCCACGGGCCTTATGAAGTGAACTTACTCCTTAAAACCTCCTTCCCTAGAACTTACCTCTATTTATTTGCATACCACCTGCAGATCTGTCTCAAACCTTGATCCCACTTGACCTGAGATTTTCAGAGGGAGCTTGTTATCCTAAGAAGTTATTTTGTCCTAAAATTTACAGATTTCTTCTGAAAAGCTGAATCGAACTGACTCGTAGAATCAGCCAGGCTTTCTCAAGGGCAACAATTCCAGAAGGTACTAATCCTGAGATGCACCACCAGGTTCCTTTTGAGTCATTGCTAGGGTTACCAGATAAAACACAAGACAACCAATTAAATTTAAATTTCAAGTAAACAACTTATTTTTTTCTTTGGTATAAGTATGTCCCAAATACTGCATGGGACATAAGTATGTCCCCAATATTGGAAGCAATATAAATTTATACCAAAAAGTGATCCACTGTTTATCTGAAATTCAAATGTAACTGCACATCCTGTACTTTTATTTGCTAAATCTGGCAACCCTAGTCATTGGAGAAAGAAATTTTCTGGCCAAGAGAATTTTACCCATGATAGAAGCCAAACCCATAAAATACCAAAACTTTGAAAAGTAACCATGAAGGAAATGTTAATTGTATCAGATATCTTCCTGTCTTTTGAGTTAGTGTAGACAGATGCACCCCCAAAGCTTCCTGATAACCTGAAGTCATCGGTATGAATATTAATTATTGACCTGTATAATGCATTTCGGGCTGCTTGTCTCTATATGGAATGTCACCAGAGATCTGTGGTTTTAGAATTTTAAAACTGTGGGTTTTTTCATTTTTTTTTTCTTTTTTCCCTCATCATCGGGCTATCAGTTTGTGGCAATTAATATTTATTTTCCCAGAGTCTAAAAACACTAAACTTTTCTTCCGCCTAACCTGGCATCAGTAAAAAAAAATTGAGACACTAAACCTTGCTGGTAATATGTATACACAAAGATTATAGGCTAGCATGGAGAAAGGCCTTGAGTTTATGATAATTATTTTAACATTTCAGAGATTTTTAAAAGCCAATTTCCAGTCTTTTAATTTTATTTTCTCAAACATCCATTCACTCACTCATTGAAACAATAAATGTTATTATGTAATAGAGGTTTATGCAGACCCCCATGGCTTCAGTGTTTTATAAAATAACATTTATAATTAGTTTTTAGCAAACCGTATCTTTAAAGGGCTGGAGGGTGATTAAAAATTGAGTGTTGCCATCTGAATATTATATATCTTTCAAATAGTGTATTTATTCAATTTACATAATTGCATGAATCCTGTGAGCGGATTTCCACCTGGTCTCATGTCACTTGCTAAGCAGTGTCATTTAAATGTGGAAAGCACAGCTTCCTCTCCCCTAGACTTTTCTTTGCGTGGTCTCAGGCTCCATATTGTGTAATAACCTCTCTTGCACCTTTAGTGTAGATCTGAAACTTTCAGGCACATAGTGAAGGAGAAAGAAATCTTTTAGCTGCTTATTTCAGGGGGGACACTCAGCTTTTAGCAGGAAGTCGACTCTCATCCTTAGCCATTGACTATTTCTTCCTCTGGGAAACTTTGTCTAAAGAGTCTAAGCGTTCATGACATTTGTCAAGGAACAAAGAAGTCATGGGTGGCAGATATTCATAGAAAGTGGGGTTACCATTCCTGCATCAAAATTCTTAAAAATGGGTCCACCAGATTACGCAGAGGATGTAACCTGCTTAAATATTTGCCAAAGTCCATTACCTGCAAAGAGGCTGCTTTCTGTGGGAAAAAAAAAAAGTCCCCCCCATTTCAGTGGTAACTCTGATCTGCCCATAAGTTAAGTGAGACCCATAATCACACCATGGGTTTGTCCAAAATGTGTAGCTCCATCAGCCTGACCCATCGCCTTCTCTGGACCTGGATTACTGTCTTGGGGCTGTCATGTGTACTTGTGCCTTTTTTGGGCGATGCCCTACTAGCAGAGTGGTTTAAGCTGCGGCGTGCATCCAAATCATCTGGACAGCGGTTGCAAATGCAGGTTCCTGGACCTCACACTATGCCACGGAGCCGGATGCCCTAAGATGTTGAGCCCTACTCCAAGAAACACTCTTCTGCACCCACGTCCCTTGGGGATGGGGACTGTGTTGGTCTTGCTCATTGCTTATTCCCTGCACTGGCCTAATGCCTGGCTCACGATAGGTTCTCAATAGATGTTTGGTCAATGAAGAAATTAAGAAAGATTGAGGAGTGGTGAGTAGCACGGTGGCCTCAATGGCTAAGGAGACTTCTTAGATTAAGGAATTCCTATTACCATGCGGGATGAGATGTAAACAGTTTCTTTGAAGGGGGGTGTTTGTGTGTGTTTTGAATTATCAATAAATATCATTGCTTTTTTAAAGTATAAAAAATTTAAAAAAGTAAAAAAAAAATGGGATATATTCTTTTTAAAGAATATAATATATTCTTTTAAAAAATAGTTTATTTATTTGAGACAGCGAGAGAGAGATAGCACAACTGGGGAGGAGGGTTAGAAGGAGAGGGAGATGCTTCTCCCTGCTGAGCAGGGAGCCTGACATGGGTCTTGGTCCCAGGACCCCAAGATCATGACTTGAGCCAAAGGTAGACACTTAACTGACTGACCCACCAGATGCCCCCATTATAATATATTCTTATCCTTCCTTTCTCCCCCGTCTTTTCCTTCCTCCCTTCCTTCCTTCCTTCCTTCCTTCCTTCCTTCCTTCCTTCCTTCCTTCCTTCCTTCCTTCTTTCCTTCCATCCATCTACCTTTATGTATAAAGAGAAGTCTAAGAGGTGCCTGGGTGCCTGAAGCAGTTAAGCATCCAACTCTTGGTTTCAGCTCAGGTCATAATCTCAGGGTCATGAGATCGAACCCTATGTTGGGCTCCATGCTTGGTGTGGAGTCTGCTTGAGATTCTTCCCCCACATCCCCATCTTTTCCTCCCCCTGCTCACACTCTGTCTCTCAAAAAAATAAATCTTTAAAAAAAGAGAGAGAGAGGGCCAGGAAAATGTTCATTTGATGCTCAATTTTTAAGTGGTGAGATTTTAAGTAACTTCAATTTTTTTTTGTATTACATGAAATGTTGTGGCTTTTATAATAATTTATCAAGACAAAAGTCAAAATTATTTAAATTTTTAAAAATACATTCTCTTTGACCAATTGTTTGGAAACTAGGGCCCAATCAGCATATCTGATCTCACAACCTGCCAAAGGTGGGTGAGAAGACAGTAGGCATCAGCCCTGGTTGCCAAGGTCTGCTTCTTCTTTTAGAATTCTCATGCACAGGTCCCTGACCTGTATCTCAGACCACGCTTCCGTTGTTCTTCCCTTCTCTGAATCCAACATCCTGGACCCACTTGGAAACTATCTGTACCTTTGACTCATGGGCTGGATAGTTTAGGCCACCATAGTAAGGACAGTTTGCCTGGTATTCAGGGCAGGAGTGAAAGCCACTGCACTGAGGGATCTGGGTCTACTTGAAGGTCTTTGGGTCTCTGGCACTGGGGTCTGTCCATACATCTGAATAGAAAAGGGGAAGAAAAGATCATGTTTTTAAATAGCTCAAATCCTAATGGGAGCTTTTCTGGGGACTTGTCCCTTTGTGCAGGGAGTGGAGGCCAAATGAGTGTACTCTTTAGGGCAGAGCTGAGGCTGCCTGGGTGGCTTAGTTGGTTTGGGCAGAGCTGACCCCAGTTGGATATCTCAGCTTCTGTCCCATCTGACCCCAGACCAACTTTTCATTTTACTCTTTTCAACCCTGTTGCTTAAAATCTCAAAGCGCTGCCTTTAATTTTCCTGAGTGGTTCCCAAATATACTTTTCTTGAAAAAAGTTCCACTTAGCGCTCCATTGCATGACCACTCGCCTGATATTGCCAGAGCTAGATCCCCACTCCTTTCCCATGAAAGGTCTCTCCTTTCTCCTACTCTGGAACACTCAGTACTATGAATTAACCAGATCCACTTTTCTACTCCTCTGGGCATTCAGGAGAACTACATTTCCCAGCATCTTTTGCAGTTAAGTGGCACCATGACTTTCTGTGTAGTGTAATATGGATAGCAGTGATGTGAGGCAATTTTAGAATGGGCCCTAAAGCGTCTTGAGAGGTCTGTGTCTTCAGTGTACAGAGCTTGAGAGGCTAGCGAGGCAGAGCTTGAGAGACTCTGTCTTCATCATACAGAGGGAGAGGATCCAGTGAAAATGCAGAAGGGTTCTCAGGTCCTAGGGAACAGTAGAACCAATGAAATCATGCAGCCTGGGACCCTAGGTCACTCTGTGGAGAAGTAAACTGTGCAGGGAATAAACTTTTATTGTGTTTTCAATTTATATTTAGAGGATTTTTGTACTTGTAGAAAAATAGAGCCAAGTCTTACTAAAACCCTTGCTTATACTTCAAACCCACATGAAACATTCCCATCCCTGTCTAGATCTCCTGAGTATCACAGATGAAGTTAATCTAGATTGATGTCTTCCTCAGAAATGTTCTTATCATAGTTATTATAAAACATTTTCTCAAATCCTTTCCTTTCCCACTAGACTGGAAGCATTTCAAGATCAGAGTTTTGTCTTAGTCATCTTCGTAAACTTATCACTGACCACTGTATCTGGAACATTCTAGTGTCTCCTGGGAAATAGTGGAACCTGCATTGAACTAAGGTCTGTTTGACCACATTTTTTGTTTTCTTGTATATTCTGCTTCTCAGACAGAGATAGAGGGGAAAGAACTCAACCTTCACAGGGTCTGAAGGGCAGAGCTGAGTCTCAATAGTCATCTTCTCAGTGGTAAGCAGGTCTGAGGTCCTCAGGGAAATACTTACATTTTCTTCCTCCTGCAACCTCCCATGAATAATGCTACCAACAGTTGCCCAAAGATGGCCAAAGAGAGGGATGACCATTAGAAAGCTTGGCTCAGCTTTCTGGAGAAGATGGCAAGAACCAGCTGGAAAAGATGAGGATGTCTCCAGACACCTATTGGGCAAAGTGATAGTGATCCTCATTTCTGCCCCAAGATCAGATACTGAGCAGTCATGGCAGAGACATTTTCTGTTCAAGAATGAAATGCCTTTTTAAGCATATTAGAGGAGAAAAAACTCACCCAACTGAAGAGCTAAGAGAAGGCACACGGCAGTGGCCCAGGAGGACGCCTTTCATGTTGCTCTTCAGTCTATCTTCACTCTTCTGGGAAATGCATTGCATGACTTTCTTGGGGTGGAGGGCTCCAAAGTACAAATGTGCACCCACAGCAGTTTCCAAGATGTGCTTTTCTCCCTTTTTACTGTAACTCAAGAAAGTCAATGCATTTAGAAACTAGAGTGGTTTTCTTTAGATGTCCAAGTTACATTTTTACTTCCTCAGTTCAGCTCTCAAACTCCTCATCCTAACTGACCAAGAACTTGTGAACAAAAAAAATGGAGAAGGAATATCCTGAATCATTTACCTAGAAATCCTAGAACTTGGACAGGGTGTAAGCAGGTCAAAGGCAAAGTAACTTCCAAGAAATCAGAAAGATGGGGGAATGCTGGAGTGATGTCCAACATGGCCATGATGTTGACAGATGCCAAGACTGGTTTGATGGTGCATGGAGACTGGGATCGCCAATGAAAATTTGCTATAAATACTGTAAGGTCAGTCCCCAAATGACACTATGTAAACTCATGCAATGTCTTCTTTTTTCCACTAGTTACTATTCATTAATTTCACAGCTGTGTACTAAATGCTTACCAAAAGCTGGCCACAAAGATCTGGGTCCTACTCATAAGGAGCTCAAATTATCCGATTTAATTCAATTTTCTCTAGAAAGTTATTTGCTGAGTCTACTTCATTTTTTGAATGGGCTTTTAATACACAGAAGTTATCCATTTAAATCACCGGAACTTGGACCAAATATTTTTGCCCTGGAAGTGGCCGGAGAGGATGACTTGAAGGTAGAGGAGAGAATGAAAGGTTCTTGCCACAAAAGGGGGTTCGCTAGCAGGTGTAGGTGGGAGCTGGGAGTCTCAAGGCATCAGGAAGTAGATACAATTTGAGCAATCCTCCAGCGACTGTGTTTTCTGAGGAGTGTTCTGCGGAACTCTAGCAAGCATTGTGCTTTGGGTAAAAGTGTTCTGTGGTCAGACATGTTTGGAAAATTTTGTATATTGTATCAAGACGTTTGTAAACATCCTCATGTGACATAATAAGGACTCTGGGAAGTTTTACAGGAAAGAAAACAAATCATGTTTCTCCCCCCAGCCCCAGGCGTCTCAGACTTATTCTACAATACATTATTTTGTCACTTAAGACAAATCCACATTCCATGAATCTGGCATATTTCTCATCATATATTATAAAACACTAAAGCAGTTTATCCCAGAACATCATTCTATCCAGAAGGAGTTTTTAGTAGTCAAATACACATTTCAAAATTATTTTTATTAAGGTACATAGTTTCTTGGGGCTATAAATCATTCATTGTGGATATAATATGATTACATATCCAAGATATTACGTTTGTTATGTTACACTATAAAGTATATCATATGTACCATATTGAGCCATATGATCATATATGTAATGGGTTGAAATATTTATTATTTTAAGATCCCACACCAGCCGTGTGCTTAGGAAAGGAACGGGATCTGGAAAAGATGAGACCCAAGTTTGTATATCATCAGGCTCGATAGTCATCGAAGAAAGGAACAAATCAATAAATTGTTTGGGAAGAGAGAACAAGAAAAGAAATCTGTCAAGACAAGAAATACGCCAAGCGATAAGGCACAAGGTAGGAGCCTGGCATTCAGGTTTTAGAATTCTAGTGATTTTTAGGAGCTTGACCAATTCAAAATCAACTTCAAGCTCTTTGTGTTGCTACCATGTAAATCCCTGCATCTTCCTTAAATTATCAGCAAAGATTTTTATACACTTACACACTTTGCACTAATGTTTAATTAGATGGAAATTTAAAATAGCTGTATGGGTCGATGCAGAATGAGTGGGGTATAACCCTAAGCGTATGGGGGTACCCCTAACTGAAGTGTTTAGTGGGAATGGAGCCCAGAGGTTTCTAAGGAAGTTGTGGGATTTTCACAGAGTCCTGAGTGTTCAGTGGGTGTTTGATCTTTTTTATCTATGTCTTATGGAACGAGAAATCCACATCTGGTGTCTGTGTGTGTGTGTGTGTGTGTGTGTGTGTGTGTGTGTCTATAAAGTGATGGGTAGAGATAGAGAAAGGGAAATAAGGGAATGGAGATAAAGATATGGAGATGGAGGTCTGTATGGCACCTTCTGAATTTTAACTTTCAATTATAAATATTTCATAGCTTGGAAAATCTATAAAAAGTGGTTTTCTCAGATACCTACACACAGGCCAGCAAAGATGAGGAGGCAGTAGGCTTTGGGAATCAATCTGTAGAAGCCCCAGCAGCTGGCTGCAAGTCTGTGGCTAGAATGAAAGGGGAAGGAGAGCCAGGCTGTCCTCTCCAGACTTGGAATTCCCTCAGGGCTCAGGTGTAAGAGTGAAGTCCTACTCTGGGACCAGAAAAGCAAAAAAAACAAAAACAAAAACAAAAACAAAAAAACCCCGCCAAAAAACCCCAAAACATTCACAGACAGGTTTGGGGAGGGGTGACGAAAGAGTATAGAGATAGAAGGAGATAAAGGGCTGGGGTTCAGTGTGAAGGGACCGCAAAGAGTTAAGCAATGAGCTTAGGTTGCATAAAACAAGGCCTGCTGTCTAGAATGAAGGAGGTGACAATCCTTTTTTGCTCTGGGCTGGCCAGTCTATCTCCTTTCTGGATTTGTGCTTCTTTTGGGGGCTTGGCCACCAGTAGTTTCCAGAGTGACTCTAGTGAAATGAAAAATCTGATCATGTCAGTCCTTCCATTCAATACACACCCCTATGTTTATTGCAGCAGTATTTACAATAGCCAAGATATGGAAGCAACCTAAGTATCCATTGATAGATAAATGGATAAAGCAGATGTGGTATGAATATTATACAGGATTATTGCAGTCATAGAAAGGATGGATCTTGCCATTTGTGACAACATGGGTAGACAGAGTATTACACTAATTAAATCAGATGGAGAGAGACAAATACCATAGGATTTCACTTATATGTGGAATCTAAAAAACAAAGCAAATGAGTAACAAACAAAAAGCAGAATCAGACCTATAAATACAAAGAATGAACTCACGGTTGCCAGAGGGGGAAGAGGCAGAGGGATGAGCAAAATGAGGGCAGAGGAGTGGGAAATACAGGCCTCCAGCTATGGAATGAATGAGTCAAGGGGATAGAAGGCACAGCATGGGGAACAGAGTCGGTGGTATTGTACTAGTGTCATGTGGGGACCGATGGTGGCTACCTTTGCAGAGAACAGCACATACTACACACAGTTGTGGAATCACCACATTTTATGCCTTAAACTAATGTAACACTTACATTTAAAAAAACAAAACAAAACAAAACACCCTCATTTGATGGTTTCCCATTGCACCGAGAAGAAAATATGCCCTCTTCCCTCTACCTTGCAAGACCCCTCATGATCTTTCCTTCCGCAGTTCATTTTCATGCACTGGTTTGCCTAAAATGTTCTCCGTCTCTCACTTCCTCTCGTGGCCCAGTTGACTTCTGGTCATCTGTTACAGCTCAGATCAGATGTCATTTTTTAAACTAAGCTTTCCTTGACCTCCAAGATCAAGTGATGCAACCTATTCTCATTCCACCTCTCCGTTCCCTTCCTGGTATGTAATTCCCAGCAGAGGACCTCTCTCTGCACTGATGCGTGGTCTGAAAAATCGTGGTGGGAAGTCCTTCAGCCTGAAGAAAGGGGGGGGGGTGTTTGAGCAACACCCACCCAGAAGGCTTTTCTCCCCATCTTGGGAGGTCAGCAGGTTGGAACAAAACCAAGGATATTATCAGCCTCTGAAGTTGAATGGAGGGTTATCTGATCCTCGAAGCCAGTGGTATTTAACCTGAAGTATATATACCTCTGTGGATTTATAAATATTTTCCCAAAAGATATATAAACAAATTTGTTTTGGGATCATCAACTACCATATGAATTCTTCTACATTTGTCTGACTGAGAAGGGTCCTTAAATTTCTCCTTTTTATGTCATAATCTCCCATTTCCTATGCAAAATGAAAAAAAAATACCTTTTGCCCATTGAGAATCTTATTATGGTGCATTGCACTTGCATGAAAAACTTCCAGGACACCAAATAAGGGATAATTCAAAACATTCAAAATAGTTTATTATGCTAGATTATTGTGTGATAATTCAAGTGTAATAATAACTTGAGTAACAATGGTTAAAAAGCAGCTTCTGTTTCTACATACTTATTTCTGTGGACAAATTGTCTAAGCATTTAATGTCTATAAAGATAGATAAACAAACTAAAGGAATAGAATTGGTACGGAATCCTCTTTCTTTCATGTAATTAGTCATATAAACAGCTTCATGGATTCATCTCATTAAAAGATACATTTCCAATACGATTATATTATTTCTGCTTAATAAATATGTCTCAAAATTTGTAACGTATCCATCTTGTTTTAATGCATGGCTTAGTAATAATAAAAATGATATCTCCATATAAATAGAAGAAATACTTTTTAATACTTAGAACTGTATAGCCCTAGGAATTACAAACAAAATGTAAAAGTTAATTTATGTACATATTTTTGTAGCGGATAAATATGATCAATAAAATATTTTCAAGCATCAAAGTATATTACGTGGGCTAAAAGTTCTGTGGGGCAAGTGAAATGAAACTATTAGTTCTCAGAGAAAAAGAAAAATGTAAACTATTTGTTGCATAAGAGCTTGTTCTTTTTTTTAAATAGATGAAGGTGGTTTTGAAACTGCTATTTTTTTTTTTTTTTTTAGAGTCTATGGGCTACGTTTTAGAGTTTTGTCTAAAAAAGGTCAAAGACACCAGAAATGGTACCTTTTGCAAGGAGGGACCAAACTTCGCAAACCGCATTTGGTGAGTATGCAGGCAGCAAGTCTGAAGGCACTGCTCTTAGCCGCTGGAAGGGCAGCCCAGCTCTGCCCACTGATGTGGCCTCGCCCATCATCCAAGCATCTTGGAGTAGCTTCCCTTAGTCTTAAGTCCAAGGTCCCTCTTTATGGAACATTTCCCTGTCCCCCACCGGACAGATCTGGTGAGGTTCTCCCTATAAACACTCTTAGTGACCCCACGCTGCTTTCTCAGATCATTTCTTATGATTCACAATTACACATTAAAAAAGACCTGACGGAAATTCAGAGGTGCCCCAGACTGTAAGCTCTGCGAGGACAGAGCCTTGTCTGATTATGCTCATCTTCTTTTCTCTAGATCAGTGCTAGCTCCGGGCTTAGAGCTTCATAGAAGCTTGGGAATTATTTGTTGAATGGGTGGGTGAGTTAAACAAAGGGAAAGCCTTTAAAAAGGCGAGTCCTCCAGGATTAGCAACGCTTCTGGGTTATTCGTATGTACACATTCCTCACTTATTGTTTGTTACCTTATTTGCAAGATTAACTGTGCAGTTCCTAGGTGTCTGTGTGTTTGGCCATGTAACTTGCACATGGAGGGCAGGGAACAGTTAAAGATTTTACTCAGTGGGACTGGGAGAGATCATGGCTCCCTGGCCTAGAGAGAGAGAGAGCGAGAGAGAGCAAGCAGAAGCACAAGCAGGGGGAACTGGCAGGCAGAGGGAGAGGGAGAAGCAGCCTCCCTGCTGAGCAGAGCCCTGGACACAGGACTCCATCCCAGGACCCTGGGATCATGACCTGAGCCAAAGGCAGCTGCTTAACCAACTGAGCCCCCCAGGGGCCCTGGCAGGCAGACTTTTGATGCCACTTTAGCCACCTTGGAGTTGCCCTGTTTAAGACTAAGAGAAAATATCTGGAAAAGAAGGGGTTGGGGTGCTGGGGGTCTTCTGGGTGAGGGGTCCTCCTAGGTACACCCTCCTAGGAAAGTCTTCTTTCCTCCTGAATCTAGGAGTCTATTGATGATTTCGTCCATGGTAACAGGCACTGGGTGTAGAACAAGAACTTTGAGACTGTTCCAAATTGTGTAAGCACAAGGCATAGAAACTACAAAAAAAAAAAAAAAAAAAAGGCAAATAATAAAATGGAACAAAAACACACAGAGAGATAGAAGCTTCTTCACTGTGGCAGCGAGCCAGTCTGCCTTTTAGTGTGGCCCTGTCTGTCTCTGAGTTTAGGGACGCCAAGTGAAAAAGAGGGCTCTTTCTGAACACTGACTTGCAGCAAGTTGGTCTGGAGCACTGCAGAAAAAAAACTGCTTTAAAACAAAACTACTCAAAAGACGAGGAAGCGCAAGTGACCAGAAGAAAGACGTCTGAGCATGATTTGGTGAAACCCAGGCTTGAACCCTGACTTTGCAATAACCAGCTGTGTAACTTTGGCAAATGACTTAACTTCTCTGAGTTTCAGCTTCCTCATTAGTGAACTGGGGTGTCGCAATACTCCTTGAATAACAGAATAAAGATGAAAGTGTTCTCTTCTGGAGAGGTGGTCCAGTGAGTGTCAAAACAGTTGAAAAATAGGAATTTCTAGAATAAGACTGGTACCTGGACACCCACGAACAGAGTTTAAAGAGCTGGCTAAACAGGATAATCCTTGGGTCCAACTTGGGTGGCTTGGACATGTAGGTACTTATAAACATACATAAATCTCTGGGTCTAGGACGGGGTTCTCAACTGTGACACTTACTGACATTTGGAAAACTCTGTTGAGAGTGGTGGGGTCGGGGCCGTTGTAGGGTACGTAGGAGCTCTCTGGCCTCTACCCACTAGATGCCAGGAGCTCCCCCGGGCAAAGTTGCAACAACCAAAGATACCTGCAAACATTGCCAAAATCTCCTGGGTTGGGGGGTAAAATTGCCTCTGGTAGAGATCCACAAGTCTAAGATGAACTCACATGCAGAAAACTCTGTGTGTGTGTGTGTGTGTGCGCACGTGCGTGCTGAGGGGGGATTAACAGGGGGTGGCTAAATAACCAATGTGCCAATATCATAATAAGGCAAAATCTGAGCTTTTTCTTTTTAGAGGCAACCCAAAAAATTTGTTGTTCAAACACAAACTTTAGGCGCAGGCTATCAGTTAATATATAACATATAGCTTATACTTACTTGGCAACATTTCTTCACACTATACTATCCTCTATTTCTCAGGCCATTTCCCCATGGACTCTTAGCTTCTTGGGGATAGAAAAAAGACACTTCTTTTTTCTCTACCTTAGGACATGGCAGAACATCTGGCCCTTGGTTGTTGAATAAAGGCAGTACTTACTGAATGAATGGAAGAAGTCAGAAGACTTTAGTGTGGCTTAGAAACCAGGCAATGTCTCCTACAGATCTGTTGAGTAAGAACAATGGTATGTAATGTGTGAAAAGATGCTTCTTTTAATGCTTAGTAAGTAAACTAATTCAACCTGAATAGTCATGGAAATTCAGAGATTCAACTTCAACCCTGAGAACTGAGGCCAGATTCTTTTTGACTGGATGAATGGATAGATGGATGGATGGATGGATGGATGGATGGATGGATTGGTGGGTGGAGAAGGCTATGAGGTAAAGATGTATACAATCAATTCTTAAACACAGAGAAGAGTATGGAATGAGGGTGATGTTGACAAGAGCAGAAACTAACATTTATTGAAGACTTATTCAGGTTTAAGCACTGTATCAGTGCTTTACATGTTATCCCAGTTAATTCTCATAGTGATGATGGTATTATTGTTCCCATGTTAACACCAAGTCTGAGTGAGATTAAACAACTCGCTCAACATGGAAGGATAGGCTCATGAGCCCAGCCCTAAGAGTCTCAAATATCTAAGACAATCTTTAGTTGCACTGCTTTATAGAAGCCTCCTCCATCCAAGATGGAGAGCAGAGACCTGTGAGGAACTGTGTCTTGGCCTTCTAGTCCCCATCTCCTCTCCTCAGCGTGGTGGACGCAGCCTGACTCTAGCTACTGGCCTGGTGCTTCTCCAATAGGTCTTTTTAAAAAATATATTTTATTTATTTATTTGAGAAATAGAGAGAGAGAGAGAGAGAAAGCATGTGAGAGAACATGAATCGGGGGCGGGGTGGAGAGGGGCAGAGGGAGAGGGAGAAGCAGAATCCGAAGACTTTTTGCTGAGCAGGGAGCCCAAAGTGGGGCTCGATCCCAGGACTCCAACATCATGACCTGAACCAAAAGCAGATGCTTAACCAGCAAAGCCACCCAGGGGCCCCCGACCCCCCAGCACGTCTCTGCGGCCTAAGATGGGAACTTGGCTGCTGTGGAAAAGGGAAAACATGGTTGACACGGAAGAAAATGGAGCTACTCTTCATCTATCAGCAGATACGGAGCCAAATGCTTTACATAGATTGCTTTATTGAGTTCTCCTTAAAAACATATTAATAAATCCCTGTAATATACCACGATGCCTATCTCATAGATGGGGAAACGGAGGCTTGGGGAGTCTAAATACATTTTTCTCAGTCATCCTCCTTTGGCAGAATGGGTTCAAATCTTCAAACCTAGCGTTTTCTGTCTCTAAGATGTGTGCCTCGTCTGCAATGAAGGACTATACCCTCTGAGAACGAGCAGCTGAGTGTCTATCAGCTGAGTATCTCTGGGGTGGAATACAAGTCCGATTTCCCAGGGATACGAAGGGGGAGGGTGGTATAGATGTGAACTCCTCCCGGGGCTAAACATGTGGGGGGGCAGAGAGTAGCTTCCGGTAGGTTCCGGAACTCAGATTTAGTTCATTGAGTATATTAACCACAAATACAGTTATTAGATAATTGAGTACATGAGTAAATACTGAGTTGTAATATCCCCATCCATTCAGAATGTGCCAATTGGGGTGCCGATCACCGTCTCTTCCATTAGCTCTTCGGACTTGTCATCCCCTAGACTGGAAGGCAAGGGTCATTGGTTTTTTAAGGAGTGGTTACATGTCTCCCTGGTCATAAATTCAGACAGTATGGTGAGTTACATAATGAAAAGTACATCTCCCTTCTTCTCCTTGAGACACCACCAGAATGGGTTAGACCTTTATAAACTAAGTGTGAGTTTGAGGGCTTCCATCCTTGTTAGTTTAGAGGATCTCCTGTACCTTCCCAAGGCCCATTTATTCCTTAATTAAACACCTAATCACTAAGTACCTATCAGGGCCAAGCCTTCCTTTCTTTTTCGGTATGTTTTCTATCGTACTGTAACAAATGCTCACAGACCCAATGACTTAAAATGATACAATTTCTTATTTTATAGTTCTGGACGCCGGAAGCCCAAAACGAGTTGGTAGGGCTGCGTTTCTTCTGGAAGCTCTAGGGGAGAATCAGTTTCCACGCCTTTTCTAACTTCCAGAAACCACTTGCACTCCCGAGCTCCAGGCCCCCTTCCTGCATTTTCAAAGCCAGCAGAAAAGCATCTTCAAATCTCTCTTATACTTTGATCCTCCTGCCTCTCCGTCTCCCCTCTTAAGGGTGTTTATGATTAGATTGGGCAAAACAAGATAATCTAACAATCTCCTCATCTCAAGATCCTTAAGGGTCTTCGAGGTCCCTTTTGCCTTATAAAATAACAAATTCCCAGGTCCTGGGGATTAAGATGTGGACATGACTGGGGCCATCATTCAGCCCTCTGTACCATCAGAAATGGCAATACATGTATCAAAGTAAAAAAAAAAAAAAATCCTGTATCTCTGAAATGAGCTGTAATTCATCCGGTACTCTCCATCCATAGACCCCCACATGGTTGGGCACCCTGTTACCTTTGCCTCACGTCATTGCAAAGCCTGTTCAGTAGGTTCCTGGTACCTGGATCCCTCTTCCTGTTGCTTCTCCACCCTGCAGCCAGGCGACTTTTCTCAGCATACCACTGGCTCATACCATTCTTCTAAAACATCTCAGTGAGTCCCCACTGAGCTCAATATGACATCAAACCTCTGCAGGAGGTTTCAAGACTTCTCATAATGCCACTCTGTGCCCAGTTCCTTGCGTGTGCCACCAACCCCTGGTCTTTGCATGGCTATTTTCATCTTTCGGATCTCAGTGTAGGTGTTTACCCCCTCCAGGAAGCCCACCTGGATCTCCACAGCTAGGCTAGATTAGATCCTGCCTCTGTGGTCCAAAGGCAGTGCTGTATCATCTAATACACCCTCACTGTGCTGAATGGGTGTCCCTCTTGCTCACCTGGCCTGTCTCATAAGTATTTACCGCCTTAGTGAATGCATGAATACATGAATGAATGAGCTACAGTCTGGCAGTAGAAACAGACTATCTGGTCTCTGCCCCACCCTGATATTTATCATCAGCCTTGATTCTCAGAGTGCAAAGCCTATTTGAGAAGGTAGGACCTGGTATGGAGGGCTGCAGGGAGCAGCTTGTCATCATAAAGGAAGTCATGCGTAGGTACCCGCATGCATTTTCTTTTCTCGGTGTTGGTAGGGGGGCTGTAAGTGATAGACTTTTAGCTGAGCTTTTAGAGTAGGGGCCTTGCCTTCCTCTCTAGCTCTAGAGACACGGACTGTGCAGAGCAGGAAAACTTCAACAGCTGGCATAGGTCAACAAGAAGCATTTGCTGGTATAGACTTGTCTGCGGACATACTGTATATCACTAGTAGGTTTTAAGGGAAAGCACCTAGAAAGGGTTCCCTGCACCAACATGCACCTATTTTCCTTTACCTCCCTTCCCCTTCCACAGAATATTCCTGGCCTTCCTGAATGCCAGGTCTCAGGCTCAGTGAGCTGGAATTCCCCAGAGAAGGGAGGAGAGGCGGGCTGGGGACTCTGGCAGGGGGGGCACTTTCTTCCTGCTCCCGGACGTGCCAGGCAAGGCAGCGAGCCACACACCCGGATTGTTTTGCTGGAAACAGCAGCCCCGGCAAAAGGCACGACGTGGCAGCATCTCTCTGGGAGGGTGGCAGCTTACAAGATTCCACTCTTCCCATGCCAACCTGGCAGCCAAGATGGCGTGGCGGGCTTCACTTCCAGGAGAAATCTCTGCTTCTCACAGGAGGTGGATTACAGGAAGGATGTGGATGTCCCCCAGTGCATATCAGGGATTCTTCGACGGGGGAGAAAGCAGACGAGGCTGTTGAGCAGCAGAACTTGCCAAAGAAACGGGGCACATTTGATACAGGAGGCAGCTCTCCCAAGCCCTAGGGGGAACTGTTTCCTCCCTCCCTCTTCCTTCCTCCCTTTCTGACCTCCTTTCTCTGGGTCGGCTGGCTCGTTTGCTCCCCTCTCTCCCTGATCATTACAGTCAAGTAGGAGGAGTAACCTGCCATTTCCTGGGGGAGGGCACAAGTTGTGTCTCCAGGTCCTGGAGAGCATCTTCCAAGACACAGTCTTTCCACAGTAACTATTCCATTCTTGCTTGTCTGCAAAGCATCTGTCCTGGCCACACATGGACAGGGAAAGCAAAAGGCTATTATTTCCAGAGAAGAACAAAGTAGACTTAACTCGCTTCTTGGCTAGTGGTGGGTCTTCCTAAGCAGATCCTCCTGGCCCCAAGGCCGGAGGGTCTCATGGCTGGTGAACATGGCTGTCACCTTGGGGCATGAGGGAAGCTCCAGCTTTCTGGGGTTTTCCCAGGCCTCGTGGGAATCAGAACCTCTGGATACAGGGGTTGGGAGCAAGGGTGGAGGTTAATTTTCAGCGAATTTGCCGGCACACTGAGGATCCCAGCAGAGTGTGTAGACAAACTGGTTTTGACTTCCGATAGCTCTAGGTATGAACATTGTCTGCCTCGCCAAGCATGTGACTTTGGGAAAGACACCACTCCTCCGCCAGTCTCAGCTTCCTCAGCTGTGAAATGGGAACAGTAACAGCGTTCCCCATCAAGGCTGCTGGGAGCATGAAATGAGCTGTGCAGGCACAGTGCCTGACATATTATGTGGGCTCTGCAAATGGCGGCTGGCCCTGATGGTGCGGTTTGGGGTAATTATGTTTGGGTGTGGAAAGGCTCTCCCATCTGCTCTGGGCCAAATGCCCAGTTTTGCTCTAGGAAGGGGCGGGAGCCTGAAGTCTAGTGAAGCACGCCGACTGAGATGCGACCAGGAGGCGGTGGGCAGATCTGGGTTTGAATCTCGCCTCCAACAACGGAACGTTGGGCAAGATGTTCTATTTTTCTCAGTCTCCTTGATCTGAACCTTACAAATAATATGTGTCTTGAAAATTGGGTAGGGATATCAAGTGAAGCATCTATAAATTTCAGTTTCTTCATTGTTTCTGACCTGTTCTGGTCCCAAACGATATACTTCTTTGCTCATGGATTACACATGACTAATCATAACATTTAGGGAAAGTGAGCAATTTGATAGCCTTAACATTTTACTTATTGAGAAAAATGTGCACTGACCTTGGAAATTCTGAGGAATCGTGGCCGGTCTTTGGGGGAGACAGAGCTCATTCATTCACAGTGCAGTGCATGGGCCACAAAACGGAGCACAAAAAGGTAGGTTTTTAAAAATGTGATATTGTTGGGGCGCCTGGGTGGCTCAGTGGGTTAAAGCCTTTGCCATCGGCTCAGGTCATGATCTCAGGGTCCTGGGATCGAGCCCCACAATGGACTCTCTGCTCGGCTGGGAGCCTGCTTCCCACTCTCTCTGCCTGCCTCTCTGTCTGCCTCTCTCCTCTCTTCAAACAAATAAATAAAATCCTTATAAATAAATAAATAAATAAATAAAATGTGATATTGTTAACATAGTAACATTCATATTAAAAACAGAAGTCAGGTTGGGCTAGTACATAACTAATGTGAGTTAGGGGGGAGTTATCTCTGGATTCACATTCCAGCTGTTAGAAGCTGTGTGACCTTGACAAAGATACTAAACCTCTCTGGGTCCGAGTTTTGGCACCTGTAAGAATAGACACTTGTACCCACATGGCTGGTTGCTGTAGGATCAAAATGAGACATCATGTTACGAAGGCATGCGATTGGCTTTCAAATATATTTATATTCATCCACATCTCTTTCTACTCTTAAATTTTTAGCCAAGTCTCTTGGATTTTCTGTTAAGATAGCTTTATCTGCAAAGAGTGATAATTTTGCCCATATTTTACCAATAGTTAAGCCTCTGTCCTTGTTTTTATTTTCTTCTTTTTTTTTTAAAAGACTTTATTTATTTACTTGACAGAGAGAGAGAGTTCACAAGTAGGCAGAGAGACAGGCAGAGGGAGAGGGGGAAGCAGGCTCCCCGCTGAGCAGAGAGCCCGATGCGGGGCTTGATTCCAGGACCCTGAGATCATGACCTGAGTTGAAGGCAGTGGCTCAACCCACTGAGCCACCCAGGCGCCCCTTGTTTTCTTCTCTTATGTTACATTTGGGACTAGGGCTTCCAGAAGGGTGCTTAACCATATGGTGGCAGCCTCTCTTACCATTGCATCAGTGGGATGACTCTGGTATTTTGTCATTAGGTATGATTTCATTGTAAAACTCCTATTCAAATTTTCCCTCATTCTTCCTTTAATAAGATTTGTTTTTTCCTATGGGGAATTGACTCTTATTAACTTTGTTTGTTTTTCTTTTTTTAGAAGTTCTCTTTTTCTCTGGCTTTGACCTACTAATCTATATTAATTGATGCTGGTAATAGGCAACCGTCCTTGCATTCCTGGAATCAACCTTACCTGGTCCTCTGGGTACCAATGAGATATTTGCCTCTTCCTCTCCTGTTCCCTGGTCCTGCGGGTGTCCATTATCTTCTCTCTCCGATGCCTGCCTCCCCTGTGCCCTCACAGGGTTCCTTCAAAAGGAAGGAGGGGACGAAGGGGGGGGCGCTATTTGGAGAGGAGATTGTCACAAGACCAGCTGGACACATGGAGGGAGAAACCCACGAGTTGCTGGTTCCTTTCAGTTGAAAGTTGGGAGGCCTTGGGATCCTGTTCCCTTGTGCCAATCCGTCCCTTGCAAACCGCCGCTCCGGCAGCCTCTGACCAGCTGCCAGGCCCCTGACCTCATGTTCCTCTGACCACAGAGGACCAAGGCCATGTCTACCCAAGGCCGTTTCCATAGAAATGCAAATACATAACCAGAGTGCTTCCTCTTCGGGCCACCTTGTCCCTTTCTTCCCGTTTCTTCTAGATCTTTATGACAGTAGCTCAGATTTCACAACAGAGAGATGTGTCACTCAGTCACGAGGCTCCCTATGAAGAAATACATTTTCTTCTCTCTATTCTTTTTTAAAGCACAGAAAATATGACAGATAAACTTCTGGGTCTTTCCGAGAGGGTCATGGTCATGTCTCTCACAGGGGACAGGGTGCGAGACAGGAGCCAAGCCTAGAGGGGGGTCTTTGAAGAGGAGCCTCACTTTGGGTTTGCCCGACAGAAGGGGAGCTCTCCCAGAAGGAGATTGGTGGGAGTCAGCCCTTCTGACTCCGAAGGTGGAAAGTAGGATTTCTGCCTTCCTGGAAGAGTTCCTCCTCCTTTCACCCTCCGGCTTGCCTCCCTCTGTGACAAGGATTGTCAACTCAAAAAAAAAAAAAAAAAAATCTATGTGGTCCCCAGGGAGTGTGGGAAAAGCACACTTTTAAGCTTCAAGTTGGGTTGATTTGGGGTTGAGTTTTTGTATATTCAACTTCCTGGAAGACCAGGCTCTGAGAAGGGGCCTAGGCGGGGCCAAAGCAACGAAGAATTGATGCAGGCAGGAAGTGTGTCTTAGATCCGATGCCCAGAGGAGACCCGCAAATGAGGGTTCCTGTGTAGGTGACTTACGAAGGGAAATCGGTAAGGGAGGGGAAGTCAGAAAAGAAAGGGTAGGGAACCAAGCCAGGGTGTGTTCTCAGATGAAGTCTCGCAGAGATTGACTTCGGCGTGAGCCCACATCCACACTGGAGCGTAGGTTAAGCCTCAGAGGCGTCCTGACTGGAAGGAAGGTTTTCACACAACTTCCCACGACAGTGTCAAGTTTCCCAGGGGGCTAACGTTTCCTAGGAACTTCCAGCTTTCTGTGCATGTGGGAAGAGGGGGCTTGTGCAGCACAAGGGTGGTCCCCTGAAAAAAAGAACCACAGAAGCCTAGGGGGGTACCCATAAACAGTAAGAGGGGATGGGACAAATATCTGACCGCACTGCTCGAGTGGTTCTTCTGTGAAGGGAATAGTCATGTCACGGACCCAGGATAAACCTGCAGGCTCTCTGCTCTCAGACGGACGATGGTACCAGTATTTCTGGGAGTGGAGCCCACACCCGCATGCCTGTCCCCACTCTATGCCTCTAAGGCCTTCTAACGGCAGCCGGCGTCCGAGAGGGAGCTCACGGCCAACAGGAAGCAAGGCTCTTTAAAAAGGAACAAAGGGCAGCACGGGAGGTGGGACACGAGGCAAGCTGTGCAGGCTAACGCACTTGAATTCCTGTCCTGGTCCCAGGCTCTGTGACGTGGAGAAACCCACCTCCCCTCAGTTTCTTGGCCTCTGTGAGTCATAGAGCTTAATTCACGTTGCTCTGAGCTGCTGGTCCATTCCTTTATTCATTGGAAAAACAGGTATTGAGGCTCTGCATATGAGCAGCCCCTCTCCTGGGTGCGGGCGGATCGGAGTGGACGAGACACATAGGATCCCTGCCCTCGTGGAGCTCGGGGCCGGGCGGTCACATCCTGACCCTGGGAGATGGAAGCCTTCCTGGGATCCTCCTGCGTCTCCTCTTGTGTCTCCTCCGGCTTCCTGATTTTCCGCAGTTCTGCACAGTGGAGGGCACGTGTGAGGGGGCAGGGGTGTGCCAGGAAGTCCGGGGGCAGATGCTGCTGCAGAAAGCCCAGCGGGATGGAAAGCAGAATAGGACGAGACAGAAAGAACTTTCTGCCCAGGTGAAGCCTGGAGGGCCTGGTTACCTGCGGGACGTTTATGAGCTAGGAAGCCTGATGTGGGGGGAAAAGATAACAGCTCCCTGAATTTTTCAGAAGATACCGTACGTTACGGTGGGAAGGACCTTGAACAAATAGTCGTTCTCTTATTTCTTCCATTTCGTTTCTGTAACCCGGATGTCAGCCAGCCCTCAGGGATTGGGATCAGGTGGGCTCAAATACGACTTCCATGGCCCTCTCCGGGCCTCCCCGAGTTCTCATAATTGCTCTGACTCACGGCCTCCTGCTCTGAAATCTGCAGTCTTCGTTCCCAACCAGATTGATTTCGACGTCAGAGAAGGCGCTTCGCTTCTTCTTACCGAACGAAATCCACCAAGCCAAATGACCACAATAAACACTCATCCATGTGCTTGGGTCAGACTGAAGAGGAAGTGTTTCCATCCCAGGAACATGAACAAATTCAAAGGGACAAGAGAATCCCCATTCCCCAAATGCGTTGGGATCCCTCGGGCTGCCCCTTCCTTCCTCCTCCTCCTCCTCCCCCAACACGCTGCCTTCTCCCGCTACCCTCCTGCCCCCCTCCATGCTGTAAGAAAAGTCAGTACATTCCTTCCCCCCTTGCCTCATGGCCATAGCCTCCCCACCCTGGGGTTGTCCAAGCCTACCCGGAACTTAGCAAGGATTTTCCCACACAGAGAGTTACCTCCGTCTAGGGAATTCTCACTCCCACTGTTGGATGGTAATGGTTTCCACCCCATTACAACTCTTTCAATACAGTAGACACAAATGGGTCCCCTCAGTTATGGTTTCCATTACCCTCTCCCATAACTAATTCGGAATTTACTTTATTTCTTGGGGCTACAAGTTTGCTCAAGTCGAAATCTTGCCCACTTCTCAGGCTTCTTTGGAGCATTAAGTGAAGTCCTGGGCGTGAGCGTTTCTGCACACCCCCGAGAGTAAACAGCTGTTTGCCGGTTCCTCCAACCTGGGCCCATTTTTCATGATTCGTTTCTGTAAGGGTCACATTCTGGCTCCTACAAGACTTCTCTGTAAGTTTACTTGACTCCTCACTCATTTCACGGCAAAGTTTATCACTCCTTTCTCGAGGCTTCAAGAGTAAGAGTATATACTTCAGAGTATTATTTCTCCTCTGGGTTATTATTATTAGTGTGGCTGGAAAGTTTCTTGGGATACCCAACTCTGATTATTTTAGGAAATCAAAAAGGGTGGCAAGGTAATTATCACTTCTTTTCCCTCTGGAAGAACAACCGAGCCCATGAATCTCAAAGATGCAAGTTCTCCTTGATCCCAGGGAGAATCAGGACCTTTGGCTCAGGACTGACCTTTATTGAGGCTGGCTTGCCTGAGAGTAACTCCCTCTGGGGGCAAGTTCCTGGAGGTGTGGGTTCCTCTATCTATGGAACATGGAAGATGGTATGACCATCTTGGGGCTAAGAAGTGATTACCTGCTTAGCGGGCAGCTATTCCTTCAACCTGTTCGGCCTCCATTCCCCCTGCTTCTGGTAATAGGACCACAACATTCCTTGGGGGAACCACTCTTCCCCTGTACTCAGTTAATGAACTTCCTGGGAGTTGACGTCATTGTCATATCCAAGGATGGACCTGAGACCATGTGGCCAATCAGAATGTCTCCCATACTTCCGGCCTCAGGTTCAAGGGTGGCTCAGGGACTAAAGCCAGGTGAGAAGGCTCAGTTTCTCACACTGGATCAGTCCTACTCATCCTTCGAGACCAGGAACTAGGAGTTGCTCCCCATCCTCTACTCCCACAGAATGCCATGCTACCCCATCCTAGAACCCAACATATTCTTCTCCTTTCTTGTCTGCCTTCCTCAAGGCTGTGAAGGCAGGGACAAAGATAATTTTTAACTCAACACCTGCACATGGCAGGTAAATGGACCCAGACTAGCTACTCGGTCAATTTTCATGGTGGTGGGGGAGGGGACCGAGGGAGGGAGGTCCAACCTTGGTAACGGGGACGGTGAGGCTGAGTGAGGGCAGGGCCGGAGGCTCCAACTCTTGGACAGAGCACACTTCAGATCTGATCTCCAAAGAGCCTTATTAAGAAAGCAGCAAAACTGAGAATTGCAGTGATGTCTCCGCCAGACCTCCCGGTTCCCATTAATGACTCCTATAATAGCTTTTCATTGCCTTCTCTTTCCTTAAGAAAGTCTCACGTTGTCATCCAGGCCTGTTAAACGTTCTGTGGGCCCATTATCAAAATAGCATTTTCAGCTTCACTGCACACATGTAGGAAATGTTGTCGTGTTAAAAAAAAAAAAAAAAACAACTATGAGAATAAGCACAGATTGTATTGGGGTAATTATCTCCTCTCCAGCAGCCTTTTGGAAAAAGAGGATATTTCTAATTTTTGGAAAGCCGCACGTCTCCGAGGGTAAGTCGTCCCCCATGAGATTAGCAGCACGGCGATGGAAACCTGACCTCAAGTTAGTTTCTCCTCCCTGTCTGCCCTCCGCCTCTCTGGCCAACCCCTCCATCCCTGTAAGAAAGTGGCAAGTCACACGGGTTTCTGGTGGATGCTGGCTGCAAGGGTCATTTCTGGCCGTGTTTCTGTGGGAGTAGGAAGCCAGTCTCTTACTCCGAGTGGTGGATGGATCCCACACTTTTGACGACAACACTGAGGTTTGACCAGGGTCCCCTTGGGTTAAAGCTTGGCTCCGAGCCCTGGATGTTCCGCGGGTGACGGTGGGTCCTGGGGGACCGAACATGCACAGCAGAAGACTTGGTGGTAAAGACTGTTAGCCGTTCATGCCACCATCTCCAGCTCCGAGTGATGTCCAGGTCTTGGACAGAGCACACTTCAGATCTGATCGCCAAAGAGCCTTATTAAGAAAGCAGCAAAACGGAGAATTGTCCCTGTCACTGTCCCTGCAGGTCGCTCTGCCACTTAGGGGCCATGCAGGCTCTACATTCTGCTTTTTCAAGCCCCAGGGTCCTCATCTATGAACTCTGAGGGACAGCACCTACCTCACCTTCAGAAAGCAGGATCGAAGCCATCGGAAAATGCAAATATGCATAATGATGGCTCAGAAAAGGCCACCTCCATTCAGGTCACTGTCTTGACATCTTCCTGTGCTCTTGTCTGATCTGAAGGGGACCCTGCCTGGGTGGCCCCAGATCTCCAGGCCCGTTGAGGAATGAGAGCACATCATGCAATGATAAGCCAACTGTTAAATATACGGGGGAAGGCGCACACTTGGCTCTGTGGAGCCAGAGAGTCTTCTGGGGCCGGGGGGGGGGGGGGTGGGTGGTGGCAAGGGAGCTGCTCCTGGGAGGAAGGACAGGCATTCCCCAAATGACAGGGGAAGGGATCCCGGGCAGAGGGCTCAAGAGGTGTCCCGTGGGTATGTGGGGCAGATGAGGGGGGGGACAACATTGGACCCAGCGGCCACGTGCATCGGGCGGCAGCCCAAGACGGGGGGTTGTGTATCAGTCGCGGACTGCCTGGTGAGTTTGTTAAAAATGTAGCCCGCTGGGGCGGGCTCAGGAATGTCCGTTTTCAGCCAGCTCCTGGAGGACATCATGGCAGTCAGAGGCAGCCCTGGAGAACAGAGTTACAGGTGAGGGAGAGTGAACACAGGGCTCGGGCTCCGGCGGTGCCCTCCTCTCAGGTGCGGGAGTGGGGCCTGCGGTCTCAGGACACTGGGCGTGCGGTGTGCTAGCACGAGAGCACTTGAGGGGATCATCTGAGAATCAGCGAGTTGGGGGAGCCCTGGAATAAGAACCCCGGACAGGTGATCCCAGCTCTGGTAGGAATCAGCAGGTGCTGGGCAGAGAGATTCTCTTACGGGGCGTGTCAGGGGTGAGACACAAGTTGGAGCCGAGAGGAGGGTTGGAAGAGCGATCATCGGGAGCAATTTCTGCAATGATGGGAGCATGGCAGCAGCCCGGAGGCGTTCGGAGGGGAGATGAAAAAATAGCATATACTAAATACCTGACATTACTCTAAGGACTTATTAACCCATTTAATTCCCATAACCGCTCTAATTAAAAAAAATAGAGAGTTATTCTCAATTAATAGACAAAGAAAGTGAGTCCCAGAAAGTAATTTGCTCAATGAGTAAGTGGTGGAGGAGAGACCCAAGTCATCCAGACCCTGGGAGTCCAGCGTGGGGGGCAGCATCTGCCTCCTTGGGGGTCAGCCGGTCCTCAGACCCTGCATGGGGTCCCAGTTCTGCACGGAGGGGGCCTGGCTGGCCTAGCTGGGGCCAGGCTGGATGCCGGGAGGCCAAGGAGAGCTGGGATCCCAGCCCAGCTCAAAAACCCCTCAGACTGGATAGGGCACCCGGCAAAGTCATGGGCAGAGCCTAACTGAAAACACATTGAAGATGGAGTGGATAGCATGTGGTTGTATCTTCCTCTGAGGGACTGACCCTGCAAATGATCTCTCTTCCCAGTGACTCACTCGGACCCCAATGTCGCCTGAGAGGTCTCTGGTGAGAAAGCCAGAACCCTAGGCTCAAAACTTGGGACACAGAAGACAGAGTTGAGAACGATGCGAGGCGATGCGGAGCTGCCAGCAGAAAAGGCTGAGCCCGCTCTCTCTTACTTAGCAAGGGCTGGGAGGCAGCCCCCCGCAAGCTCGCAGGGGGCCGGGGCTCAGGCGGGTGGGCTCACTCCCCCAGCACAGCGTCTCCAGCCGAAAAGCACAACCCACCTCATCTTCCAAGGCTGAACCAGGTTCAAAGCCCGGGTTCCCTTGCTTCTTGAGGGTAGGAGTGAGTCGCTTTACCTCTCTGAACTTTGGTTTCCTTATCTGTGAAGTGGGCAGAATAATGGACTGTGGATTGGCGTGGCTGCCTTGCGAGGCTGGTGGAGGGGAAGGTGAAGGCATTTCCACACAGCTGAGAGGAGGGTGGAGGGAGGGCAAGTTGCCTCCGGGGCCCGGGCAGCAAGCATCCCTTTCATTCCGTGGAGGGACAGGGACAGGGAGGAGGCTCTTGTGCCAGCCAGCAAGCCAGTGATGCCTGTGGAGCGGAACTATACTAATTGGGAGAACCGACTGGGAATTTCTGGCCAGTTACAGGATGAGCAACGTTGAAGAAGCTGAAAAGCGGAGTGTTTGGGCGCGTGTGTCTGTGCTCGTGTTCGGTGTGTGAAGTCACAGTGAATAATAATTGGTCGCTTTGTGTTTTCCACCCTGGGTGACAAGCAAGGAGGTGGGGACAGCCAGTCAATATGAGGGACAGCCCGCACACTTCCGCTGTGGTCTCTGAGCGAGCACAACCCTACCCCCAGCCCTGCCAGGGCCCCCAGCAGCCGCAAGGATGATCGTCGGAGTGCAGGGAGGAGGGGAGAGGGGGCCGGGCAGGGGTGCAGGCCGGTCTCAGGGGCTGGGCTGAAGGTTTGGGTCTCTATCCTAAGCACGCTGGGAATGCACAGAAGTGCTGTCCACTAAGGGGCTGTGGGATCAGTTCTGTGTTTCATAAAGCTCCCTCAGGCTGCCACGGAGGGCAATGGATTAAGTGCGGTAATCCACGTCGCGGACTTTGCTCAGGACCCAGACTATAGTAAGTGCTCAGCAAACATAATCCAGTTGCTGTTGTTAATCTGTTGGCTGCCAGGTGCCTGGTGGATGTGGATGGCGGTGCTGTAAATGAGGCTGAAGTGCTTCCTCTAACAAAGGGATGGGCTGCTTCCAGGCTCCTCGGCCAGGCCGGGCTTAGCCTGGCAGGTTTCCACCTCTAGGTGTGGACGCTCAAGAAAGAGGCGCAGCCAGGCCTTAGATAGGAGGGAGGAAAAGCTCCCAATATGGCGGGCGGGGCGGACATTGTTCCTGAGCCCTGCCGGGAAGTTCCAGCAGTGAGGGTGTGGGGGGAAGACGGGGGAGGAAGGACTTCTTGCCTTGCTGGCCTCGGCCCAGGATCCCTAGTTCACAGTCCTCCTGCTGGTCTGGGCCACCTGACTGCCCATATAGCTAGATTCTCTGTGTGTGCGTGCGCGTGTGTGTGTGCGTATGTGTGTCTGTGTGTGTTTGGGGGGGGCGGTGCAGAGGGGGCTCTGGCTTCCAGACCGGAGGAAGGAAAGGCCCACGGGGACAAACCATGCTCTCCCAGGGAAGGAGCTCAGCTGGGACGACAGACCTCTTGTGCTGATCTAGAAACTCCAGTGGGGAAATGGGTGGTCCTACAATCTGCTACCGCGGGGGGATCTTTCTGACCATCTCCCAGGAAAATGAATAGCAGGCAGCCTGCAGCGGAGGGCTTTCCCCTACCAGGCTTTACCCCAGACCCCCAGTAGTAGGGTCCCTGAGGCCAGAACTCCCAGGGATGGTGCTGGGGGCTCCTTGCTATTCTCCATTCGATCCCAAACATTGACCCATCCTCCGTCTAATCTACTTACAGATTGCTTTGTTCCACATGCAGCCACGAGGCACATAGGCCTTTTGAACCCTTGAAAAGTGGCTCATTCCACTGGAGACGCACCACGAATGTAAAGTACACCCTGAATTTCAAAAACTTAGTACGAAATAAGTAATGTTAACGATCCCACTAATAATGGCTCATATTGGTTACCTCTTGGGCTGACAATACTTTGGTTACATTGGATCAAATAAAATCTATTATTACACCTTCACCTGTTGCTGTTTGATTTTTTTTTAAAGGAGCCCCTAAAAAATGTAAACTTGCCTATCTTGCTGGCACTGTATTTCTATCGGATAGAACTGATCTCGGGTTTAAGTAGGTGAAAATGGTCCAACAAAACAAAGACCAACAAAGACAAAGGTCCTTTGAGCTCTCTCTAGGGTATAAGTGGATGAGGAGGGCAAAATGAATCCCCCTGATTGGTGGCCTGTTCCAGGGGGTCTCCGGTGCCTTGCGGTGGTGGGCGGGGAAGGTACCAGCATGGGAGGGAGAGCGTCGGGAATTCGTAGCTGTTTCTCAGAAGAAGGTGAGGCTCCTTTGAGTGCAACGACTGTGGGGACCTACACCTAGTCATGTGGCTAGGAGGAGACTAAGTGAGGGAGTGTATGGACGTCTCCCAGTGGCGTCCTAAGTACCGAGACATCCACACTCTTCTCTTCCCCTCAATAGGGAAATTTCAGAACTGGGAGGATCTTTCTAAAACCAGGGCTGAGCCTCCCTCTAGTTCTTTGGATTCACTCAACTACAATCCTTTGAGCTGGTTTAGAATGGTAATCCAGGTAGCCGGACTCCCCGCCATTGTGGAGAAGAGCCTCCCTCGAGTGTATGTGTGGAGGAACACGGGGCTGCTGGAGGCTGGGGGCTGGGGGCTGGAGCAGTGTGCTTTCCTGACAAATGACGGGAGCTCTCTCTGCCTTCCTGGGGCATCGCTCAGCTCCACTCCCATCTCATCTGGCCGGCCACGCCCCCTGGAAGCAGCTGAAACCCTCTGGAGCCCATGCACTTGTAATCAGCCCCCTTGCCAACACCCGCAAGGCTCAGCACTGCAATTTCCATAAAGCCAGGCCGAAGGCAGCCCGTTCGTGGGAGCTGGTCCCCGTCACACCTAGTCCTGTCTCCAGCTCTCGAGGCCCGCTGAATGCCGTGCCGGTCCTCCTCTGGGATTTCTCTACGTTCGTGTCCATTCTCAAGCGATGAGCGCCTCTTGTCTGGCCGTTCATCTTCCTGCCCAGCAAGTCTGAGCTTCCGGGGAGAACAAAGACAAGAGAAAGCAGACGATTGGGATCTGCAAATGGGCAAAAGCATCCTGGTGGGGGGATTCTCTGACCCCAGAAAGAAATGTGGCCAGGAGGGAATGTGAGCGTGAGGGACAGTGAAGCCCACCATCATCCTCTGGGCGGCATGTGTTGAAACCCTGGAGTGAGCTGGGTACATTGCCTATGTTATTGACTTGAATCCCCTTCAAGCCCTTTGGGGTAAATTAAATCCAATGTCATACAGATTTCACCAGACTCACGGTCTCACAGATAAGCAGTGATAGAGCCTGTTTATAAATCCCACGTGTTTCTTCCTAAGAACCCTAAACCAGAGAGCTCACAAGCCACATGCATGGGCAGACGGCTTCCAAGATTATTCTTCGCCATTATCTAGTTCATTTGTCAAAAATGCAGGAACACAGGCTGAAAAGAACGTGCAGGGGACAACGTCTGAGTCCTTTTGTGCCTCCCCAACCCACATGGCCGTGCCTTCCCTTCTTCTCTGCTCTTTGCCCAGACTGGGTGGATCTGGATGGTCGTCTCTGGGACACAGAGGTAGTCATGCTTCTTTCCAGCTTCCAACTTTCTAGGAGGAAGGGATGACTTAGAGAGTTCATGCCTGTTCCATGCAGTTGCCAAGGAAGTTGTTGAGAGAATTAAATGTGAATGATGTTTGAACCTGGCTCAAACCAGGGCACAAATTAAGGGCATGATCACTGTCAAAGAGATAATGTAAGTGGACGCCCCCCCACCAAGGGTTCAGCTTACAGAGGGGACTTAATAGATTCCCTTTTGGAGAGGGAAGCTGTCATGGACTAGTGTCACCAGAGCAAGGACAGAGCCCAGGGTTCCTAATCTTGGATGGGCAGTGGAGTCATGGGGAGATCTTGTGAAAATGCAGACTTCTGTGGTCTCTTCCCTGCTCCTCTGATTCAACCAGTCATGGCTGGAGTCCTGGACACTGCGTTTCTCATAATCTCTTCTGGAGTTTCTGATGTGGGTGTGTCTTTGGTCACCCTTTCACCGGACTGGGTTGGTGGATTGTGCGGCAGTTAGGCCAGAGATCCTGGAACACAGGCATAGTAACTCGTGCTGGCAGAGGTAACCAGGGACCAGAGGTGTGAACCTGGATGGAGGCATAAAGGGAATTCTAGGAAATGAGGTGGAGGTGAGGGGTAGGATGGTCTTGGGAGTGAGGAGAAGGCACTGCACTCCAAGGGGGATGTGCACACTTCCGGGGATCTATCCTTTCAAGCTTGGGAGTCCCCACATCTTTGATGTACTATCCCTGCTCTGAGGAAAGAAATTTAAGATCTATAATACAAGATCAGTGGTGACCTCCTCCAGGAATCCTGCCTTCATCCCCTAAGATAATTTAGTTACTTGGTGTGTCTATCACAAGATGATCCCTTTCATTTCTGTATCCCCAATGACCAAAGCAGGGCTGGCATATAGGGGCTTAGTCAATCAGTGATTGAATGGCTTGTCTGTTTTCCAGAACAGCTAGCAGAAACATTGAGGGGTTAAGCTTTACCAACACTACTCATTTTGTGCAAGGCTGCTGACGGCTTGCTATTGGCAATGGGAGAAGATTCCCCCCTCCTGTAGGTTTAGAACTAGGGGGTCAACACGTGCTCTGGGAGTAGGGCTGAAATATTCTTGCTCGAATGGAAATCGTGTGGGGATGGGTCATCAGGGAAAGGATGGGGAAAACTAGTCAGTGTTAAGAAAGTATAAAAAGAAAAAGAAAGAAGGAAGGGGGGAGGAGGAAGGAGGCAGAGGGAGAGATTTGATACCACCATCATCCTGTGTCGAAAGCGACATTACATGCATTATCATCATAGAACATTCAGAGAAGCCCCTGTTTATAAAAACTAAGAATTGATACCTGAAATGTTAGCTAAGTTGTCCAAAGCCACACCATCTGTGAAGGGGCAAAGTCAGGATTTGAATCAACAATTTTGACTCCACGCCTGGTACTCACACTCTACCGTGTGTCTTCTGCAACACACGGAAAGTGAAATGAGTAGCACTTTTGCTTTGTTGATAATTTCTCATTTCTTTAGCCATATTGGACACTGCCAATTAATTATTTTAGTATTCCTTGTCTTTTTTTTTTTTTTGCCATTCATCCCAAGACCTGACTCTTTCTCAACACCATATCACCTTCCTATAAGATTAAGCATTTAAGATCAGATTCGCGTGTTATTTTGTTCAAGAATAACCTATTTCAGAACTCAAAGGAACTTATTCTCAGTGGCCATGCCATTTGAAAACCCTGGAGATATATATCTATATCTGTCTATCTATAAAATCGTTATGTTGTTTATCTTAAATTACACGATGCTATATGTCAATTATATCTCAATAAAACTGGAAAAATAGTATTTGTCTTTTGCCAAACTAACATAAATACAAAATACAAAAAAAAAAAGAAAAAAGAAAAAAGAAAAAAAACTCTGGGCTCTGACTATATTTACTGGAGGAAAGAAGAGAAAAAGAAACTACAGTTTCAAGAAGGGTTTGAGTCTCTAAACCCGGACTGTGAAAAAGACAGGAGTTGCGGGGAAAAGGTATCAACTGTATGAGCGGGGAGGGCTGCCAATGACAATAAAGAAGCAAAAATGAGCTCAGTTGCTGTCACTGCTGAATGCTCACCTGAGCCAGCATTTCAGTGAGTGCAGTGCGTGGGTTATTTCACGTGCCCTTTACGACAACTTCATGAAGTTTACAGGTGAGAAAACTGAGCACAGAAAGGCTGATTACTTTGCCCCAAGCCATGTACCTGCACAGTGAGAGCCAGGATTCCATGCCGCGTTGCAGAGCTCAGATCTTCACTAGTAAACCAAGGCACGTGCAAGGTGAGAAGGGATGGGCATTTTCAGATACCCCAGACGCAGGGTGGGTTGTCCCCCAGCCCCACTCAGAAAAGGTCAGGGAGTTATGGGATGGGGTGGAGAGCCTCATCCCAGCGTCCCCATGATTTATTCAGAAGTTAGTCATGATTTTGCTTCAGCCCTGGCCACTCCCGGCTCTGTCGTTACAGGCGAGGAGGCTTGTAGCTGGGTGCTGTGGAGAGGAAGTTAGCACATGCAGGAAATGACTGTGCAGTGGGATTTCTGGGACCCCAGGAACAGCGATGTGGGCTCCTGCCGCCATGGTGGCATGAGGGGAGGGGAATAGGCATTCAGTTGCGCGGGGTCCATGCAAGGCAATGGATCGATCGATTGACTGATTTTCATTTTGCAGAGAAATGGAGCAGGCGTGCACGCCAGCAGGGGGAGGGGCAGAGGAAGAGGGAGAGAGAGAATCCCAAGCAGACTCTGAGCTGAGTGCGGAGCCCGACCTGGGGCTCCGGCCCATTACTCTGAGATTATGACCTGAGCCGAAATCATGTATCAGATGCTTAATTGACTGAGCCACTCAGGTCCCTGAGATATCCCCAGTTTTCACGTGAGCAAGCTGAGGTTTGGGGAGAGCGGGGAGGCGAACTTACTTCTGTCTGACTCTACACTGGGTCCACCCAAGGAGGACCCACACCTGAGCACCAGTGAAGGGAAACCAACAAGGACCCAATCCTCAGGGACCACGAGGGCCAACACATTCCGGTGAAATAATTTTTGGCATTTAGAGCCAGTTTTGGATTTAGCTTCCCTGGGACCCCATTTCTCCACCTTTCCTGGCTGGTTTTAGTGAGGGTTAAATGCCGCTGCAGATCCAGAAACCTCAATACGAAACCTTTCTTCCTGCCACAGTCAGGGTGCAATTACAAAACTTTCATTTCTCCTAGAGCGGCAGGATTTTATAAAGACATATGTGGATAGATATATAGATCTATAGATAACGTGGAAGAAACTTGGTTGACCTTGGTGCCAATTTAGGAGGATGTAAACGTATCGACAAACCCTACCTGATATGCCAGACGAAGGCAGCTTTAGAGAACGGCATGGGGGCTGGGGAGGGCGTTGTCGTTTTTCTTGGAGAATTTCCTGCATTGACTAAGGGGGATCCGTATGACAATTGGACTCCTCCCAACTTGAACACACATGCTTTAGGGTGAGCAATTATAAAAAGGATCATCTCCTTCCCCAGGGGCTTATATAGATCCTTAACACCAAGGCATGGTCAGGGAGAGATTTCATCTTCCTCCGGGACCTTGTCAGGAATGCGGACTCTTGGGCCCCAGCCCAGACCTACTAAATCAGAATCTGCATTTTAACAAGGACCCCCAGGTGATCTGTATGCACATTACAGACTGAGACATGCTGACGCAGATGGCTTTCTCTTTTTCCAATCCCGAAGCTTTGAGTGGACGTTTCCATTTAGAATTAGGTTACAGGTCTTTCACGGAGCCTCCCGCCTCTGTAACATTTCCGAGGTGGGGTGCCTAGCACACCGCGTGCCCAAGGTTTGCAGGGGCAAGGACTTCCAGCCCACACTGCTGTGATTCCCAACCTGTTTCTCTTTGCTGCCTTAGGAATTGTTGATCATACACGTCTTGGGTAGAAAGATGCCTTTCTGAAGGTGGAGACAAAAAAAAATGTCTTCACTTCAGGAAGACAGATCAGTCTGTGTTGATGGCTACTTTTATTGCCATATATATATATTTTCTAAAGCTGGAGTCCTTCTTAACTTTTGATGAAGGAGAACCAGTTTGGGCTCCTGTTTGGAGGGTCATCTGACTTTTCCAGAGGCCGCCAAAGGCCTCAGAAGGAAAAGAAGAGAATTGGTCTTCGGCAGGGGTAAGAGGCAGATAGGGTGGGGAGGATGGGAGAGTAGACGGCAAAGTCTGGATGCCAGACATCCAGAGTTGGCAAGAGGCAGAGGGTCAGGTGTCTGATGCTCTTGAGAAAAGGGCTGAGAACAGAAAAGAGCCTCTGCGAGGAGGAGGATTCCGGTGCCTGGCCCGAACGTTGTGTTGGAGTTCCGGTCTCCTATGCTCTGGTCTTCACTATGTATGCCACTTGAGATGACCTGCACCCAGAGCCTTCACACAAGTGGCAACACCACTTCCTTCTCCAGTGTCCTCTCTAGTCAGTGGGGATAATTCCTAATCTATGCTGTGAGTTTTTCCCACTGTAGGGTCTTTCCCTAGGATCTCAATGTATAGATCTATTGCGGGTAGAACTGCGTCTCCCCGAAAGGCATGGCCCTGCCTGCACTGTGACGTGAGACTTCATCTCTAGAACTGGGAGAACATGAATTTCTGCTGTTTGAAGCCCCTCGGTGAGTGGCGGTTTATTACGGCAGACCTAATGAATACATCTTCCTAAGAACACAAGGGGGGACCCCTACCTACTTAGCAGGGGGCGGCAAGGGTCCCACGTCTCTATTTCAGGAGGGGATGTTGAGTGGAGGGCCCTCCCACCCTTGGAGAGGACCTACCTTCCTAAAGACACCGGCCGCTGCACAGATGTCTAATGTCCCCCATCCCTGTGCACCGTCTACCTTGGCATAAGAGCACCCAGCACTCTACATGTCTGATCTTGCATGAATCTCAGAGAGCTTGTTGCCATTGATTGAGAGGGGAAAAAAAAAAGTCCCAGTCTCAAACTTCCTCCAAGGCTTTGGTCATCTGTAACTGGCCAGAGGAATGGCCTACAGCCGCCAGAAGTTAGTTATGGTCTTCGAGCAATTTCCCCTCTTCATGATTTTGCAATGGTAGAGTGCCGTCTGCCGTGCCATTTGCATAAGCCACTTTATCCTTTTCCTTTTGGGCTCTGTAAGCCACCCGGCACCCCCACTCATGAGTCACACGCAGCGGCCCCCAGGGCGGAGGTGCACCCTCCCCGTCAGGCTTTCCTTCCCTCTCCCGAGCTGTGCCTCATTTGCTGCTGGGCGAAACTCAGTCTTGCTGCAAATTTCGGCGCCTGCCTGCGTGTGTGTAATTGGCTTGGATTTACATTAAGAGGGTTCCCTGTGGTGAAAACCACACTGCTATTTTCAATCTGAAGCTGCATAAAACATTCAATTTTCTAAGTATCCGTCAGCTGTTAGTATTGTGAAAAACGTCGTCTGCCCGGGTGGATGGGGGGCTCCCGCTCAGTCCCGTAAACCCCCGATTATTTGTGCTACCGGCGGGGATGATATTATATGGTTGTGGATAATGAAGTATTATTTGTCTAAGTGTGCACTCAGTCACTCAACAAGCACCTGTGAGAACCTGGTCCGTGCGAGACACTCTTCTGAGCGTCTGATCAGACCACATCCCCCCTCAGTTAAAAACCCTTCAAACCCGCATCTTTCCATATAATCTAAATGACCCCCCCCCCCAGCTTTTTTCTGTAAAGGGCCAGATAGTGTATATTTTCCGCTTTGTGGGCCATGAGGTGTCTGTCCCAACTGCTTGACTCTGCTTTTGTAGCTTGGAGCAGCCCCTAGACAATACATGTATTCTAGTGCATGTTATGTACGTTCTAATAAAACTTTATTTAAAAAACAGATAGCAGGCCAGTCTTGACCCATGGGCCACAGTTTGCCGACCTTGTATCAAAATACCTTACTTTGTCCTGCTGTTGAGCCCTGTGACCCGCTTCCTGCCTCTTTCGTTGTGTTTCCCATACATGACTCTCCCTACCATCCATTCCACTTGGAATAAAGGATAACTTCCCTTTATTACAAGAACCACCAAGGGCTTTCCTTCCTCAGGACCTTTGCATATCCTATTGCCTCTGTCTGAAGAAATTCTCTTCTCTTGCCATTTGACAGAGACGGTTCTTCATTATTTACCGTCATTTGAGAGCACTTCGGGTGCCATCTTTAGTGGCTTATGGGACATCGTCACTGAATGGAGCCTCTTTTGAAAGCTTTTCTCACCCAATGCATCATCTTTCAGTTTCTTTTGCTTCAATCTTTTGGTTTCCATCCTTAGAAGCACATATTACAGATATTCATTAACTTACTGTTTATTTTGTATTTTGTTTTGGTTTCTGTTTCTCTCCCCACCTTCAATTTATGCCCTAAGATGCCAAGTCCCCTCT
>CM052811.1:104352308-104399781 GCA_028533885.1 Nasua narica | reverse complement strand
CCCCCCCCCCGCCCCGCGCGCCCCCCCCCCCCCGCCTACTTGTGATCTCTTTCTTTCTGTTAAACAAACAAACAAACAAACAAACAAATAAAATCTTTAAAAAAAAAAGAAGGCTGCCAGAATCAGGGTGGCCCGGAATGGGTGAAAAATAAAGCAGGTTTCAAAGGGACAGGCACACAGTGAGAAGTAAGAGCGGGAGCCAGGCAGGTGGCAAGCATTTCCGCATTGCACAGACAGAAGTAAGGGAAGGAGGAAGAAGGTGACTGATACCCATGGCGGACGCACTAAGCGCCAGCTACCTATCCCTCAGGGATGTTACAGACTTTCTGCACAACAGCTTCTCAACACAGATATTACTTTTAATTACCATAGAGTAAGACACTGAGGATCAGAGAGGGTGAGTGACCAGACCAAGGTCCCACAGCTGGGAAGTTCACCTTCCTTGGTCTCTACCACAGGACCCGCCCCTGATGCGCAAAGTCCGTATCAATCCGCCCACAGTTTTCTTTTCTTCAGGGAGGTGTTTCCTTCTCCACCGAAGGATCGAGATCTAACCACTTGTTCATCTCTTTGATAAGCTGCTGAAAGCCTCCAGGTCGTGGATGCTTCCTCCAGAAGCCCCTTTCTCGGGCGCAGCAGAGGACGCGGAGGCTCCTTCCCCGAGCGGCGCCTCAGCGCCTACACACGTGATCTCCTCCCGTCAGGACAGTCACATCGGGGTGGCACGGGCTGTCCCGTTTCACAGGGGAGTTAACTGCGGCCGGAGAGGGCTGATGGCCCGCGGGACCCAGCTCGAAGTGCTGCCCTGGGGCCCCGCACCTGCAGGCGTGCCAGAGGGCTGTCTGAGTGGGACAAGGGCTCAGACAGGGTGCCCAGGGGACTGGCTTCCGCGGGCCGCTCTGGATGGTGACAACCCCTCCTAAGCAAGGGAGTCCGAGAGGGGGAAATGTGAGCACACCTGTCTAAGCAGGGACATCAAATTGCCCGAGGAGAAGCTATTATATATATGAGCAAATTCTTAGGCGATTCTGCTGGGGGAAAAAAAAGTGCTTACCATTTTTTTCCCCCCACTGAGTGTTCATATAAACCTTCTGGGTGCTCGAGACGGGAGGCCGCGGTGTGTCTGCAAGGCAGCCGGTTCTTCTCCCTAGGGGCGTCGGGAGTGATTTGATTCTGCCAGCTAACGTTGTTCGAGGCCCACTTCATCTCCCCCAGAACTCATCGGGGCTGCTAATAGGCCCTTCAGAGCTCATAAAGAGATGACCAAATCTGGGGCTGGGGGACTCCAGCTCATTTATCTTCCGCGGGCTCGATCAGATCTGATTTTGTGCGCTGACGGCTGGATGCTCAAGTGTGGTCTGGCCCGCATCTCAGACACCTGCTCAAACGGGCCGGGCCCCGGGGGCCCCCAGGAGGGGCGGAGGCCCCCTGACCCGCGAGGGTCTCACTGCTCTGACGCTGCAGACAGACACTTACCTGCCAGCCTTATTGATCTGTGCACAAGAAAATAGAAGCGTTTAGGCTTGGAAGGGAACCTGAAGTCCACTAATGGGAGTGTCAGTTACCGCTTCGGGCCTCCACCCGCTGCCGGGCTCTTCCGGGTGCGCGTGCGTCCAGCCGTAGGACCCCGCTGCCTCTGCTTACGGCCCTGCCCGCCAGTTTGTGAGCTTCTGCCTGGGGAGAATGTGCAGCAGATGTGAAGTCCCAGATCCATGCAGATACTAACCGCTCCCCTCCCCCATACAAATACGTTTACCAAATCCCTATTAGCATCTTGGAAGGGACCAATAACATTCCCCAACCTTGCAGACAAATTATTTTTAGCTGGAAGTCAGGCTCCTCTTTTCTATGAATATCTCTCAGTCCTCTAGTGAGAAGAGTTTGCACAAAAAATAATTGGGGGATCTTCATCAAATATACGTAACCGATATGTGCTTCAATTAAGGGGAATGGTGTAGGTGACAACGATCGCCATCACCACCACCATCATCATCATCCTGGCATCTGGGCATTCCCAGGGTGCCAGGTCACGGCAACCATTCCCTTCTCATTAAACTCGACGAGGAAGCCATGATTCATGGGACCATTTTACAGATGTGGAAAGTAAGGATTAGGGAATGTTCTGATCAGCTATTGCTACGCAGCAAACTATCACACAACTTAGCAGCATAACACAACCTCCGTGTTAGTAAGCTCACACATGCTGTGGGTCTGGAATTTAGAAAGGGCCCAGCAGGGCAGTTTTCCCTTGTTCTCTGATGTCTGGGGCTGGGGCTTCATGGGGGCGGGGGAGGGGCGGTGCTGGGGTAACCTGACGGCTCGGGTTTGGAACAGTGGAGCGGGAGGGTCTGCTGGTAGGATCGCTCCTTCCCTCCCATGCCCGCTGCTTGGGCTGGCTGAGCCAAAGGCGGGGCTCAGCTGCGAGTGTAGACGAGAGCGTCTACCATGGCTACTCCACATGGTGGTCTCAGGACAGTCAGCCTTTGTACCTGGCGGCCCAGGACGCCCCAAGCAAGTGTCCCTAGAGAAGCAGTCAGAGATGGTATAGGCTTTTAAGTCCACCCAGACTTGAGGGAAGGGAACAAAGTCTCCAACTCTCAACGGAAGAAGGGTCATAGAACTGGTACCATATTTTAAAAACTGCATCAGAGAGGTTCACTGGCCTGCTGAGGATTTCAGAGTGAAGAAGTCACACAGGGATTTGAAGCCAGCTAATCTGACTGCAAAGCCTTCCCCCTTGTGACCCTAAGCATTGCTAGACATGCACTAGATGCTACATTTATGCAAATAAGCTATGATCCAGTTGAATTCATGTTACCCGTTCAGAGCGCCGGCAAAGAAATGGATGAGAAGCATTCTCCAGGACGGATGAAAGACCGGGAAGAATCTGGAGTTAGGCTGGGAAGAGGAAGCATGTGCCGTTGGGAATGTGTTCACATTCAGAGTGAAAGCCAAGACGCCTGCAGACTGTAGGGGAACTGAAGTTTTTCTTTCCCTAAATCTTTGCATGAATCTATGCAAAAGTCCTTGCCCTCAGAGTTGAAAATGCTCCTGGTGGCCAGGAACCAGCCAGGTGGCCCGAAGTGTTTGTGGCCGTTTCCGAGATCACTGGGAGAGTCCGGAAGACCCGAGGCTGGGGTTTCCGCAGAGCCTGTGTGTTTCTGCAGAGCCTGTGTGTGCTTGTGCCCAGCCCGGAACCAGCCCGAGGGCTCGTCGGAGGGATAGAGTGTGCATCCCAGACGGCTGGGCTGGGCTCCGAGGTAGCAGAGTTTGCAACCTGCCTGCGAAATTACAGGGTCTTGGGCGGTGATGCCTCCTACCATTCTCTTTATGGGAAACAGAGTTATAGGGAGTGACTTCTGAGGATGCGAAACGGACAAGAGGCAAAGAGAGATGTACAGACAGATTCACGAAGTCGTTTGTGCCCAGCTGAGGCTCTTAATACAGGTGTTGGACCCTTGCATTGCCTTTGATTGGCTTCTGGACCAAAGGAGCAGGAACTGGCCAGACCTGTTCTGACCGGCCAGGGCAGGGCCGCGAAGCTTCTTGCCTCACCCGAAGAGACAGGTTTATTCACAAGCCTGCAGTCAGCTTCCCTGGGAGCCGAAGGGTTGTGCCAGGGAGGAGCGCCTTGGTGGTCTCTCTGAGCCCCCGCTGAGCGCACAGCATGAGGAGTGGCCGGGCTGGTGATCCGTGCAGACAGGAGTGCTGTGCTGACGGGCCCAGGCTGATGGTCCACGCCGATGCGCAGCGTGTCCCCTCGTCTGGTGTCCCGGTGGCATGGCCTGAGGGACGGCACAAACTTCTGTAGCAAGAATAACTGAGCCATTTAAGATGAGGGTCCCCCGAGAGCCCGGCACTGTGCTGAGAATTTGGTCTCGGCATGAGTTCTCCCAGCAGCAGGCCCCAAGACCAAGGTTCCAGTATGAGGCGTTTATTTGGGAAACGCAGACATTTCCCAAACGCAGGAATTTGAACTCAGACGAGGAGATGGGGGGATGATGTAAGAAAAGAAGGCCGCAGGAAGTGTGGGATGGTGCCAGCTTTCGAAGTGGATGACTGGAACCTCCTCCCACGGCGATGCTCTGGAACGTTGTGTACTGTGCGTGCTCCCCCATCCTTCCCCCCCTCCCCGAGGAGTCAGGGAGCCGGGGTATTTGCACACCCGGTGCCAAGGTCACTGGCTGAAGCCTGCTCCTGGAGGTGCAATTCCTTAGCATTTCCAGACTTCCGTGTGCCTGTATGTGCACACATGCACACACACACACCCCGTGAAACTTTCTGCAGTTTTGGCCAAATTTTTAGAAACAAGCAAGCTGACCTTCAGGTATACAGATGCAGGTCATGGGAGCTGGAAGCCCACTTGAGCGCCAATGGCATCACCACACTCGAGCCTCAGAGCAACCCAAGGAGGAAGGGATTATTCATACCCATTTTGTAGATAGGAGACTGAGGTTTGGAGAGGAGAAGTCACTTTGGTTGGAGCTGAACTTCAGGGGAGTTGCTGGGATTTGACTTAAGAGCGTGACTCATGGCTCAAGAGCTCATGGTTTTAAACAGGGAGCTATACCACCTCCCTAAGTATAAAATGATAAACATTAATAAGAACAGGCCTCCCAATTCCTCCCTTCAGAGCTGCTCAGAACTGACAAGGTTTCGGGGCACGGGATGAAGACAGTTTGACCCCAGAGGGTCAGAGTCTGGATCACAGAACCTTCCCACCTTGAGGGAGAACTAAAGATGGGAACGTGTGTGGAGTTGGAGCTCAGGGAGCCGGGGACCTCCGTCAGCTACGACCCTCAGTTTTCACAGGGTAGAGGGGAGGCAGACAGAGTTGAGGGTTTGAGCCTGGCACTGACAGGAATGGACAGGGAGGAAGTAAGGAGAGAGGCAAGGGAGGGAGAGCCTCATGGGTCCCACGGGGAGCCGTGTGGGTATGTCAGGCTGGGGAGAAGGAAAGGAAAAGGACACTTCCTGTCCGACCCACCCCTGTGCCGCTCAAGGTGAGCGCTGGGTGAATATCAGACCATCAGCACTCTCGCCTCACCCCACGCCTCCCCTTGTTCTTCTAAAACTACTCTGAGGCTTAGCAAGGAAAGTCCCCGAAGACCTTCCCAATTTCCCTCCCCAACCATTCGTGTGCTACACTCAGTCTGAAAGCCCTCCTTCCTGCTTCAGCCCCTCTTCCCTGAGTCCCTTGAGCTATAGAAGGTGCTGTGGATTCAATCCGGGCACGCCGAGCCCCTGAGGATCACGTGGTTTAGACCATAGGCACAACCTCTAATGGATAACCTCTAACTGTTCGCAGCACTCCTCCTTGGCTCTCACTGACTTACATCCCTAGAGGCCACCATGGCTGTCCCTGCATCGCTGAGGACATAGCATACTGAGGCTGTGACTAGTACTATGCCTGAGGATGGAACATGAAGATGCTTAGAAGGCAATCATTCATTCATCCATCCATCCATCCATTCATTCATTCATCTAGCACTCTAGCCATCCAACCACTTAGCCCGACCATTTGGCAGATCGGTGTCAGGGACTGGTCATGTGTCCGTGAAGAAGAAGGTCAATGCCTGTGCCCCCATGGAGCTTAGAGTCTAGTTGGGAAAGCAGACAAAAAAATACGACGAATGAATAAAACTTGAAAATAGAAAAATTAATGTGATGAAGATAGTAATCCATCAAGAAAGGATGGTCAGTAAAGATCTATCTGAGGAGGAGATATTTTTAAGCTAGGCCTACCTGTAGGATGGCAAGGAGCTAACCGTGTGAAGAGAGGAAAAGAGCATTCCAGAAAATCAAACAGTGGGGCTGTGAACCCTGAGGTGAGAAATAGCTGGTTAAGTTCAGGAGCAGAATTTAGTTCCTCCCAGTTGGTCCTAGGGAGGGAGGGGAGAGATGGCTCAGGTGGGGCTTTTTAGGATATGAGCCACGCTGAGGAACTTGGATTATACTGAAGGCAAATAAGAAACCACTGGAGAATTTTCAGTATGGCACCGACATAATTTTATTCTTTAAAAAAAATAAGGCACTAGAGAGAGACTCTATGAAAATTAGGTGGCAGCCAAAGAGACCCGCTTGATGTCTGTCCCTTTTGTTCCACTGGGAGACGGTGATGGTGGCCCGGCCAGGGTTAGGTGATGGGGATGGAGACACGTGTCAAGTTTGAGGTGTGTTTTGGAAGTGGAGACACCTGGGTTTTCTGAAGGACTGTGTAGAAGAGAGCTTGGTCCTGTGCCAAGAACCAGGAGCCAACTTTGTTCAGATCCCAGGCCTCAGAACAATGAGAGACGTGTTGGTCCACTGTGGTGTGGGGAATAAACAAAAACCAACCACACAAAAAGTCAGGCTTAAATCACACACCAACTCTCTGAAGAGCAGAGTACCCTCTCCCTGGAAAGTGCCCTATGTACTTAAAAAATTTTTGGTGTAAAATTTCAGGTGACTCCTGGATTCCTGAAGACCCTCCAGGGACACCCCCCTGCCCCCACTGCCCACCAACTGCAACTGCAATGGACTAGGAGCATCATAATCTTGGATCCAAGGTCTAAAAATCCATGAACTAGAGACTTCCACTGACTCTCCATATTCTAGAAATTTCTATCTTGAAGAGTGGACAATGACCAACCCTCTTTCAGGCAGGCTTATACATAATCAATCTCCTGTCTAAGTTCTCCAGGGACAGGAATTCCCTGCTTCTCCTTCAGGGGACCCTGCGGTGTTCTGCCATGATTACAATGCAGTCCGATCCTGTTTCCATTTGTTCTGTCCCCTGAGAGGGGGATGGGCCAGCAAAGGAAAGCCTTGAAGGAACATGGGAATATGAACACGTGGTTATTAGGGCGGTTGTATTCTGGGCCATTCTTTTCTAATTTTGAGTTTTCTGTTTTGCTGGCATCACATTACTTGAGCAATACATTTTTAAAAGAGCCCAGAAAAAGATGAGAGTTCAGAAATTAGCTCTATTTTCAGCCTGAACAAACAAACAAACAAAATGTCCAAAAACAATTAGTAAATATTTTTTTAGCGGATTTATTTTTTCTGTGTCTACATTTTTTTATTGTGTCTCTTTCCCACATGTCATTTCAATGCAGAAGATAAGACATTCTAGTACATACAATATGTATCCACCTTATGCTTCAGTCACCAGGACTTCTTGCTCCTCCCAAGATCGGTGAAGGTTTTTCTTGATTTCATACCTTGCATATGCTGTTCCCTCTGACTAGAATGCCCTCCTGACTATGTCTTCCAGGGAGGACTTTTTTAGGTCCAACAGAGAGGTTGTGTTCTCAGCCTTCATGAGTGCATAGATACAGGTGCTCTTTCTGTGTTCTCTACACCAGCTGCCTCTTGTCCATGCTACCATTCATATGTCCATTCTACCGATCGTATTTTATTTTAAATTATTGAATGCATGTCTTTCTCTCTCTCTGGATCCTGAAAAGCAGGAATAGTGATTACTTTATTTCTTAATTGCAGGACTCAGCCAAAATCTGGCAAAGTCTAAGCCCAAGACATGCATTGAAGATGTACCTCCTTGGAAGGGCTCCGTGGGTAGGTGATGTCCTAGCCTCAGAACATCAGATCCTAACTAACAATTCTAGGGTCATGTTGCTGTTAGGAAGAAAAGTTCAGACTCATGGAGTGGAACCCATTCTCCCCCTCAGGCCACCTTTCCCCTGTGACTGCTCTCTAAGGCTATTTCTATTCTGCTTGGTTGGGGGATTTTGATGTTTAAGATTGAGACTGCCTCTTTCAGACCAATGGTCTTAAGGCCTAACGTCCTCTCTATTCCTTTTGCCTCCGCAGTATAAAAAACAAAATGAAAGGCCTTTGGACTCAATTTTTCATGCTCTTATTAGGTATATTTGTTGAGTGCTTATACTCTCTCAAGCACTGTGCTAGCTCGCTTCATCAATTAGCTCATTTTATTTATATAAGGGCTCTCTCCATTTATTCACTCGTATGTGCATATATTTCAGAAGAACTAATTGAGCATCTATTATAGATTGACACTACACTGAGTACTGGGTGCAACTATGGACAAAAGGGTCCTGCCCTCTTAGATCTTGAGTCTTGCATGGAAGATAGGAAATGATCTGGTAACTGTAAATTTCGAGATAATTTCAGATGGTACAAATGTTGTAAATGAGGCAGACAGTGCCATGGCAGAGGTAAATGAATGGTGTGGTCAGGATCTGAAGGAGGCTGAAGGACGGTAGTCTAGATTGCTTGATACACATCACTTCCACTGTCCATGTCATTGGCCCAGAGCTAGTCACACAGCCACATAATGACATGTAATGACAAGCAACCTGGAAGGTCCATTCCCTGGGTGATCCAGAAGGGGCTTAAGGAAAAGGATTTGGCAAACATAATGCATAGCATCACTTTTGACATTTAAGCTGAGATGATAAATATGAGATAGGAGAGTTTTTAAGATACAGAGAAACCCACATGGAAAGGCTATCAGCTGGGGAAAGCAGCTTGGCCTATTTGATGACTAAAAGGATGCTCTATGTCTGGTACCTACCAAGCAAGGAGGAGCACACTATGCGATGAATTCCAACAGGTCATTTAGGATTTGATTCTGAGAGCTGTGAGCAGCCACCAGAAGGTTTTCCACCAGGGAATGTCATGATCATTTTTAGAAGCCCTCCCCAAGTGCAGGGTGGAGAAAGAAGGTTCTGCGGGGGAACAGCAGGAAGAGGTAGATGACTCATTGAGTTGTTCTAGAATGCTAGGGAAGAGATGATGGTGGCTCAGAAGAGGCGGTGGCCTCAGAGATCATATTCACACTCGACAGACTGGGGAAGTTACAAAGGGGATGTTGCAAGCTGAAATCTGCTCCCAAGTTCAAAGACTCCTTTCTCTCCTGCTCAATTAATCGCTTGTTTATTGGGTTGTTCTTTTGTGTATAATACCATGTTGGTTTGGGTCTGTTTTCTAAACACAGGAATTAGTTATCAGGCTTCAAAATGAGGGGCATGAAATATAAGTGCTAAGGAGAGGAGAAGGGAGAAGGGACACTGGTCTGGTAGAAGCCCAGATGAACTTCACTAAAATTGTAGACCTCCTGGCAGGGCTTTGAAGGATGGAGAAGCCATGGGAACCATGGAAAGAATCAGGACTCTAGAGACAGTGCTCTGCTTCTGTAGGGGTGGTAGCCCTGTAGGAGCTGTATGAAATTCTTTGGGCTTTGCAAGAGGGTACAGACTCTTAAATCTGATAGAAAGGGGTCTAAATCTAGGACTTACCACTAGGAGTCATATGAGCTGGGGAGAGATGTGTCTTCCGGCTTCAGTTCCTCATTTGTAAAACACCACTGTATCAGTCATCTGGGATGCAGTAACAAACATCTCCATGATCTCATTGACTCATCACAAACCAATTCGTCACTTGGTTGCAAGTAGACTGGTATGGTTCTGCTCCATGTGCTTTCTCATCCGGGGACCCAGGCTGTGAGCTTGTCAGCGGTTCTTGGGACAGAAGCAAGAGGGAAGGCAGAAATCCGTAAGCCTCTTAGAGCTTCTTAGATTAACTAAACTAGAGACCTGTTCTCATTGACCCAAGCAAGCCACATGGACCACCCTTTTACTGGGACAGGAAAGTATATTCTGGCTACAAAGAAGCACCATGAGTTCCATGACTGTGGGAGGGGGTAGAGTTGAGAACTTAAGTGCAATCTGCCGCAGCCACCTTGCAGAATTACTGTAGGAATTGGGCAAATGATACATGCAAAGCGCATAACAGTGTCTGATATGCCCTACACTTGGCGAAGCCAATTCTTAGGAAGTAGCTCGATTTTAATATATATTTGCAAATGTTGGATTAAAATGTTCTACTTTTTTTGCCTTCTACCTTTTGCTTTCCTCTTAATAACAACTTGTTCCACAGACACAGGAGCACAAACAAGGCTGACTTGGTGCCAAATGCAGAATACTTAGTGGCAGGGAGACCTCGGTCGGAAACTCAGTGATGTTGCGTACCGTTTTCGTGACTGGCCGAGATGACTTGTCCTTTCTGAGCCTCAGTCTGCTCATCTGTAAAAGGAGGAGAAAGCCCATAGTACTGGATTGATGTGAAGATTAAATCTCCTTGCCCAGGAAACTCAGAACATTTGGCTTCTCTTTCCCCAATTGATTTCCTGTAGTCTCTGGCAAGTTCTTAGAATTCAGTATCTTCTGACTGTTCCAATTTGAGGCCAAAGAGCTTATCTTCATTGCAGATGCTTAGAGAAAGTAAACCTTAAGGCTTCCTCCAGTAATTATTGCCATTCCCTTTCCTGATAGAAGATTTGGAGCTCTTTCCTGATGGGAAATATATAGGGTTTCTTGAGATTTCCTGAAAGTCCCATGCCATTCCATGGCTCTCTGCCTTTGTGGGTCCCTTTACCTGGAATGCCTTCATTTATCTCAAAGGGAATTCCTTTGGTGAACAATCCAAGATCCTTCTTACCACCCCTACTGCCCTCCTCCTGCCCTCCATCCGAATTAGTTAAGAAACTGTCCTTGACTCTATGTTTTTCAATCAGACTTATCTACACATATCTGGTCATGTTTATTAGTGGACTAGGAAGCTGACTTTTGGGTGTGACTCCTTGGGTCAAACCCAGGTCTCCTGCTCACTATGAGCAGCTCAGCTGGGCCCTTCATGGGAGGAAGCAGGATTGAGGCCAGTAGGAGCCAGTTGGCTATGAACGAGGTGCGAAAGCATGCCCAGGGCATCCTGGGAAATCAGGAACACTACCTGAGATCAGGCAAGAAAGTCCACATCACAGCTGCATTTTGGAGTGATTTATTTTATGGCAATGAGAGACAGAATTGGAAGAGAACACAGCGAGAGGATGACATGATGGTCCAGACAAGAGATGGTGCCCTTGGCTTTCGAGACACCTTGCTGATAACTCCGAACCATACTTCCTGACTGGGCTTCTTTCTGTTTGCCAACTGCTTGGGTTTGTGGAGTGCCTGGGCCTTGGGTGGACTCATTCTCCTCGGATGCAGGGCATTTTAATGTGTAACCTATTTGTGACCAAGGCTTGTCGGTGGCCCTTCATTACCAGCCCTCCGTGAGGCAAGTACAGAGAATAAGCATTCATGAACCTTAGGAAGAATTCGGTATCCCAGTGTATTCTCAGTCTCCTCTAGTAACTTTTTTTTTTATTTTACTAAAATATTGGATAGTAATGGATTGGTTTGAAAAAAAAAAAAAAAAAGCGACAACCACCAAATGAAAACAGCCCTTCACCCTCGAGCTTTCAGGGAGTACTGGTATAATATACTCCGTGAAGTTCCCCTCTTTCTCTTTGCCGGGTAGGACGATTTCAGCTCTCTTCTGGATTTTCGTGAAATCGGAAATCCAACACCCGGTTGAGTTTCAGATGCTCTGTTTTTCACTTCAGGGAATTTTCCTGGACCCTAATATCCAATTGCCCTCTGGTTACAAAACCGCCAAGTTTTGGAGGGATTGGGAAGGGACTATTTAAACGCTTAATCCCATATTCTTACCTACAGAGTCTCCTCTCTCTTTTTTATGTATCAACTTTGTTTTTTAGAGCAGTTTTAGGTTGACAGCAAACTCGAACAGAAAAGTGAGAGTCCTCAAATCCTCCCTGTCCCCCGCCACGCAGCGTCTCCTCCTCTCACTAACATCTTGAACCGATGTGCTACGCCGGTTACCACGGATAGACCTCTATTCATATGTCCCTACAATCACTAAAGCTCGTGGTTTGCATGAGGGTTCGTGCCTGGTGTTGTACCTACACCGGTTTGATGACTGTACGGTGGCAAGCGTTCACCACCAGTCTCATATGGAAGAGGTCCACTGCCCTAAGGTCCCTCGGGCTCCACCTGTTCATCCTTCCCTCCCTCTCCCCGAAGCCCCTGTGTCCAGAGACTGAGACTTTTTTTGCTATCTCCATAGCTCTGTCTTTTCCAGAATCTCATGTGGTTGGGTTCAGACCGTACATGGCCCGTCGGATGTCGTTTTCTTGTTCCCTTTCCCCCAAATCTTCACATCCCTTCCATTATCTCAAAACACACCTGCTGTCTCTCCGAAACAGAATAGAGAAGTTGAGAAAAATGAGAAAAAGTCTTCTGTAACTCAGCTCACACAATCATTACCTTTGACAGGGCATCTGGGGGGACATTGTTCCCTGCTCCCTGTCTTCCTATCAGGAAGCAAATGCTGACTCTTCCCCCTCCGCAGGAGAGCCAGGCAGATCCCTCCTCCCACCTCGCTCCACTCCCTTCTTGTTTTCCTAAAATCAAGGGCCTCTTGCCTGCGCTGTGTCTGAGCGGTAATTACCTTGTGTCTGTTCTCCTGCCTTCAAATTATTTTTCCCACCTTCAGAGCAATTGCCTCCTACTTCTTATCTCTACTGTGATCCTCTACAGGGCGCAGGGGACCTGTCTCTCGACTCTCATATTTTTGCTTCTGATGTTAAAAAGTCCCCTTGAACTTGCATTTTCAGACACCAGCAGAGCCCGAGTGTCTTCCCATCAGCTGACACGTCCCCAGGGCAGGGTGTTTGCAATTACAGCCAAGCTGGCTGCTGGATCAGAGAGCCCAGAGAGGCCCTCTTTGATGAGTGACAGGGTCTTTCTTATGAATGTTGTGCAGGTGAAGTCCTGCGGAAGGAGTGCTTTTCTCCCTTTATCTTGTCTTAGCAGAAAAGACAAACCTACGTACACATACACACACTTGCGCCTAGATGGAGACAAGCCTGGCTAGGGAGGGAGGGGATGTGAAGCTACACCAAGAATTTCTAGCTCATTCTGGAAAAATCCTTCCATAGAAGGATTTAAAAAACTAAAAAACAAAGTTTATACATAAAAAAGAGAGAGGAGGCTCTGTAGGTAAGCATATGGGATTAAGCGTTTAAATAGTCCCTTCCCAATCCCCCCAATCTCAGAGTCTTCTCCTCCTCCCAGATGGGCTGTCCTCTCTCGGGGACATAGCTTAACCTAAATGGAAGGGCTGAGCTCCTTTCCCTCCAGCCTTTTGGTCCTAATACTGCTCCTTCCCATTTGTAGTTATTTGTTGGGACGTAGGATTTCTCCCTATGGAGAAATGTTCTGCCACTTTTATTTCTTGCCGAGGAAATAACAACCACCCAACAGTGATCCTGGCCCTTGGCATCTCGATAGAGCTCCAGAGAACCTGCCTTTCTCTCCTCCACGGTGTGGTGTGTCCATATTCTGTGCCGCAGAGAGTTGATTGTCACCCTTCAGGCCTGTGTGGTAAACCCACGTCCCTGCTAGTGGGCCTAGTGTCCCCCAGAGGAAGGAGGCATCTGGGGACCAGGCCGTGCTTTGCTGGAAAATTCCATCTCAGGAAGCATAGTGAGGGACCCCTCAGTTTTTCCACTTTGAATTCAGCCCTTGAGGAGATGTGAGGTCTTAGGGTTTTAGGGTATCAGACAGCCTCTTCCATAGGGAGGTGCGGGGGGGTCTGGGAAGAGGCTCATTTTCTCTGCCCTATAATCTGAGGGAGGGAAGCCCCCTCATCTTGTAAATGGGGATTTCTGCTTATTTCTTACCTGTTTATTCACTTCGGCCGAGGTCTTTCCTTAAGACCTTAAGAAAGCCTTGCTGGAACTGTAGAAAATTGTCTCAAAAGCACTGTCGAGTCCAGGAATGAGCTCACCTTCTCATTTCTGGGGTTGGAAGTAAAAAATACCTCCCAAGGGCAGTTGGAACAGCCAGGAATGTTCTAGGGTTCCTGTTACTAAAACATGACTTATATTTTAAAATAGTCACAATACACTTATCATTATCTTTGGAAACTTTTTTTAAAGACTTTATTTATTTATTTGACAGAGAGAGAGAGATCACAAGTAGGCAGAGAGGCAGGCAGAGAGAGAGAGAGGGAAGCAGGTTCCCTGCTAAGCAGAGAGCCCGATCCCAGGACCCTGATATCGTGACCTGAGCCAAAGGCAGGGGCTTTAACCCACTGAGCCACCCAGGCACCCTGGAAACTTTTTTTTAAAGACTATTTATTTATTTGAGGGAGAGAGAGAAAGTGAGAGAGAGAAAAAGAGCACACGCACGCACGTGCATGAGAACAGGGAGGGGACGAGGGAGAAGCCGACTCCCCACGGAGCGGGGAGCCGGACACGGGGCTCGATTCTGGAACTCCGGGATTATGACTTGAGCTGAGGGCAGATGCTCAACCGACTGAGCCACCCAGGCAACCCGGGAATCTCCAAATATCCTTATCAAGTGACATTCCTCTTGCTTCCGTTTTACCGATGGAAGAATCAGATGTTTGAGCCGGTGTATTCCGACTCCCTGACTTCCTCACCTGACATCCTGTTTTCTGCTGTCCCCGGAGGACCTGGACTGTGTCTTAGTAAAGGAAGTGGAACATTTTTGTTACATGTTTGCAACGTGCAAAGCATCTTCGCATAATTGGTCTAGCTAAGTGGTTGAATTCTGTATCTAAAGTTTATTATTATTATCATTTATTTATTTTACAAGCAGGACACTGCCGTTCACGGGTTGTATGATTTGGAAACCACGTGCCAACCGATGGAAGACATGGGACTCAAAATTATTGCAGGTGTAGAACTCATTCCTCCGGGGTTTTATTTTGTCCTCATACAGAATGCAGCCAACGATGGAAATGCCCAGGGCTGGGAGCATAGCCTAACAGCACACACTGGAATGCAGAAGGACCCCCGAGCCCCGGTGGGCCACAGACCTGCAAAATCAGGGCTTTCTGTACGTCTGCTTGGCGAATATCCACCCTGCTCTTAAAGTGACCGCGGGGACGCCTATGGGTGTGTCAAATACCTCGGCGTGTCAATTGCAAGGCTCTGTCACAGAGTCAACACGAGAACTGAAACAATTACAGGGATGCCCTGGTCTCACACCTGCTTTTGCCTGCTCACAAAAATCCAAGGGAAGCATCTGACCTAATGTTTCTTTTTGCTTCAAGGATTCCAATGATTGTTCTTCCCCCATTTCAGCCACCGCAGGCTCCTGGAAGACCGCGATACTCTGACAGGTCCTGAATGCCAGAGGAGAGGACAGGGTATTGAATCCGAGGACCTTGACTACTTTTGTGAGAAGGAATTACCTGTTAAGTATAGTCTCAGAAAGAGGTTCTCTCATAGGTCGCCCGAGGACAAGCCAAGGAAACGCAAGCCTTGGTTCTTTGGATGCGTAACAATATTCCAAGACAGATGTTTCTCAGGAGCCAGGATTTGATCCTGCATCTGTCGTACACTCAGGGAGTGACGTAGGGGAATGGAATTCCCCTCCCAGAACACAGGTCCCCATCTCTAAAGCAAGGAGTTTGGAATTCTAAGATTCCACAGCGTCCTGCCTTGAATGGGGCCAGGCTGGGTGGTCAGAAGCTCAGGGCTGGTGGGAAAGGACGCAGCCAGGAAGGGACAGGGCTCCTGTTGGGTAGCAAGAGGGAGGCATGGTGACTGGGCCTGAGCCAGTCTGGAAAGAATGTCTAAAGCAGTCGGATCTGGGGGCCGAGGAGGACAGGGGGAGTCTCCCAAGAGCGGTAGTCAAGTTGGGTCAGCCTCCGGGCGGGCTGCCTGGTTTGGGGAATGGCATCCGTGTGTGGGGAGAGGCTCTTAAGGCCGAGCAGGTGTCAGGGCCCAAGCCAAGTGGTCTGGAGGTCAGAACAAGGTGTCACTTGCCCAAAGCAGGCCTGAGTTAAAACCCACTCGCCCCGGCAACATGGTAGGATAGAAGGACCCACTCTGGGAGCAAGGGATCCCGAGTTTAAGTAAGCCAGGGTGAGTCTAGGCTCGTCTGCGTCCTCAGGGCGAATTTGGGGCTGTCTTGGCTGGGGGCTGGGAAGCTGGACGGACATCTTTAGAGCCGGAAGATGGTATTTCCATTTAAATCTAAATAAAAATAATAATAGCTCACAGATAGGGAGCGTTTTCTTCATGCGTGCTGTTCGAAGTCCTTGCATGCGTGAGCTTGTCAGCAGGCTAGTTTTAGAGCTTTTTTTTTTTTTTTCTCAAAGATCAAAACATGACGATCTCCATCTCTTCACCTGTGACATATGGCACCATCGAGGGGTCCAGGCAAGAATGGAGAAAGCGCAGAGGGGCACAGGGAAACGTGTTCGCACTGAAGCCTCTCAGGAAACAGGGACCCTTGAAGTGACCCCACCTCCGTGGATTTCATTCTCAGACCTTCGTTTTCCAGCACCGTCAAGAGATTGAACGTACTTGACTGCTTTCCCAGGCGCCCCCACGTCTTTCCAGTGAGGCTTCCGGGCCCCATCCCCCAACCTCCCCTACAAGTGTTTCTTAGGTTCCTCTAAGCTCTGACACCGGTGGGGAAACAGACAGGGGAAATGAAAAAGTTACAAGGAACCTTTTCTTAAAATGGCCTAATCACATTTACCACCGGAGCGCCAGGGTGGCTCAGTCGGTGAAGCTTCTGCCTTTGACTCAGGTCGTGATCCCGGGGTCCTGGGACCGAGCCCCACATTGGGCTCCCTGCTCGGCAGGGAGTCTGCTTCTCCCTTTCCCTCTGCCCTTCCCCCTGGCTTGTGCGCTCTCTCTCTCTCTTTCTCTTGGTCAAATAAATAAATAAATAAAATCTTTAAAAAAAATCATTATTTATCATAGATCTGAAAGTGTAACTGGGGTGCAGACACTTTCTTACCATTTCCCTCCTTTCTGGCCCTACTGCTTGGGTGTCACACAGACCGGACACACCACAGTCTCTCTGACGTTGTGCTCGCATCTCTCGAGCCTGGTAGAAATGCTGAGCTCTGGCCTTCGTTGTCTCCTTAACAGCTGCCCGACTTGCCTCCCGCCTCCCAGGTCTGTTCTCTTCCACCTGCCCTCACCGCCAGCAGCAGCATCTTCCTGCTCAGTATCCACCAACGGGCTCCAGTCCCCCGCAGGCTAATATCCAGCATCCACATCCCAGCCAAATCCCCTAAGACCTGCCCTGAAAGCACCTCTCTTGTCCTAGCTTTCGCTCATGAGTTCCATGATTTCCAGGCCCAACTGGCCTGATCGTGTTCTCCACCTCCCAACCTAGCCTCGGCCAAAAATATCCTTTCCTGTCCCCACCTGTGACAAATTCTCACTGGAAAGTCCATCTCCCCTTTCAGTATCCAAGTCAAAGCCTGGCTCCTCCAGGAAGGCTTCTTGTACCTCTAACCTTTGCCTTCCACCATCCACCAACCACCCTCCAACCTCCAACCTCCACCCTCTACCCTCGAACCTACAATCTGTAACCTTTAACCTCCCCCCTCCAACCTCTACCCTCCCCCCTGCCCCCTCCAACCTCTAACCACATACTTCATCGTTAGAAAGGATCACAGCCATCTCAGAGCTCTCTACTCACACCTTCTTCCCTCTATTTTAGCTCCTCGCAGAATTATCGGCGTTTACATCTGCAGTGACCTCTGGCTGGGATCATCGTGTGTAATTCACTGTATTCTCCAAACCCAAAACCGTTCTGGGGCGCGGTACGCGCATGGGAATAGGATAGAGGGCAGTGCCGGCCCCGCTTCTTCAACTCCACCTGTATCTACACCCTTTGGCTCATCATTTGGAGGGACCACACATCCAGCTCTGACTCTGTTTCTCCAGGACATTTACTTTGACTCACAGAATGAGGTGGAACGAAGGTGTGCTAGTTCTAAGTTCAGGCCTGACAGGCATGGCTTTCAGTGGCTCTCTTGGGATTCTTTGCAATCATAAGAACATAGCAGGGCCAGCTGCTGGTGGGTAAGAGATGCGTGGAGCAGAGCAAAGCCACTCCATTCGCTGCATGGGACCCCAGCATCGAGAAGCCATTCAACCCCAGACATGCGAGCCTACGCAGCCGAAGATCGGCAAGGCCTTTGGATAACCTCCCGACTTACCCAGAATGCATCCGCCGTGTCGGTAAACAGACCACCAGCAACCCTCCTCCCCAAAAGTCTGAGGTACAATGTGAAAAACACGGTTCTCTCCACCAACAATAATCGTGTCACCGGAACCCACACTACAACGGTGACATCCAGTAGAAGGATGCTTTGCTCATGCTTCTTACAATGCATAGGCCACCATTTAACAACTGACCATCCAATTAAAAGAAGTAAAACACTCCATGCTAACTACAGAAAATTTAAATATGTAAAAAAAAAATACAACAAAAAAATTGGAAACCTCTCAAAACGCTTTCTTTATGGATTCTCTGCTTTTATCATTAGAACACTTCCACCTTGAGAAGAAACATCACTTTTTTTTTTTTTTGGCCAATTCTTTTAATATTTCTTCTTTACTGTTTGAACTTTTAATCAGTATAAATTGAATGAGGCCATTTAGATGAGGTGGCGGTGGCGGGAAGATGTTTGTCCCAGTGTAACTCCCAAATGTTTAACCAATCACCCGTGCATTGTCATTTAATAATCCCACCCCGCACTTCGAATTATTTCATACTCTTATTTTTAGTCCACCTTTGAATTACTACTGTAGCAATATAGTATGTTTTGACATTGGTAGGACAGATTTCATCTTTTTAATCGAATTTAATTTTTTCAAAAGATTTTATGTATTTATTTGACAGAGAGAGAGAGATCACAAGTAGGCAGAGAGGCAGGCAGAGAGAGAGGAGGAAGCAGACTCCCTGCTGAGCAGAGACCTGAGCAGGACCCTGAGATCATGACCTGAGCCAAAGGCAGAGGCTTTAACCCACTGAGCCACCCAGGCGCCCTGAATTTAATTTTTTATCTTTTTGATCCATTCTCACGCATTTATTATCTCTAGCTGACTCAGAAGTAGGTTGCCAAGTCTTCACCAGAGTTCCAATGGAATTTTCAAAATATTCTATCTCTCACGAACATTTGGGAGTTTCATTCCTCCCTCCCTTCGTCCTCTTTCTTATTCAATTCCTTCCTCATCCTCGTCCCCTTTTATTTCCATTTGTTCCTGTTCCTTTCCTTCTTCCCCTCCTCTTCCTCTTCTTCTTCTTCTCTTTACTGATGACTGCCTAAATAATGAAACTCTCAAACATACAGAAAATGAAAACTAAACCTGCATACACAGCCACGCTGAACCCTCCCAGGTGCTTCCTTCTTCTTCCCACTTGTACCATTCCTGATGCTTTTCATTCTCGTTGTGTAGATCCAGGTGTTCATCGCATACCATTTTCCTTCTATCTGAAGAAGTGCCTTTAATATTTCCGGTACTGCAGACCTTCTTCCTCTAACCTGGACTGGAGGTTATGGGTAAGATCCTTAGGCTAAACCTAAGTTCCGGTCAGCCCCTTTGTGCGTGGGGCTGGTCCCACGGCCACTGGGCAGAGGCATTTCTAATCGTGTCAGCCTCGCCAAGCTCTTGTTCTGTCAGCTTTGACGACTGCACTGGTTCCAGCAAGTCATACCGCTGAGGTCACCCCAAGTTATGCCATTATTTAGACTTTTCCTTTCAACTTAGGCTATGAAACAGGGATAAATCACTCAGCCCCCATCACCCATTTAACCCCCGTGTAAACTGTCTGAGGGATATAATGATAATTACCTTTTTCGGGGACAGAGTTGTGGGGGGAGTCAATTAAGTCTTGCACTGTGCTTTGAGATCTTTCAATGAAAGACTCGGGGTTATGACTGTTAACAAGATACCAAAGGGATATTTGCCAGCAACGACTCCCTTTGAGCCAGCATGTCTGTCATTAGTAATTTGGGGGCTTGGCACAGAGTCATGGGAATGTTTTAATGGCTTCTGTTCAACCCCAGGAATAGATCTTGAAGTTGCAAAAAGAAATGCTTGTTTTCTCTGTTCTCCTCCACTTCTGTACACGTGGTGACCCTCGGGGGAGATCTCAGGTTCTCTGGCAGGGGCCGAGGAAGTAGGCGGCAGGACTTTATGCTGCTCCAATAAACTCTGACAGCTGATAGCACCAGGCCTGTTCCAGGCACTGATTTAGAGAAGGGTCCTACCACCAGCAAGTAAGTTGGGCCTACGCTGTATCCTGGAGCCGCCTGGCCACCACCCTAATCCAAGGAGGTTTAGGAATGGTAAGTAGAAGACACTTTCTCCAGCAAACATTTGGGGAATGTTTGTTAATTTGAACAAGGTATTTTTCTCCTAAGCCAACTCCCAAATTTGTTTTCAGAGCTCTCTTGATGAATCGAGAGAAAAAAAATGTTTTCTGTCTGGGAGACCTGGATTTGTTTCTAGAGACAAGGGCGAAGAATATGTATGCCCAACGGGGTTTGGGTTTGGCCCATCTTTGGGCGAGCCCCTGCTATAGCTTCATTTTCAATGAACTAATAAATTGTTCTTTGAAAACTCCCTGCTCTTTCTCTGCCTCAGCTTTCCCCTCCATTTTTGCTCCATTCTTTGCTTTATGTCTCGTCAGTTCTTCTCTCTGCTTGTGAAGGCATGATAAACTGGAAAAAACAATAGATATGTTATGATGACACATGGCTTTGAGCCTTACTGACGGTGGCCTTGGGCAGGTCACTTAACCTCTATGCACTTCACTCCACTCTCGGAAAGGTAACATGGCGGCCCAAACAGGACATCGGGGATGATTGAGCCAACAGGAACACAGTCACTTGAGGTGTGCGGACCCAGAGCGAAGGGTTGTGAAATGGTTGAATGGTTGGATATGGTTGAATATAAGCAATAGGGTGTGGTGAGGACTGTAGCAAACCGATGCGCGCCTACCCCAGCCATAGGGAGCACCAGTATTGGGCCATAGCAAAAGTTGGCCAGACTTTTTTTCTTTTTCTTTTTCCAAACTCATAGGAAACTCAGAAATTTATATAAAGTCTGATTGTTAACTATTGGAAGTAATTCAATTTTTTTTTTTTTTAATAAACAGTGTGGAACAAGAGAAAATGGTTGTGGGTTGAGCTTAACATTGATGGTTCATTTGATCCTTCATTTATCAATTTCTGCCTCTGTCCTTCTGTAATACTTTGCTTTTTCTACCCATTTCCCCTTGACATCAACAATGGTCTCTTTGCATTCTCCTAAAGTAACACCAGATTCTCTGCTTGGGACATATCCACACAAACCACAATTTCCTTCTCCTTCCATCAGGCTCATTCTGACTCCCATCTCTTTTCCCAGGGCCGGCAGCCCAAGGCCACCACCAAGCCCACTGAGTTTTAAAGCAGTTCAGTCTACTCATCCATTCCCGAGAGGAAAGTGGAGAACAAACCTCCCCCGTTTTACTTAAAAAAAGAAAAAAATCTTGGCTGTTGATAGAATCACCAGGAATGCTAACTCATCAGCCGCTTGCGGCCATTACTAGGGCAGAGTTTGCCAATCGTTGGCCACATAAATAGTGCCAATCCTGACCCTGGGAAGGGGCTGGCCTGAAGCAGTTATGACAGTGTGGTTCCATTGCCTTTCCAGAAAAATATGTTAAAGAAGCCCAACCACTGATTGTTTAATAATAAACTGTACCATACAAGGTATGTTCTATGCTAAAATGGGAGCAATTCTTCCCATTTGCAAGTCTTGCCTTCCCTCGACTCTTTTCTCGGGAGAAATGTGACTATTCCGTTGAGGTCAAGAATACACATTTTTGGAAAGGGAGCAGTCACTTGCACGCCGCACTCCCCTGCTGGCCCACCGATGGCAGGTATCACTACTTGTTCAGGGCACTCATTTCCACTGAGTCCAGATGTAGCCACAAAATCCTTAATATGTGTGGCAGCTGTCACCGGTCACTTGGGGTTGGGATGTGTGTTAGAAGCATGATAGGCCAAAAAGGGAAAACAACTCCAATATCCATCAGCTGGTGAACAGATAATAATATGTGGTAATTCATATAATGGGGCATTATCTGCCAGCAAAAGGGAATGCAGTGTGAATGGGCGCAACCACGTGGCTAAGCCTCAAAACACATAAAGTGAAAGAAACCAGTCACAGGAGCGCACATGCTATACGTCATGTGAGTCCACGTACATGAAATGCCCAGAAAAGGGAAATCCACAGATGAAAGTAGATTACTTGCTATCTGGAGTTGGGGTAGGAATGATGAGTGACTGCAAAGGAGCTCGAGGTTTCTATTTTGGGGTCATGGTAATGATCCAAAAATTAGATGGTAATAATAATTGTGCAATTTTATAAATTTATAAAAAAAATCGTTGTACTCTGTACTTAAAATAAGTTAGTTCAGTGTCACATAAATTACGTCTCAATAAAGCTATTTTGAAAAACATACATAGGCTTGCCTATTTGTCATGACATTAACTATCTGGAGTCAGGAAGCCATGAAGGACATTATTCTAGAACTTTCCACTGACTGGCTGCATGATATTAAGAAAGAGCTTTCTTTTTTCTGTGTGAGGTTTCTTTATCTATCATCGGAGGTGTGTGGGTTAATGCCATCTTAGGAACTTTTAAGCTCTACAGTACCCAAGAAAACACAAAAGCAGGAATAGTTACTGCTATTATTTGGCCACATAAGCCTACCGGCCTGGTGACTGTATGGGGAACTATATGGCGCACAGGCTTGCTCCCTGTTGATGCCTGGCTCATGCCCTACATGGAGAGCTGGACGATGCTGGACTGTTGGTGGGAAACTCGGAAACTAGGAAGAGCAACATTTAAGGGCTTCCAAATATAATATCAAAGCTATTTTCTACCAATGCCATGGAATGTCGGGCAGTGTGACATTCCTTTCCTTTCCATTGTGTTTTGCATTCTTCTCCAAGGCTATGAAACACTGCAAGCAAGACATCTCCCATTACAACCTGGTCTGGTTGGTTAAGTGGTTTCAGTGAGGAAAAGAGGTGTGTGTGTGTGTGTGTGTGTGTATGTACACCCCCACGCATGTTGGGTGTGTTGTGTTGGGTGAGGATGGGCTGTGGGAGAAAGACAAATCTGAGTTGTTAAATCCTGTGGGGGCTTCACTTCGTCTTTCTGAATCATCTGTCCAATGGGGGTGGGGGTTCCTCATGCAATGTTTGGACATTTAAAAGAGATCTTCTATATTAAATATTTAAAGTAGTTTCAGAAACAGATTGGATACTTCCTAAATGTTTGCTCCTTACGTTCCTGCTCTTTCTGTCCCCCTTTGCCAAGTTCAGGGTCTGTCTGGAGACGCCCAGGCCTAGACTGCAGAAACTACAGAAGTTGTACAATTACGGGGTTAATAATATGCAATTAGACCCAAGCGCAGTCAACTGAGGATGTGTGAGTTACAAGGACACCCAGCTCTTCCAAGTGACTGTGAGTGAACTCAGTCCTCTAGGCGGTGACCCTGAACAAGACTCCCGTGGGCTGCCACTTCACCCCATCTTTACTTCTTTCTTTGACTTTAAACTTCCCAAATTGGAGTTACAAGTTTTTGACAAGATTTTTTTAGATAGTTACTATTCCTTTGCATCAAGGCCACACCAAAGCACCCAAGTTTTTCTTTCTGCCTGGGGACAAACCAGTGCCCATGTTTTCTGCCCATGTATCCTTTTCAGAGAAAAGCCAGCAAACCCTAAGAGACTGGGTGCTGTCAGATTTTGCGGGACTGCACACACTGAGAGGCAAACTGGTGGGAGTAGGACCACTTTGCCTATCTTTGCACATCTCATTCCGGAGACAGAGATGCAGAGATGTGTTAGAGATGTCTCAGGGACCAGAGAGGGAAGGGGATGCGTGGGGATGGGGCTTTGTGTCTGCATGGTCCTTGAGATGCTTATTTATTCTTCTCTTCACTTATTTAAGCTGTAAGGATAATTTTGATTGGATTTTTATTCGACAAAAGTGCCTCACACTCTTTGTCCAAACAAATTAAGGGAGGCAAAGCCCAAGGGGGTAAAAGTGCAAATACCCCCCCCCCCCGCTACCCCATGTCCTTTCTCCCCTCACCCTTCCTTGCTGAGGTGCTAATCTCAAGTGGAAGGAACCATTCTCGGTAGACCCGGATGGATTCATCTCTTGACCTTTCTTTTTTTCTAAGCACGTTACCACACATGTAAATTGTCCTGCGATCCCCTTACCCTGTTTATACTCAGAGTTTACCTGTTACAGGATTACATGTACAGCTGTCTCACTTTTTTTAGTGACTCTAACATTCTCTTCCATGCCAGGACTTCCACTGGGTTGGCCACACTCCACCCATGGCCATCGGCATCGCTTCCCACGACTCTCGCAGGTAACCTTCTACGTGTGTCTCTGCGCACATTTGCAAATAATTTTGTAAAATAGAGTCTTTGGCAGAAATTTCTTGGTCAAAGTATCAGGTGGAGGGCTAGATGCTGTGACTACAGCAGGGACAAGATCCGATTGCCGCGTGCCCTCATAGAGGTTGCCGTTGGGCTCAGCGTTGCATTTCAGAGGTACACGCCGTTTCGCCCCCTCCCCTGCTCTGCCCACTCATGTAATCATGGTTCTTCCTGGTTTATAGATCAGCAGCCTCTGGCTGGAGACAGTCTAGGAAGAGTCCAAGGCCACCCAGACCATTTGCTGCACGGCTGGGAAACATTTCTGATGCTACAACTCCTACACGATCCATCATACTGACAGCCAGCATTTCCTTCCTTCCACCCATGGAACGTGTGTCCGACTGACACGTTGGGCACTGGATGGGAAGCTTCAGCGATAAGGTGAAATGAACAGAAGCAGAGAGACTTACTTCTTGTTTGTAGAACCATGACCCACGGCCCACAAGGAAGAGCAGGGAGAGACCCCCGGCCCCCAGTCTTCATCTGAGGGTCTGCTCCCGAGTCAGGGATACCAGATTTGAATGCGGTCTTCCACTTTGCCTCTGAATGGCCTTGGGAAAGTCACTTCTCTCTCAGACGCAGGCTTATCCGGAGAGCAGAAAATATCAATGGTCAAGCTTTCCGAGGGGCTGTGAGGTTTCAGGGAGCTCACGTGTATAAAATGTTGAGCATACTTCCTAAGACAGAGGGAGAGCTTCGTAAATGTCAGCTACTGTGATCGCTCTTGTTCCATTTTTTTTTTTTTTTTTTCTCATGTTCAATCTGATCGCCCTCTGGAGTTCCTGGCTTATTTTGCCAATTCTGAGCCAAGTACCTGCTTTCTCCCCACCTTTGCTGTCCTCAGGGGCCCTCGGGCAATTCTCAGAATGGCCTTGGCTTCCATCTTAGGAGAACGTGAACATGATCTGTCCCCGATATAGTCCAGGGGTGCAGGGAGGCTGCTCGCCAGAAATGGAGGGGCAGGCACAGGTAATGGTTTTCTGAGTAGCCGTTGACACTCGCAGCTTGGGAACTGGGTGTGATTTCTTCTTAGCAGAGCTCCTTGGAGATCAGTGGCCTGTCCCAATGTTCTCATCTCGTTTCAGAAGCTCTTCTGTCCTTTGAAGCCCCAGCTTTGGAACCTGGCTCTTCGACTCGGCTCTTGCTGCCAGGAGAGACAAGAGCAGATGCCACTCGTCATGCTCGGGCCAGCCTGCTCGGCAGGGACACTCGCCACCGGGCTGGGCCAGGCCTTCACCAAGCTGGGCTCTCTGCCACGGCTGGAGTGATGCCAGCAGGGAGGAGGGAGGGCCTGGGCAGGGCAGGGGTGGGAGCCCGAGTGGCCTGCAGCTACCCGGCAGGATTAGTGACATCGGCCCCTCCCAGGGAGCGGGTTCAGACAGGACGAGAGGGAAGCCGCCCGCGCCCGGGTCAGAGGGGCCACCGGCAGCCCAGAGAGGGAGCCCTCCCAGCCTGGGCTCCCCGGGGCCTCCCGCTCTGGCGTGGCTGTTGGGAAAACCTGTTGGGTAAGCTCCTGTGTGTTTCCCCGTAAGACTGGGCCCTGCAGTCCAGGCTGCAAAGTGGGGTGAGGGGCAGGAGCTCTTTATTGGCTCTGACATTGGCTTGAGAAGCTGCCGGAGGGAGGTTTGTGTTACTTAAACAGCGATGTGTTAGGAGAGCAGGGCTGCTTCTGTGGAGGTGATAGCAAGCCCTGCCCGAGGCTGGGACTCCCTGACCCGCCCCTTTGCTCAGCCGGCATGGCCAGATTTGGGGGGAGGGGGCGGGGGTGACAGGTGTAGCTGCCTCTCCCCCGCCACTGACACAGTGTGCGTGACCTTGGGGTAGTCGGGTCATCTCCTTCCTCATTGGTCGGATGGGAAGAAGGGGCTGCCCCTCTGGGACTACTTAGCGAATGTTCCTTAGCTACATACTTGCCCTGTGCCGTTCGGGGTATTTCGCAAATATGATCTCACTTAATCCTATAATGTTTGCATGATGTAGGTGCTATTAGTATCCTTACAGATGGGGCCCCGAAAGGCCAGATGATTTGGCCAAGAGCGAGGACACATAGCAGAACTGGCAGAGCTGGGATGTGACCCGGAGCCGACTGGCTCCAGTTCCTCCCGACTCCAAGGTCATGCTTGCCGGAGCTCGCCTGCTGCCCCGCCCTCTCCCTCCGAGCACTCGGGGCATCGTGGAACAGCACTTGTGTCGATGGGACTGTCTGCGCATGCCCACCCCGGGGTCGGATCCTGAGCCACCTGCTCCGGTGTCCTCTCACCACTGCGTGCCCAGCCCCCAGCTCTGCCCCAACCAGAAACTTCGCGGCAGCATGAAATGTTGCTAGAAGGCGTAGATGAGATAAAGAACTTGAACTAACAGGGGGCTCCCTCTGAAATCACCTGACCTGCTCTGAGCTCAGCACAGGCGCTTGGGAAATGTTTATGCCTGGGCCAGACTCACTGGGCACACACTTGAATGTGAAGCTCCCCAAAGAACCTACTATTTATCTATTTGAGAGAGAGAGAGAGAGAGAGAGAGAGAGAGAGCAACCATGGGGGAAGGGACAGGGCAGAGGGACTCCCTGCAGTGCAAGGAACCCAAAATGGGACTCCATCCCAGGACCCTGGGATCATGACCTGAGCCGAAAGCAGACGCTTAACCGACTAAGCCACCCAGGCGCCCCAAAGTACCTACTTTTGAACCTTGGATGCTGACTCAGGCCATCTTCCTGCCTTGGGGAGGAGTGTTTCCATCCCTCTATTCAACAACCAAAATCCTATTTTCAGCTTCAGCTTCAGCCTTGACAAGGAACATCTCTGAAATGCCCCCAGGAAGGGGTAGAAAAGACCTGGCTTCCAGGCCACACGATCTCCCCTCTCTTCTCTGGGTTTGTGGAGCCTGAAAGGGTGAGAGGAGTCTGCGGTCCTTAGATGGACAGACTTCCTTTCACTCCTCCCTTCATTCGTGTAGCCAGCAGCAGAGGAACGATGCATATGTGCCTGTGTCCAAGGAGACACTGAACTATCCATTTCTAACTGACGAATCAATCCCACGCTGGTGAGGAATTGAGTGTCTTTTTGAAAACTTTGCTAAATCTGGACGTACTATTTTCCTCTTCCATCATGCTCTCCCTGAGCCCCCCCACCTCTGGCTCATGTCCCTGAGCACAGGGAACCCTGTCTGGGGGCACGGCTGGGTTCGCAAAGGGTTTGGCTGGCGTGATACGGCCAGGATCCCGGCCCGTCAGAGAGATGGGCTGTAACAACGCACAGGTCTCCTCTAGCTTTCTGATGGGATGGACCATTTGGGTAACAGAAAAAGAAACGTCTGCCAGAATATCATATTTAGGTATTTAAGTCCTGTTAGCAAAGAAAATACTGCAGGAATAGCTTTGAAACAACACTCCCTAGGAGGAGCATCGGGTAATGGGTAAATAAATGACCAGTTTCTTTGCTCAAAGTGGAATTTGGTCAATCAGAACGTTCAGCACAAATTTATAGAGAGCCTACGCTATGCCACATCCTACGCAGGACTCGGGAGGTCTTTCGCTGGGACTCGGTTGGCCCACCGTAAATGCTGTGTCTGGAGTGGTAATAAATAAAGAATAATAAATCCCGAGAAAGAATGGGTCCGAAGAAGAAACTGATTTTTCTTTTTTTTTTTCCCTTAGCGATGTCTTCATTACCTGTTTGAAAAGTTCTCCAGGACCAGGCTCTGGCTTTCTAAGAGAGAAAGTTCTCTTACTTCAGGGCAAGATATTTCTTCGCGTTTGTGGCTGAGGTCTTTATTTTTCAAGGAGGTGTCCTCATTTGCTAAAGACAATTTCTTGGCTCACACGAACCAACTTGACAGTCACCTGCGTTCCTGGACAGACTGTTGTTCCCTAATCTTGCCACACCTGGGGTGTGCGCTGGGGACCGCAGTGGGCGGCGTGAATATCTTTATCCATTTAGGGCGAGGTGGTGGCAGCTTCGGCTCTATTCCCCACAGGTGGGTTGGCTCTTAACCAAACTCCTTTTGCTTCACATGAGAAGTCTTCTTCAGGAATTTCTCCAAGCTGCTCAAAAGTGTATGTCCTGTCTCTGTGGGTAGCGCGAGGCTCAGAAAACCTGGGGCTCCGACGCGAACGGGAGGTAGTTCTGGGTCTGTAACCAAAGGTTCGGCTTTTGATCCTTTTGCAGCTGTCCATACTCTTCTGCCTGGCCCTGTTTCTTTCACAGGAGCCTTTGTGTCCCCGATGCTAGATCTCCAGCTTCCAGGAGGTGGTCTCGCCCCGGTCGGTAGGCACTTGTCCCGGTCCCCACCTGAACTGTCACTTTAGCCCTGACTTTCAGCTGTAAATTCTGCCCCCAAAACCTTCAAATGCACACGGGGGCCACTAGAGGATGATCCTCCTCCCCTGGTGTGTTAACTCCAAGGCCAAATGATGGCGTGCAGGGCATGCCAATGATCGCCCCAGGGGCTCTTACCAAGCCAGACCGCAGGGAAATGCATCAACACCAGCAAAAGTCCCCGGGCTCAGTGGTAACTCATGCCCACACCTGCCAAGGGCATGGGAAGGAAAGCCCCCTCTGGAGGACTGAATCTTCAGGTCCGATACCAACGAGTTGTCTGGATGAGCAGAAAGCAGCCATGGGGAAGTGTAGATAGAGTGGGGCCAGATCCTGGGGCCCTGGGCCATTCATAAGCTACCTCGAGGGATGCTTATAGCCAAATACAATTTTAGATAGGATCCCTTGGGCTGCAGGTTGATTCTGAAAACCACCCCCAGCCCCAGCTGATGGAGAAACTCTGTGAATAGCAGAGGGAATAAGATCATATGACATTCACAGCAACAAGCATCATGCTGATCAACGCTAATCATTGCTGACTGTGTGCTGCAGACTTCACCAGGCGGTTCATTCAATCCTTTCAACAACCCAATATGACAAACTAGTGTTCCCATTTTACAGATGTGGAAATGAAGTTACAGATAAGTTAAAGAACTTGCTCAGAGTTTCAAAGCTAGTTAAGCGATCAAACCGGCATTTAAACCCAGGCAGCCTGACTCCAGAGCCAGTGTCCCATGGTAATACAGACCAGAGACTTACCTAGTTATAGTATAGAAGACCAGATAGTAAATATTTTAGTCTTTGTGGACCATGTGGTCTCCATGGCAACTACCACTCTGCTTCCGTAGCACGACAGGATTTATGGACAATATGTAAATTAATGGTGTGGCTTTGTTCCAATAAAGCTTTATTTATAAAAACAAGCCATGGGCTTGTATGTGCCCTATAGACTGCAAATTGCTGACCCCTGGCATAAACCAAAGAGGGGACTGAAGTTTCATATTCAGAAAACATTCATTGGAACCCTTATTATGTGTTAGAAACTTTAATTACTTTATTTTATTGAATCCTTCAAAAGCTGTGAAATAGGAAAGGAATTCCCAGTTTACAAATGAGAAAACCGAGGCTCAATGAAGTCAACTTTCCTAGAGACATACAGCTAGTAAATGGTAAAAGAGAACTGACCGTAACTCATCATAACTCATGTTCCTTTGTCATTTTTCTCTGTAGGCTTTCCAAGTAGACCGAAGCCCCATAAATAATCAAGTCTCCAGAAGCTACATTTCAGCCTTTTGCTTTTTCAGGGGAGTGTGAATGTGTCATAACTTGGCCAGGACTGGCTGCAAGGCATGCCGGGACATCGGAAGCATGAGGCGTCTGGAAAAGGAAGAGCTGCTGGGGCTCAACTGGAGAGAACTTGTCCGGCTGGAAAGCTGGCCATTGGTGGGGAGAGGGGTCTCAGGTGTCCAGACAGGTGTGGAAGATTCTGACAGGTTCCAGGCTAGTCTCATCTCCACAGTGGACCCTGTAGTGTGTGGGCACAGGCAGAGGGATCAGAGGTCTCTATCTAGGCCATGATGATATGGTAGGACACCCTGGTTTAGAGGAGAATCTTATCGGAGGCTCTGGGGAGGAGGGAGATGGAGGGGTTGGCCACCACTGTGGTGGGCTGGTTCTCAGGAATGAGTTCTAGACATGGGAAGCAGTCAGACTGAGAAACAGAAATCTTAAATAAAACACAGTCATATAACCCAGGTAGAAACCTTACCTCCATCTCCTTCTTCAGCTCATAGATCGCCTCCTCATCGAGGCCTTTGCTGAACACTCCAGGGGGATTCCCCTCCTCTTCCTCGTCTCCATGATTTTTTCAGACACACTCCTACTTCAAGGTCTTCACGCTTCCCATTCCCTCTCCTGGAATGCTCTCCTCTCAGAGCTGCTCATGCCTTGCCCCTTTCTCCCTCTACTTCAAGGCCTTTTTACAACAGTCGCTTCCTCAAGGGAAGCAAATACTCTGACCAGTATTTCAATATTTCGAAGCTTCTTCCTTACCTGATATTTTATTAACCCCTTTTTCTGCATAACATTTTTTCTCCTTAACATTCACCACCCACTTATGGTGTGTTACCTTTTTACCTATTTCTTGACTGTTCTCTAGAAGGTCCAGGAAGTTAAGAAGTGTATGTAGTTTTGTTACTATGTCCACAAGGTTTAGAACAGTGCCTGAGACCTTCCAGGCACTCGGTAAATATTAGTTGAATTAGCAAATTAATTTATCACAATCTGTAGTTGTGTATCTATTTATTTCTCTCTCTGACAAGGCTGTAAATTCTGTGAGAAATAAAACTATGTCTATGCTTTCACCTGCATCTCCAATGCCTAGAATACATTAGGTGCTCAATAAATACTTGTTGAGTGAAAGAATGAGTGAAAATTTGGAGCAGATATGGCTCTTAAGGGGCAGAAGAAGTCTAAGAACTTGTATATCTCATCAACTGAGCCCTCCTCAAGTTGGATTGTGTTTATCACAATTATTTGTAAAGGAGTTTGTTTTCCCCAGTAATCTAAACATTCTTTAAAGGGCATATGTTGTGTCTTACTTATCTCTGAACTCAAGTTCCTTGATCCCAACTGGTGCTTAGTAGGTGATAGCCAATTAATTATCTGCCAGATGGATAAGAGCATACCAGAATGGCAAAAAATGGCAAAAAAACTAAAAAGGCAACATTCATTTGGGAACCCACTCCCCCATGAGTCTGAGCCTGCTTCATTTGGTACTGGCCCAGAGGAGGCAAGGCTGTGTTTGCAAATGTGAGTGTCAGAGAGAATACATGAGAAGGACTACAAGACCAGACACAGATGACTCTGGGAGTCAGAGCATGGGGTTCCTTCCAGATAAAGCTGGGGTGGCTAGAGGAGAGGAGTCAGGAGTCAGGTGAAGTGGAGCTCTTGAAATGGGATCATGGGAAGACCAGGCAACACCCCATGGCCACCTGTCTGCTCACGTTCGTGCAGTGAGCAGGGAGAGGCAACGTGGGGGATTTGGGACCCTATAGCTCCAAAGAAGAGGCCAGGAGTCAAGGTGCTCTTCAATTCAGGTAGGAGATAAGATGCCAACCCAGTTCTCACCTCCTTCATGAAGCACATATCCTGATTTGCTTTTCTTCATACTTTGAAACCTGTAGAACTCCCTGACCGATATACACAGAGTTGCTAAATCGCAAACCATCCATGGGCAGATCGGGAACAATTCCTGGAGTAAGCAAGTACATCGAGGATGCTTTAGGGTGGTTACTTTCCTCAAATAGGTGAATGCCTTAAGTGGATGCATGAATGAATGGCCAAATGAACGAGTGGATTAATGAATGAACAAAACAAGCTTTCTACAATTTTTTAGGATAAGGTCAAAGGGAGGGCTCATGGAAACTGTCTAAATGAGAGATGAAGCCAGTTGGATTTCAGAGACATAATCATGTCCATATTGCGTGGCGCTCTCGGAGAAGGACCTCTGAAAGTGGAAGAATCAGAACTGGACTCCATAGTGCAATTTTTTGCTGTTTAATTGATTTTTGAGTTTGGAACTTAGTAAAATTCTTTCTTTTTTTTTTAATAAGATTTTTAATGTATTTATCAGAAAGAGAGCCCACATAAGCAGGGGGAGCAGCAGGGAGGGGAAGAAGAAGATTCCCTGCCAAGCAGGGAGTTTGATGCGGGACTCGTTCCCAGGACCCTGGGATCATGACCTGAGCCAAAGGCAGACGCTTAACTGACCCAGCCACCCAGGCGCCCCAGGAACTTCGTGAGATTTTCTGTGTTAGCTAATATATGGATGATATTTGTAGATGTTATATGAACATTTTATAAAACTATCATTTTCTATTTTATGCCGGTGTATACTTCCTACTCCATTGGATGGAGGAAAGCAAAATTAAGTCTTTTTCTTTTTTTTTTCAAAGAATTTATTTGTTTATTTGACAGAGAGAGAGATCACAAGTAGGCAGAGAGGCAGGCAGAGAGAGAGAGGGAAGCAGGCTCCCTGCTGAGCAGAGAGCCCGATGTGGGGCTTGATCCCAGGACCCTGAGATCATGACCTGAGCTGAAGGCAGAGGCTTAACCCATTGAGCCACCCAGGCGCCTGGAGTCTTTTTCTTTTTTATGGATGTGTTTCATGATGTCTATTATTTCGACAGTTGCCTCATTGTACATTTTCGTACTATGCTACTTGGCGTCCACATATATATGAGCATTTACTCTGAATTTTATTTGTTCCCGTTGTCATTACAGAGTGGATTGGCTCAATATATACAGTTAATGGGGACAAAAAAAGAACATGACAAACAGGGGGTCATGAAGCAGAGAGATGAAAAATGTAGGGACAATGAGGACCCTATCCTGATTATGGGGACAAAATATAACATGGCAGTGGAGAGAAGGAAGGGAGGAAGGAAGGAAGGAATGAAGGAAGGAAGGAAGGAAGGGAGGGAGGAAGGAAGGAAAGATGGAAAGAAAGGGAGGGAGGGAGGAAGAGAAAGGTACTTGGGGTGTAGTTTCCATTGGTCACTGGTACTTTGGCCCCACTGGTCTGAGATGAGGACCAGCAGCTTCCTTTTAAACCCAGAAGAACTGAAAATAGTGAGGTGAAGTGACTTTGCAGAAGTTACTCGTTAGAAATGTGCTTCAAATCCTAGTTTCTGTGAGTCCGACACTTTCTCCGGTGACATTTCGGTGCTTTAAGATGGAAGATACTCCAGACAGCAAGGACAAGTTAGAGAAATGGGGGGTAATGAGAGTGGACCTGGGAGGCGAGGTCATGGGAAACAGGTGCTGGAGTGAAGGCTCTGTGGCCATGGAGAGCCTCTGCTGGTGGGACTTAAGATGTGCTCAGCCCCGAGGTGTCCCTGGGCCCCCCGTTTCGGTAGAAGCTGGCTCAGGGGACTGGGCGCGTGGAGCTGAATCCACAGCGGTGAACCTCAGACGCGCAGCTAAGACGGACCTTGAAGTGTCAGGTGCGGGGGCTCAAGCAGGGACAGGAGGGCCAGTTTAGGAGAATCAATCTGATGTAAAGAAGGCAAAGGTGAGAAGGTGAAAAGTCACCTGGGGGTGACTTTTAATTATCATAAAAGTTCAGAACGAAGCTCTCTGGCCTTGATCAAAACAGGGCAGCAGAAATGGAAGAGAAATGGGAGCATATTCAAGACGTTTGGAAGAAGAATTTGTCTGATACAATTGCTGATTGGATATCTGAGACAGAAAAGAAGAGAAAGACTATATTTGAAGTACGAATAATCCTACGTGTGACCAGATCTGCACAGGGACTTTTCTGTTCATTTCCTCATCTTACCTCCATAACGACCCTGTGAAAGATGTGCCGTGACCCCTTTTTCACAGATGGGAAAACTGAGGCTCCGGAAGGCGAGGTGACTGGCACATGTGGTTACAGGGGAGGTGCAAGTCCAGCACCTTCTAATTCCCGACTCTACCCTTGTCCCACAAAGCAACTTAAGAACGGTGGGTCCTGCCGATATAAGGGAAGCCTAAGTGAGTATCTTGTGGCCGCGCTATTCCAGAGACTATGTTAAACAAATATCTGGTTTCTTTAAAAAAAAAGAAAAGAAAGAAAGAAAGAAAGAAAGAAAGAAAGAAAGAAAGAAAGAAAGAAAGAAAGAAAACCAACAACCCAGCAAACAGAAAACAAGGCCGAGCGCTGAGTCATTCCCCCCAAGAAGCCAGAGGGAGGTGATTACAAACAGCTGGACCAGACATCATGGGGCTCTGCGAGAAACACCAGAGGAGAAGAAGGAAGGGACTGTTTCCGAAAGGAGAAGAAGAACTGAACCAGGGAAGTTGTTTCAGAGGACGGAGCACGGCCACACAGAACCTTCTGGAGCCAGACAGAGCCCACGCCCGGGGTTGTGGAAGAAAAAAAGAAATCAAATTCTAAAAACTCAAGAGTCTTTGGTCTACTGCATGGCCCCTCAGTTGAACAGTAAAGGAATGGACACAGGCCCCCTAACCCTTAAGGCGGACAGTCCATGATGTGAAAATAAGTTTGAGTGGGGACAATACAAGTGTTGGGGAGGCCGGTGAAAGATCTATGGGTTGGGGGGAGCTTGGAACTGCAGGACGAAGTGCCATACTTGTACTTGGAGGTGGCTCGTTCTAATCATCTCTCCCGTAGGCACTGGGGGTGAGTGGGTGGGGGTTGTTTATCTTGAAAAGGCTGAGTAATTAACTTTTTTTTTTTTTTTAGTTGACCAGTTGACTTTGAATATACAATTGCTGAGTTGATTTTCCCTTCCTGAAGTGCTGCACCTCTGAATTGGCGTACTGCTCAGCTACCCTCACTCCTGACCCTGGGATCGTCCGGGCAGCTGCCCAGGTCCAGGTCTTGGCTAAAGGAGCATTCATGTAGCGCTTGCCCTGCCACCTTGGCTGATATTAGAACATCATCCTATCAACCCCAAAGTGGGAAGTCAGGAGAGGAAGTGGATTGGGAGCGTGGCGGGAGGCCCACTCATGTTCTGCGCCCAGCCAATGTTATTTGGCCCCTCCTCTACTCCACAGACTTAGCTAGAGGCCCAAGGACAAGTGGGATTTGGGGCCTTTAGCTTTAAGTGAGGAGTTAGCAGAAGTGTCCAATGCCTTCCTTTAGGCTTAGATGAGTGGAAATGGTAAACGACTGCATGTGAAGATATTCATTTGCAAATAAGAGGCCTCGTAGAGGGAGCGGGGTCCATTTGCCAGCAGAAGCACCCTAGAGGGAGAAAGACCACACAGAGCACAAGAGGACTCGTCCTTTGTTTTTGGTGTGGGTGTAAAGATGTGTAAGTGTGATGCCAAGGGTCAGAGAGAGCTGGGGCCACAGGGAAGCATCAGACACACTTGGGTCTGAACTGTAGCTCTTTAATTCAGGACTGGCTGAGATAGGGTCACATCCGAAACCTCTCTGGAACTCACCTGTATATGGGACGAAAGATACGCAGGTTGAGGAGGAGTGTGGGTTAATTCCTGCGAAGCGTCTGCTAAGGACCCTGGCACAGAGTGGGTTCCCAGCTAGCGTTCCTTCCCTTTCCCTCTCTCCAGAGCAGAAACCTGAATCATGATACGGTGGTGGGCAAAGCTTGTACTTCGAAGTGGGGCAGGAAAATCGGGTATTTGTCACAATTTAGATAAACAAGAAGTATTACGTGCCGGCCACATTAATGGTGAAACCAAAGCAGAGCATGGAAGCGTACCTTGCTCAATGTCAAGAAACTGCTAGGTAAAAGACTTATATTCAGTTTCCCCGAAGCTGCTTGGAAAGTTGACCCCGGGTTCCTCATTCCCTAGCTTATCATGCTAAGGTCAGAGAGTCTATGTTTTTAATTAAAACCCAAATGCTTCCATCCTGTGAACATACCTCCTACCTCAGCAGCCATTAGCGCACAACCGGCCCTCCCCCCGCCTTAATAAGGTCAAGAAAGAATCAATAACAGTACCCGCTGTTCCCCCAGCTCCCTGGGCTCCACAGTCTGTGTCCCTTTCTCTCTGGGAAGTCTGTGAGTCAGAACCTATTTCCAGGAACCGACCCTGGAAACGGTGTTTTGCTTGCCTGTCTTGTGCCGAGGACTTGGTCCTCAGGGACTCCAAGAGCCTTTGGTCTTAGTACTGAGCTCGGTTCTTGGGCGGAAGCTGATTTTAGTTCCCCAATTGCCATCCTGCCATCACTCCTGCCCAGGATGCACGAATGAATGAACTCCGTTCCTCGTAGTTCCCTAGGCACCCCTCTGGGTGGGCTCGGTGAGGAAGGTGAAGGGCCTTCTACAAAGGCTGCAGCAGAATTCTTGTCTCTTTTCTGCTTCTGACCAGTTGACTGCCGCAATCATCCATCTGCATGAAATTGAAGTTTAATGAGCTTGACTCTGTCTATTGGAAGTTCTGAAAGTTAGTGACGGTGGAATAAGGCTCATGGGGACACAGAAAGTGCTCTGGATCAGATAATCCTGGGTTAAAACCCCAGCTCCTGTCCTCACTAGTCCTGGGATCTTGGGAAATTACCTCTTGAGTTTCCATTTTATTGACGAATATTGTATGACGGTTACCAATACTTACTATATAGCGCAGATGTGTAACGCATGCTCGGTAAGAATATATATATATATATACCTTGCCCTACACTGCAAGCAAGAAGAATCCCTTAAAGTCTACCCCAGAGCCATTTTCTGTTATTCAGACCAAACAGACAACATTTCTGATCCCGAGGTCTGTTAGGCAATAGGAAAACACCCTCTGGGGGTGATTGTCGACAAAAAGGCCTTCCTGTTCCAAACTGGAGGCAAAGACTGGAGCAGAGGGAGGAAGCAAGCCAGCAGTGGTTTTGTTTGGGACCAGCTGGATCATCCTACTTAGGCGGGGACCCAGTGCTGGGCCTCCCTTTCCCCACCCCTTGCATTCTATGAGAGAAGCCATCAGAATGGGAGGTCGCCATATTGGCCAGAGACGCCTCCCCTGGGGCTTGGAGAGTGACAAAAGTGGCACCGAGTTCCTTTTCAGGGTGGTCTCTGATGGGAACAGAGAATCCAGGAAATGTCTTGACGATAGAACATTAAAACAGAAACACATTTTTGGGGCTGAGATTTCCAACTTGGGGTCTAAATTCCCAGGCAATATTGAAGCCTTAGTGGAAAGAAAATGCTCTTTGGGGTTCAAATTGCCTAGATTTTCTCCCTATTACTGCCTTTTTTTTTTCCTGTACACAAAAGAAAGTTAAGCTCTGCACTCCAGGATGGACCTCGAGAGAAAATGATCCATTTACTTAGAGCAGAGGAGATGGTTTCCAGAGGATTTGTAGGAAAATGCCCTTTGCCTGCAGGCCGTTGGCGCCCAGGCTGGGCTAAGCTGATTAAAGCTCCATTCAGAATTGCAATAACCCAAAAGATACGCCAGGGCCACTGATGGGCCTCAAGATTAGCCTCTAAACTGATCACTCTCTCTGGGATTGTGGCTGCTGTATTTTTGGAAACTGGGCATTAAAAAAAGAAGAAGAAAAAAAGAAAAGAAAAGGAAAAGAAAAAGAAAGAAAAAATATTCCATTTTCTCAGGCTCTGTGTGTGGACCTCATTAATTTCCCAAAGTCTCAGCAGAAGAACAATTGCTCTAATTCCATCTGGCAAGGTTCTAAAGCCTGAAAATTTCTCATATAATACAAAGTATACAGAAAATGAATAGACACACTTATATATGACCTCTGTAATAGATGACCCAGTATGCATAATAGGCTACACCCCATACACAAACACGCACATATGTGTATATAAATATTTTTTTTCCTTGCCTTCCTGCCCTTATCCTGGAATTCTTAGCAATTTGGCCTGTCCTTGCTTATTAATGATGTTTCCAGAGCAGAGCTCATTGGTGCACTTTCTGCAATGGGCTGATTAATAGGTGGGCACTGGGGAGCTCTTTGGGAGCCTGAGCATTGCTGGCTTGTTGACCTTGATGCTGGGGGAGAGTCCAGCTTCCAACTATGGAATCTCAGTTAGCATCATAAATTGTGGAGCCACTGGTTTTATTGCCCTTCTGCCTCCTGCTGGGAATGTTGTTTCTCTTTAATAATGGGCTGAGAAGCAGCAATGAGCACCTCCCCTCCCCCTCCTCCCTCCAAAGCTTGCCCCCTCCACCCTTGTCCCCCACCTCCACTCTCCATCTCCCAGTGCTGGTCAGCAAGGCAGGACACACACACACACACACACACACACACACACACACGCTCACAGCATCACGCATTCATTTGCATTGTACACACCCATGTGTGTGTGTGTGTGTGTGTATATACATATATATATATATGTATATATATCCTTCTATATATATATAAACCTATCCTTCCCCCTCCTTTTAGCTCCAGGACTTAGTAAGGAAACACCCCCCTCTCCTTGGCACAGCTAAATCAGGCAGGGATTTTCAAAAGGCACTTTTGTAAACATCAAAGGAAAACAGAAAGTAACCAATCTTAGAAAATGTAAAAATAGTCTTGTTTTCAAAATAGAGATTTCTAGAATCTCAGTAGAAATAGAGAAAAACTGGCCTGCCTTCTAAACACTGTTCTCTAAAGAGCAAAGATAACTCTCCTTGCTTCCTCATCTCTCCACTTCCTGTGGCCTCCAGGAGCCATCCCACTCCTTGGGCCTCAGGGACTCATCTCCACACACAAGTGCACCCTCTTGCTGGACCCAAAGGAAGATTCACTTCCTGGCCTGACATTGCCTCCTCCACTTCTAGATCTACCCCACTCCCACTTCTAGAAAACTCCCAACTCAAATCTTCAGAGATTTGCTCAGTCGCCACTTCGTAAGGGAAGCCCTCTGGGGTCTCCTTGTCAATCAAACCCCTCTCTTTACCCAAGAGTACTATGTTCCTTCTCCCCTTCCCAACAACCATCATGGTTGTAAATGCATGCTAATTTGTGGGAGCATGTGTTTAATGTCTGCTCCCAGATCTGGAACTTAAACTCCTTCAGGGCAGGGATGCCACATCGATGGCAATCGCCTTGAAAGCCACAGCATTGCTTTCATGACCAGAACCACGGCTTACATTAAATAACATTTGTTGATGGACTGGACAACCCTCCTGCATTGTACCACACACATAGAAGAAGTGGCTTCCCAAAGCCATGCTGGTTCAAATGCCTAGGACAACGATCTGTCTCCATATTGTAGGAGAGATGGCTAGTCTCCCACCGAGCTGGTGCATCTGCCACTCAGCAGCACTGAGCACTTTTCTAGAAAATTACTATGAGATTAGGAGCTATCTTTCCAGAAAGGCCTGGGAAGCTATATCCTCCCCTGCCACACAGGAGGTGATCAGTAGCCAACGGCCAATTAACACGGGAGTAGAAAAGCTTGGCTCCCTTGCCTCAAGGTGGGAACCCTGTGCAGTGCTTTCCAGATTGTGACAAGTCTTGAGGGGAACTCAACATGTTTGCCTGGCTTCCTATCTTGTCCCATGTGGCTTCCCTCATCCCCTTACAGATTTAACCTGAGAGCACTCCCTTAACAACTCTTTTGTGTATGAACCTCTATCTCAGGAACTGTTTCTAGTACCTAAACTAAAACACATTCAATATTCATAAACAGGGGGATACTGGTAAACCAGCGCTCCAGAAAAACAAACAATGACTCTGGCTTGTACTATTTGCCAATTCTCATGGTGTAAGTAACTCCTACCATGGTCAATTTCAAGCTACCAACATGGTGTCATTGAACACAAGGCTGGAAAGAGATGTGCACAGTTGGCTCATGGGGGTCAGTGGGAACCGTGTCTGGCATAATTGCTCACAATATACGTGAAATAAAAGTTGTATCCATAATGTTAATATTAGTAGTTGTGTCACCATGAGCGCTAACCATATACTAGGCATTATGTTAAATTCTTTGTATTTGCCTTAGTTCTCACAACTCTGAGAGGTTTATCCATCTTATTACCCTGTTTTACAGATGTAGAGGCTTTGGCTTCTGGAGTTACATGGTTTATCTAATGCCACACTGCTTATAAATGCTGGAGCTAAGATTCAGACCCAGATGTGACTCTAGAATCTTAATGTATGACCATATTTGGTGTTACCTACCAAGAGGTAATAAATGCTCTTTTCGTGTGTATAGCATTTTATACGCTGCGTGGTGACTTTTTTTCTGCATGGTAATTTACATTCCTTAGCATTTTTTTTTAATGATTTCGATAATATAAACTGGGACAAACACAATTATTTTCAAGATGGGGATATTGAAGTTCATTGTGATTGTTCTGGAGTTCTGAGGAGAGGACCTAGAACTATAGTTTAGGATTCTCACGATCCAGGTGTCTTTCTAGAAGACTCAACTCCTTCCTCCCCAGAATCTCAACTGTCAATGGCAACCTCACCATTTTCTGGATGCAAAATCTATCCCACCTTTAGCCAGAGAAGGCCAGCATTCAAGGGATTGTAGGGACTGTTGTTCATCATTTCTTCAGCAGATTGAACAATCTAGATTGTGAATCTAGATTGGAATCTCAAGTAGGGAAGTTACAACTGGGACTCCCAAGTAGGTTTTGGGCAAACCGTTCAGTTTAGTTTAGCCCACAGCTACCAACCACCTGCAGCACCTGCCCCAGGGACTCCTCGGGGCTTTCTGAGACTTGGCTGCCATGCAAAGCCCTGCATGTTTGACTTGGCACATGGCATGTAGTCAATAGATCTAACTAGGTCCCTTCACCTTCTTTGGTCCAAAACTATAAGCAGGTCTTGCTGCAGAATGACAATGAATTTATGCTATGGTAGATCTGTGCATGCCCCTACTTCTTTCTTCAGAAAATATAATGAGGGGCACCTGGGTGGCTCAGTTGGTTAAGCAACTGCCTTTGGCTCAGGTCATGATCCCAGAGTCCTGGGATCGAGTCCCACATCGGGCTCCCAGCTCCACAGGGAGTCTGCTTCTCCCTCTGAACTTCTCCCCTCTCATGCTCTCTCTCACTGTCTCTGTCTCAAATAAATAAATAAAATCTTAAAAAAAAATAGAATATGATGAGAGGGGTGCCTGGGTGGCTCACTTGGTCATGATCCTGGGGTCCTGGGATCAAGCCCCACGTCAGAATCCTTGCTCTGCAAGGAGCCTGCTTCTCCCTCTGCCTGCTGCCCACCCACCCCACTAGTGCATGCTCTCTCTCTCTCTCTTTCAAATAAATAAGCTCTTTAAAAAATATGATGAAATTATTCACAAGCAGCAATCTGTCCAACGCTTGGCTTTTTAAGAATATTCATCAATGGTAGATATTATTGATATAATTATTCTATTATCTATTATATCTGATATTATTATTCTATTATTACTTTCATAATGGGCTATTATTTTGGCCCTCTGTACTAGCTGGAGTTGTCATCTTGGTGATTGTATACTTGCAAATCTAAATCAAATTCTAGGTGTTATTAACAGATATAATCTCCCCCTACTGTAGGAGAGAACCTCAGGAAAGCATCGCCTGTCGCGGCGGTTGGGCCGTGGATAATGTAGAGAGGAAGCCAGTGACCTAGCACAGTCCATTTAGCAGCTGGAAGTCGGTTGATCAGAAAGGTGATCAGGAGGGTCTGATGATTCCCCTGAAACACATGTCTATTGAGTATTTGGTGTGGATAAGGACGTCTAGGGATGACTAAGGGGTAGGTCCTCTTTCAAAGGTCACCATTAGTGTTCTCACATTTGATAATCTTGATGAAAGCTATCTGTCCTCTCTTCTGAGGGGAGGAAGCGGGGCAGCGGGAACCACAAAAGCGTTCACGTACACTGTTTTACTCCTAATTTCAGGCAAAACTCAGTCATAGACTTCAAACTTTAAATTCATCTGGCATTTGTTGAGTACCTAGCATCCCGCCTGTTCCAGTGGAGGATGCAAATAAAACTCATTTGCATTGTTTTAAGGCAGTAAATCATGGGGTTTGATAGACTGCAGACCGCAGCCAGAACCAAGCTGGCCCAGGTGGGAGGGGCGTTTTAAAGGGCTATGGGCCATCCATAGCAGAGAAAAGGTTCCTGGCTGGAGGTGGTGAGATTTATTAATTACCCGAGACACATAGGATACTTTGCTCTCTCTGCTGTCCCATGACCGTTCTGGGTGGCGTTACCAGCTCATGGCCAGCCTCAACCTCTCCCCGGCTGTCAGTCTGAAAATATCCCAATCACCCTGAACCCCACCTTCCTCCCCACTCCAGTGTGCCCCAGATGTATCAGGGAGAGAGGTGGAGGTTGGTGGACTTCTCGAAATCTTCCAATGAGCCGAATGCGTTTGCAGACACACGCATACCTATATAAATAATGCGGTGGGCATTATTACGCCTGCTCTGCTGCTGAGAAAACGAAGGCTCAGAGAGCTTGAAAAAGTCGCCCAGAGTCACATCTGGGGAGTGGGCATAATTTCCCATGTTTTTCCATCACACAGGCTGGTGGCCAGGGAGGCGGGTCGAACACCTCATTATGGGTGCAAGCGGCCCATCAATGAGCCTGCCCTCAGGGAACTCATAGTCAAAGACAGGGGCTCTTCACCTCTTGGGGGAAATGGGCCGAATGTGGAAATATTACGTAACTTGGAGATTCTTCCCAGGAAAATACTGAAAACCTTGCATATAGTTTTGGAGGAATATTTACGCCCCTCCCCCATCCCGATCCCAAGCAAGGGCTCTAGGCTCAGAACATCCTGGATGCAGACTCCTTAGCAATTCCACGGTGTGCCCTCCCTGCACAGGAGATGGTGCCAAGCGTCCTGCTAGAACCCGCAGGACAATACGGAAGTGCTGGTGGTAGGAATCGCCTGCTCCGCGTTGGCTGGTGCCTCGGAATTTAGGATGACGTGCAGAACATCCGTTAATCAGGAGGCTTCGGGGCATTCGTCAGGCACAAGGGCAACTTCCGAGCGACTTCACAGCCCAATGGCTGCCACCAAGGGCTCTGTGTCTTTTCTGCGGAGTCGAAGGGACTCTCCACGGGCTTTGCTGGGCAAGCCGGGAACCAGGCGTCATTCCCTTTTTAGGATAGACGTGTACAGAAAGTATGGGGGGAGAGTGAGAGCCCTCACTATTGTATTGGATTTCCTTATTTGTTTTTGACCTAAATCAGAAAGATAATTCTTGGGATTGGAGAGGTGCTCAGATAGGATTTTCTTTTAAGCGAAGAGCTCAGCATTAGGGGACTTTCGGGGTGCTGGGGTGCTGTATTTCTGGATTTGGATGCTGGTGGCGTGAGTGGGCTCAGCTGTGACATTCAGTGAGCTGTATTCTATGTGTGTAGGTCTACTTTTCTATTGGGTTATTATACTTCTATATATAGACATATGCTACATGTATATATATTTCTCCATGTGCGGTAAAATGTTTTTAAGAAATGAGGCAAGCTATCTAAAACTCACTTCTATGCGGAAAAACAGTATAATTTTCTGACATCATTTAAATGCTCCAAGTCGCAGTCAGCCAAACGTCTGCCATGTTAACGTAAAGATTCCGTGGACCAGGACCCACAGCTTAGCACGTGTTAAGTGCTAACACTGCTAACTCCCTTCCAGGGTGTCTGGCAGCGGGGTCCCCGGGCCCTCTCTGGTGCCCCTCTCTGGTGCTGGTCCCTCTGGGCTGAGCCCTGCCTTCGATCAGCTACGCGGTTGGATTCGTTAATCCTGACCCGAGCAAGCTTGCAGTCCCACCGGGCTGTGGAATGTGAAAGGAGTCTACTGCTAGATGCTGGCATTGCTTGTACTGGGATATTGGGGTGCAGCCTGCAAATCCCACCCCCTCCTGTCTGTCTTTCTGGTGGGTTCCATTCATTCCCGAGTGCCTGAGCCCTGGTTTACCGAGCAGCACTCAAGAGTCCTGTTGGAGGCTGTGTCTGCCTACACCTTGACCATCTCTGTCTAGTAAGGGGCTGCACGCTGCTCCTTCTGTCCTTCTGCTCTGGTTACCCCAATTCTGGACCCCACCTCTTTGGCAGATGCCGTGGACTTTAAACGCAAGGAGTCAACTGGACCCCTATCGCGAGATGTCTGACATCTTCAGCCTCATCTTCCCAAATCTCCCCCGCGACACACGCACATACGCCCTTTCAGCCCGGCCTCCCAGCACCGTTTCGTTCCTTCCTTCCCTCCCTGGGGGCTTCTGCTCTTTGGCGGCCGAGTTATGACGTCCTGTGTCTCTATGCGTTGGGAAGCTGTTGATTTCAGAAATAAGAAGGTGGGACTGAACTACAGGAGGAAGGGAAGCAGAGTCAGAGCTGAGGTCCCAAGTCAGCTGCCGCAGTATATGAATACACGAGGAGGTTTGGCCCAGGTACTGAGCCACCGGCAGTAGGAGAGACATCCCCGACTCCCCCGGGAGGGGAGCGGGCACTGGCTGCTGCCCACGCCATCCCTGGGGACTCCGCCTGGTGGCTCGGTGGGCTGGGGGTGGCGGGAGAGGGTGGGGTATAATGACACACAGAGCTGTGTTTCTCTGCCTTTTCCCTCTATGACTGTATGTCCAATACCAGGTTAGAGCTCTATGTGTTTCTTTATTCACTTTCTGAAGGGCTTAAAGAACTTAGCTCTCCATATGGCATGGGTCAGGTGGCCCCAACGTGCCCCTCGAAGACCCTGTAGAGCATGATGTCTGCAAAGAGATCTCAGAAGACACCATTCTCCGAGGCCAGGGTCAGGCGGGGACAGCAGGCCTGTGGCAGGATGCCGATAAATCTGCGAGCCCTCCGACTTTACTGAGCCCTCAGAACTCATCCTTTCCTCATCCGGGGATGGACAGGGTGGCGACAGCCCTGCCTGGGGTGCACTGGTGAGGCCCCAGATGGCAGAGAGCTCCGAGTCAACTGTGGAGTAAGGACTCGTCAAGCACAGAATACGAGCAACTTTCAGGAAAGGACAAGCCGCTGGAGGGCAAGAGCCTCGCGAAGAGCAGGCTCTCAAAGTTCGGCTTTGTTGACTGCTGCCACAACACGGACGACACCTAACCCGGGTGGCTGTCTGACCGCCGTGTAAATGTCTTCGCTTTCTAGGCTGCAAGGACACGATCCCGATCGTGCCGTCCTTCTCTGCGTTCTCTATATTCCTTGCAGAATCCTGGATCTCTTACCTGTCTGACTTTTCCCGTCTGCCTCGCTGCAACCGTCTCTCTAGGTGCATCTTAGAAAAATGGAGAATTATCGAGACTTCTCTCCTTCACCTACGACTGCTTCTCACTCCATCTGCTTGGTCCGATGATCCTACTTTCCCACAGCCCAGTTCCAAACCCGCGTGTCTTCCTGCCGTCTCTTTCTGTTACCCTCGTCTGTCCCTAACTGACCTCAGGGACCTCCCTCCCCAAGATGTCCTTCCCTCTAATTTTCGACAGTGACACTGACACCCCACCGTCTGCTCATCCGCTCCAGCCAGGGCAACTGACTCAGCTAAAAGCGCCCTTGGCCACAGCCCCCAGCCCCGTCTCTGTTGACTGTGAAATCTCAGTGTCTTGGCCATGATGGAGGCTAGCAAATTGTATTTTTAAATATATAAAAGATTCTATATCTCCTTCTGCTTCATTTCCTATTAAATAATAATAATATGACAAAATGATATATTAATAATGTAAATAAATAATTAAATAATAATATGACAAAATAATAATAATAAAATGACAAAATTATATGAGATAGGTATAGATAGGTGAAGGTTGCATAGTGTTTAACACATAGCTATGTGAGTATTTTCTGGGTGTTAGGCACTGTCGAGCACTTTATACCTTCACGTTCTACCTATGTGATATACGTATAAAATACATATATAGATAGATATGTGTATATATACACATGCATATATATGTTGTGTGTATATTCATGTACATCTAGGTATGTATGTAGGTATATATGCAGTGTGTAGATACACATGTGTGATGCGGGTACATGCACGTATGTTTGTAATGATTTTCATATCAATAGTCCCTAGCTGTATAATTTACCCATTTTGCAGATAAATAAACCGATTTCCCGAACCCTTGCAACAAATGATGGAACTGCATTTGCATCCCACTTCTTTTTTTTTTTTTAAGATTATATATTTTTTTTTATTTGACAGACAGAGAGAGAGATCACAAGTAGGCAGAGAGGTAGGCAGCGGGGGTGAGGAAGCAGGCTCCCCACCGAACAGAAGAACCCGACGTGGGGCTCGATCCCAGAACCCCGAGATCACAACCCGAGCCAAAGGCAGAGGCTTTAACCCATTGAGCCACCCTGGCAGGCACCCTGCATCCCACTTCTAGGGGCTTTGCAAATATGTTAATTCATTTAATCCTTCTAACAGCCTTTTTGTGCTGGAGACTATCTTCCCTGCTTTATAGCCAGGAACTGAGGTCCCTGAGGTTCAAAGCCTCAGGTGGTAAGCCGCAGAACAGGAGTCCTGTCCACAAGGTCCGGTTCCAGAGTCATGCCGGGCCGACCGTCCAGGGCTGGAGTTTGCAGCGTCATGGTGGGGACAGCACCTGCCCGCCCACCAAGCACAGGCCCCCGATGCCACTTCCTGAGCTCCCTCTAGTTTGTCTTTTCCTCCCTCGCGTCAAGCAGGGTGCAGACAGCACTAATGAGTGGTGTATACTGACTATGAATACATGGATGAAAAAAGTAAGTAAGAAGTAAGTAAGTAAACGAATCTCCGCATTTGCTTGGGCTCCTTCGGTGGGCCTCCTTTCTCCACTTGATTTTTTTTTTTTTTTTTTTTTTGCTAAAAGGCATTTTTCTTCCTGCTTCATGTTTTATGCCATTCGACATTGCTTTCCGGAGATGATTATCATTACTCCTCCAGGTCTTCTCATCCATTATCGTTTCTCCCTTAAACAGCTGATTGAAAAGGATTTGTTTCCTTCGTACAGGTCACTTTTGTCTAGTGGTGAGGCCAAATGTTTTGTCCCACAGGGATGCATCTTCATTTTTATAATGGAAGTCAATGGGAGTTAATAAAAGGAATGGAGAAAGCACATCGCTGCCAACTGCTTATGTGTGTCTCCCTTCCACTCCGAGAGCCCCACCTGTCCTCACGGCGTGCCTCCCGGGGGCACCCTCCCCGCAGCTGGGTGCACGTCCTCGGAGACAATGGTGGTGTAGGGCTGTTCAGAATTCTGGGGTGCACGGAGGACACACTGCAGACCTCAGTCCTGCAAGGAGGTCCCTGGCAGTCTTGGCACAAAGACCCTCAGTCTTCCTCTTGAAACACGCCACGAAACTCACGTGAGACTGGAATTCACTTCCTTTTTTTTTTTTTTCTTTTCTATTCTGTTCAAGCCAATTCCAAGCCACCGCCAAGCTCAGGGACCAATTCACTCAACACGTCATTATGACCTTCCATCGTGCTTCGTTCCGGGCCAGGGAAGAGGCCAAGCAGCACCGAAGATAGGAGCCAGACTCTCTGGGCTTTTAGTGACTTCATTCTTCCATGCTCCCGCGTTCTCGTGCATGTCAGAGTGAGTGCTAACCGTGCCTCCCGCGGGGCTC
>CM052811.1:104331180-104351808 GCA_028533885.1 Nasua narica | reverse complement strand
GCTAACACTGAGTGGACATTTATTATGTGCCTCGGTCTCAGAGCCTTATGTTTGCCGGTGTCCTGAGTCCTTATAACAACCTCATACTGAATACTATTTTGGCTTCAACCTAGCAATGAGGGGGACTGAGGGGCAGAGAGGTTAAGCAACTGGCCCTATATCAGAGCCAGGATTTGAACTTGGGATGGATGGCTCCAAGCTGGTCTTATTTATCTGTCTACTTCGCTGTTTCACCAACAGCAGAAAGCCTCTAGGGCTTGCAAAGAGCCTATGCCCTTGCCATCTTTTGAAATATACATCCTCGAGGACCCTAACTCTGTCTCCTCCTGGCCTCTAATGGAGAGAGTGGGCTGCTGCCGGTTCTGCAGTCCGGCTGAGTCATGACCCAGATCACGCCTTTCTGGCAGTGCTGGCCACTGCCTTCTGGCTTGGAAGGGCTGCCAGGGCACGGGCCATTGAGTCGTGCCAACAGCTCTCCTGTGGCTTTGGGGGCAGCAGCATCCATCACACCTCCTGCTTCTCCAGGGAGCATTTGACCCAGAGCTGCCACAGTTCAGCCCCGGGGAGGTGACTGTCACAGGTTCCCAGGAGTGGGGAGTGGCTTTTCCATACTAGCACAGTGGGGGGTGGGGAGCTCTCCCCGGAGAGAGCCTAGAGGAAAGGGCTGCAAGGTAGGCGGAGACTGGGCTTAGAAGAAGAGCCCCTTGAATGCTAAAGTAAGCATACAGCCAGAGGAACCCTTTGAGGTTGCCATCTCCTGCACTAGAACCTTCTTCTGCGAGCCTCCTTCTGGCCCTGTTGAATCGAGATCTGCTGGAACCCCTTTTTACAGAGTGCTGCATTCAGCATAAACCTACCTCCTGGCCCACCGTGCCCTCCGGCTGCGGGCCAGCTTCTTTCTCTAGCCTGTCCCCCGGCCACGTCCCCTGGCCTCCCGGACTGCTGTCCTTTGCCTCAATCGGATACCTCCTGTCTCCCCTCTGGATTGGGGAAATAGCATTGTCCTGACACAAACACCTCTGGCCCTGAATCCCTCTGTTTCTGCGGGTGACTTCTGATAACTGTTGTCTCCATCGGGAAGCCCATTGTTCCAGAAAGCTTTGTTCTTCTATAGCCCTCGAATCCCCCCAGAGGGATGCAACCAACATACTCTAATGAATTACCCGCTAGTGGAGCCATAAACCCCACAAGGTGTTTAGCTACCTTGTAGGGCTCAACTGCCCGCGTCTCGCTGGTCTCATTGCAGCGGAGACACCTGTCACGTTTCAAAGCCGAACGGAGCTCCGGTGACGTGCCGGACTTCCCAGCGGACATCAGGCTGCATCCCAGAGAGCTTCTCAGAGCAGACACAGTGCCAGCAACTCTGAGCTGGTTCCCCGTGCAAACGCAGAGCTTCTGCGCTGTAAGAGGCCCTCTGCTGTGCTAACGCCCCCCTAGCAAACATTGAATCTCCACTGTCCACCATTACCACGCTCGGCTCCATCTCTGTTGTTAGAGTCCATTTACATCCTGGCACCCATCCTGTGGTTCAGCGGTTGTTCATCTTATTATGTTGTGGACAAATTCAATTAAACTACATTATGTACTGGGGTTCATGCTATGCGCCAGGCCATCATGGGAAACGTGCACCCATGTTGGGACTAAAATACAGTAATTCAACACGAATCCGTGGGGACCTGCCGTAAGTCAGACATTCTTCTCGGTGTGGAGAGGCATAGGCGCAGATAAGTTACTTGCCCTTTAGAAGTCTTGGTTCAAAGGGAATCACAGCCTCGTGGAGGACGGAACGGGCCCCGGACAAGACATCCGTAAGACGGCGAATTCGTGACCACGCTGACATTTCTTTTTCAAGTACGTTCATTAATCCACATTTGGATTTATGTTAGTTTAAACAAGCATCTTCTCAAATTGTTTTCTTTTTCAATGCTAACCTAGCTGTGGCTTCTAAAACTCCTCTGGAGGATCTCACGTCTTTAAGGCACACCTTGCGCAGTTCCTGGCTCGCCACCCACACTTAATAAATATCAGTTTTTTTCCCGTGTGTTCTAGAGGGCGATCGGATGCTGACCTACCCATGCCCTGTGGAACTCAGGCCCTCTCTGGGCCTCTTAGGACCATGTTGTGGCTTTGGTTGACCCATGGAAAGGAGAGGGGAGTATTGGGGTGGGGCAGTGCCAATTCTAACCAAGGGCCTCTGAAATCAGAGAGTCATGTAATTTTACTTTAGTAGCTTTTCCCTCTTATTGAATTTGATGCCTTCCAGCCTGATATTTTCCAAAAACAGCAAACCTGCCCCAATTTCAAGGAAGTGCTTATATAGTCTTTTCTCTCACTAATGACTTTCTCATATGGGTGAAGCCATATTCTGTGGGCATGAAAGGTAAAGAAAATGAAACAATGAATGGGACCTTTACCTTGTTTCTTGTACTTTTGAATGTTTTGATTTCCACCTTGGCAGCCATTGGGGAAATCCTATCCTTGGATGAGAGACCATGCGCGTGGTAAACTTGGAGGTGGAAAATCTTTCAACTTAAGTGAAGGTAAGTAAAATCTTAGCAATTCATTTCTTTGCTTTTCTCCCAGGGGAAGGAGTTTGTGGGGTCGAGCTCTATTGTGGATAATGGAGACAGCGATAGTTCAGCGTCTGACTTCCACTCCCTCCTCAGAAGATGAAGTCATAAAAACCAACTCAAGCAACCCAGGAAACTATAACAATTCAGACAATCCCAAAGGCCTCTACATTTTGGATTTGGGGGGAAAAAATTTTTTTTAACATGGAAAATGAAATTAATCAAGAATTACATACAGTGTCTGCAAATAATTCTCCAATGATTTATTAGGTGAAGTTTGTTCCCCTTCAATGACACTTATTTAAATTCCAGCTGAATTTTCTCACACAGTAAAAAGTCATTCATGACTCTCACGTCCCCTCCCCAAGCCCCACCTGCCGCCCATAACCCCACAGGTTTGCTCAGACCAGGCTTTGTCAACCTCAACACCAGTGACATTTGGGGTTGGATAATTCTTTGTTGTGAGGGGTTGTCCTGGCCATAACAGGATGTTTAGCAGCTCCCCCGGTCTTTACCCCTGAGATGTCAGAGGACACTTCCCTCAACCTAGTTGTAATAACCAAAAATATCTCCAGACATTGTCAAATGTCCTGTGGTGGGTTAAAAATCACCTCAGGTTGAGAACCCTTGAGTATCTGATCTGGCATCATTCAAAATGTTCAAATCATGAAAAAAAAAAGTTGAAGTCATAGCATTTTTTCCCATTCCTTTGAGAGACATAGAATAAAACCATTATTTCATTTACTGTAAAACCTATATGTTAACACACTGCCCACTACTAAAATCTAACTTTTTGTAGTCTTTACAAAGTGTCTCCTAAATAAATTCATTACTTACCGTTGTAGGAGCCCATTTTAAGGAAGCCGTTGCTAATCGAACAGTGAGGCATTGTTCAAAAGAAAACCACACACCCAAGATGGAGTCAGTTATGTTAAGTCTCCACGTCAGCAAACCAAGAATTAGTACCTAACTTAACCACAGTTTCAACCCCCTTCCAAAATGTGACCTTTAACCAGCCAACCTGAAGTTTCCTGGTCAACGCTAGGAGGCAATTCACTGATAGACCTTTTTCCGTTCCACTTAGGAGGGCAACCTTCCCTAAAACAATGCCTTCTTTGGTAATAATTTCCTTTTTTCCATTCTCTCTCTGCCTTTAAAAAACTTTCCTTTCCTACAGCCCCATGGAGCTCAAACTTTCTGTTTGCTAGAAGGGACGCTGCCTGATTCATGAACTGTTGAATAAAGTCAATCTGAGCTTTAAATTTACTCATATGAATTTTGCTTTTTATGCACATCAACAATGAACAATTGCTTTTGATGGATCACCGCTGTTCTGTGCTATGGACCCACTGGTTATTAGAAGCTGGTTATAGAGACCTGAAAAGTAGGGCCTACCTCTCACCAAAGATGATGTCGTGAATTTGGTCCTGCCCCAGACCTCTCTGTCCCTTGCATCCGTGGTTGGCCTAATAGCAACAGCTGGTACCGAGCATGGCTCCTTTGGTGCCAGGCTCTGTGCTAAGAGTGTCCTCTCGTGGCATCCACCTTACAACCCTAGTAGGTAGCTGCTACTAACCCCACTTTACAAGGATGAATCTATGTCTCCAAAGGTGACAAGGCTTGCTGAAGGTCATTTCGGCAGGTGGAGGGCAGAAATTCAAATCCAGGTCTGGTCCTTATCCTTCTTAATTAACTCACTTCAGAACACATTTGCAAGACACATTAGCTAGTCCACAGCCTTGTTCCACGGTGTATGTTTCTCGTATATGCTGTAAATCCCACCAGCATGCTCTTACCACATGGCAATGTGTCGAATCCTGAGAAAAACAATCTTCTGAGCATCAGGGGTAGTCTTGCTTTGCTCAGTTCAGGAATGAAACTGCTAGCCGGTCATATAATGGAGCCTTTGCTCTCAGGGCAGTGACATCTCTCAATCGCATGAAGAGCAGGACCAAAAAAGGAAAAAGAAAAAGTCTTTTTCCTGTGAGTTGAGTCTTAAGGGTATCTTGATTTGTATCACTGAGCTGCTGGGGTTTGGACCATTTACAGCAATGTGGGTCCGGGGCTGGGGCTCTTACATCCTGATTAAGGACCGAGGCAGAGAGCGAGAAGCCAAGGGAAGAAAGCTGTAGAGGCTAGAGGAGTGAACGGGTGTTAGGTGGATGGAGTCCTGAGGGGCAGAGCTGCAGACCGTACCCCTCGGACGGGGTCCAGCTTGGGGTCTAACAATCTGCGGAGCCTTGCTGCGGGGTCTGACCTGGCCTTTATCAGACTAGGAGCCCTTCAGATTAACCTCCCAGCTTCCTCATCAGGATTGTGTGGGTACATCATTTACTACATCTAAGGACAAGCAGGGTGGGTGGTCAGAGGTCTGTGAAAGGGAACTGGGTAGAGGAGATGGGAAGCGGCTTCTATCTTTGCCTGCAAAGCATCACTCTTCCTTCATCCCAGTGAATATGAATAAGAAAAAGAGAGAGAGAGAGAAGAAGAAGATAAAAGAAGATAAAAGAAAAGAAAAGAAAAGAAAAAAGAAAAGAGAAAAAGGAAAAGGAAAGGAAAGGAAAGGAAAGGAAAGGAAAGAAAAGAAAAGGAAAGATAAGAAAAGAAAAGAAAAGAGAAAAGAAAAGAAAAGAAAAGAAAAGAAAAGAAAAGAAAAGAAAAAAGAAACGTCTGGATCCTTCCAGTATTTGTAGCTTCTGTGGCATTGGGACTGTGTGAGTAGAGAAATAGCCCACCCACTCCAATGTGGGAGTCGTTAAGGCGCTGACAGAGTTCAGGAGTCTCCCCTGCCTCCACTTGAGGCAGGACCAGGAGCTCCCCATTTTCCCTGTCTTCTTATTAAATGGAGGCATAGCCGTAGGACCTCCTTCTGAGCTCCTTTCTCCTTCACCATCTCTAACAACCTGAATTTGGCACGCTTCCCTTCCCCTTTAACCCTGGCAAACTAAAAATAATATCCTCTTGGAACCAGCCACAAAGTGTCAGTTGGACGAGTTTAATTAGCAGGAGTGGGCAGGAGACAGATCCGGCCTTCCTGGTTTGCTGCCTTCTCTCCGGGGAGCTGGAGCCAAGCACAAGTGGAAAATCCAGGTTCATGTGCACACCAGACATGGGCTTTCTCACTTGCAGGGAGAGTCTGCCTGGCAACCGGGCTGCGTGTCATCTCTGCAATACCGAGCGGGGACCCTGGGGCGGGGCAGGCAGGCGCGTCTCCGTGTGAGAGGGTAGGATGTGAAAGCATGAACGGCCGGACTAGACTGTGGGGATTTGCATCCTGCCTCCCATTTACTGGCTTGGTGACTTTGGATGAGCTACCAAACCTCTCAATGCCTTGGTTTTCATATCTGTGAAATGGGGGTAAACGTAGCACTCATTTTATAAATCCGTCATGAGAATAAGTAAGTGAGTAGGCAGCCTATTGTGTGGCATAGGGCGGGTGAATCGCGAGCATTTGTTCATATTATTTGCTTGCTGTTTTTGGGTGAAAAAGGTCTAGACTGCTCCCAGCCAACAAAATGTCGGCTTCTTCATCTTTTTTACTGATACCACCTAAATAGCCACTCAAGAGAAATTTAAACCAAATAATATTGAAATGAATGTAAAAAACATAAGTTCACCTAATATACATATATGCCTTGTCTACTTATTTTTTAATGGAATTCAGTGTATCTACAGAATTCTGAATTATGGGATCTGGAAGGTTCTTTGAGGCCCAGTCTCCTTCTCAAGGCTCCCCCGATACAGCAGCAATGTTAGCAGGAGGGGCTGGGTCATCGTGAGATCATGATCATGACAGCACTGAGACCTTGTAGGGTACGTTACAGTTTATATGTGTGTGTTTTTTTTTTTTTTTAAGGCCAACAATGTCCCTGTCCTAACTCTTTGGTACTTCCTCATGAGATAGATTAGGACCCCCTTGGCTGTGGGAGAAGACTCAATGGTCTGTGGTAATCGCCAAAGGTGGGGCCAGATAGGTGTGGGGGGTCACAGGGACGGATGGGGTGGGTGTAAGGTTGAACTCCAAAGCACCACAGGGAACCATCCCAATCACTGTGGTCATTGAAGGGTAATGAACATGATTCAGGTCTTGCTTTGGGGTTCAAAGCGCTCAACCGAACCATGAGTGGCATAGTTGAGCAGAGTCTAGGATTGTAGCCTGCTGGTGCTGGATTGTAGCCTGTCTAGGCTGAAGTGAGAAGAAAGACAGCATCTGGGTGTGGAGTGAAGCCCCTCTCAGGCCTGCTTGTAGGAAGCAGATTAGCAGGCAGAGTCCCCACGAAAGATAATGAGCTCAAGTCGAGGTCCAATCTCAGCGGGTTGGGGATGGGGAGGCAGTTCCTGGGAGCAGCTGGGGGTGCAGTATGGGGTAATCTGCACTCCCACGGGCACGGGGGCATCTGGGGCCCCACTGGAGACATGTCCGCCCAGGTCTGAGCAGTAACGGCATCTCAGATTCACCTGCGGGTGGAGAATCACCTTACTTGGTATTCATGGAACTGCGATCTTGTCCATATCTCCACGTCTTCCCAAAGCAGATGTAGTAACCATTGCCTCCATTCTACATACTTAGAAAAAATGACCTATGTTCATAGAACTAGTAAAGTAAGCTAAGGTTGGAAACTCTAACTCTAAACTCCTGGGGTTTTTTTTTGCTTTTTGTTTTTTTCTTCCCTAGAACATCACTTGACCCACGACAAGGGTTTCATTCATTCTTCTGGAAAACCCAATTTTTTAGCAAGTCTAGCCTTAATAAAACCTAGACCTCTTTTGTATAACTTATTTGTTGGGTGTTTTTTTTTTCCTGGAACTTAATGTTGAATCGTTGTCCATTTCGACGTGCTAGATCTTCGTATCTTTTTCTCTCCCTTTTATTCCCCTTCACTTTTCTCCTTCTCCAACCCCAAAAAACCTGGTGGCTTAAGATCACATCATTTCTCATTGCTCTGGAGTATAAGGTCTGGCTGGAGAGTTTGGTTCTGTGGGCCAGGCTTGGGTGACATCAGCTGGGCTTTGCCCTTGGCCTGAGGTCAACTGGCAGGTTGGCGGGCGGCTGGCTGCTCTAGGGTGACCTTGCCTGGGATGGCCAGGATGACTTGGGCTTTTGACTGTGGTCTCTTGTCCCCCACTGGGCTAGCCTTGACTTGTCCACATGGAGGCCACAGAGGTCTAAAAGAAGAAGCAGCAATCCACACGACTTTCAGAAGCACAGGTGCAGATCCAGCACATTATTTCTTCTGCATTCCACTGAGCAAGGGAAACCCCAAAGCCAGCCTGGGTTCAATGGTCTTGGAATAAGAGTCTGACTCTTTATGGGAGGAGTGGCAAAATCATATTTCAAGGGGCATGGATACAGAGAGGAGAATAATTGAAGTCATTTTTTTAAATTGTCTAACATCCCTTCCCTGTTCTCTCTTGAGTCTCTTCTTCCCTTTCCACTCTTCTACCACTCCTTCCCTTTTCTCTCTTCCCTTAATGGTAAATTATTAATGGTAATAATATTATTGGTAATATTATTACCAATATTGGTAATATTATTATTGGTAATATTATACCAATAATAATAGTATTGGTAACAATAATTTATTAATTAAATTATTGGTAAATTATTAAATTTACCAATGGTAAATTATTAATGGTAAATTATTAAATTATTATTGTTTATTATTATAATTATTTATCTTACTAAAGTCAAAATGCTGAGTTAAACACTGAGGAATCAATGTTAGAAAAGAAAATGCATGGCTCTTGCCCTCTTGGAGTTTACATTCTAGAGGGCAAGAGAAAGATTAATAAAACAAATACATGTGAATTTGAAGATATGCCTAGTGCTTCCAGGGAGAGGTAGAGAGTGCTAGAAGAGATTGAAGAAGGGAGTCTGACTTCATCTTGGGAGATGGGGGCTCAGGGGAGGATTTTTCTCGAGAAATCATGATTGAGATGAGACCTGGAAGACCAGGAGACAACTAGGCAAAGCTCAGGGTGGGGAGTTCTAGGCAAGGGAAGAATATGAGTGAACACCCATGGTCAAGTTTTTGACAGGAAGGAAGGCCAGTGTGGCTAAGGTACAGAGAAGAAGGGAGAATAGGATCCTCAGTGTTGCTGAAGAGGTAGCTATGGACAGACCTTGTAGGCCATCATGAGAAATTTGCTCATTGTGATAAAAACTATAGGAAATCATGGAATGGTTTTGCGTAGGGTGGGTGGGTGGGAAGGGGCAATGTGACTTTATAAAGCCACAGCAGAAAGCTGTGGATAGAGAACAAATCTGAGACTAAACAGTTGCTGGAGAAGGAAGATATATTTGCCAGTTGGTGAAATGTGTTGGAGACCTGGACAATAAGTTGGAACTTGCGTTTGACAAAAACATGAATCTACAGCTAAGAAATAGCGCCCTGGACGTCTTTGCCAATCCTACATCATCATTTTGTACTAAAAATACTTGCTGCATTTGTTTTGCTAATATTTTATTTAAAAATTTGGAGTCTGTGGTTAAGAACAGAGGATTTGAAACTAGACTGTCTGGACTCACTTTGGGGACTGTGCACATTCCGTCTGTAGGACCTTGGAGGTTGGTCACCATTTCTCTGCTAAAGTTTCCTTATCTATAACCTGGGGACGATCATATTCCTGATGTCACAGACTTGTTAAGGTGAGATTTATACATGTAAGTCACTTTTAAAAGGCTGATTAAAAACTTTGTTATGATTGTTATTAATATTTTTACTGTAACTCTTATGTTTCTCTTGTCTTTTTTTATTTTGAAGTTATCCATATTATAAAAAGATTTTAAAAGAGTATTCCCTCATTTTTTTTTAGGAAAAAATGTTTTCTATGATTGAAACAGTTTCTATAATAATATGGATGACCTATTCTCTTTTTAAATTTATTTTTATCTCTTTTTTAAAAAAAATCAGTTCCAGTAGAGTTAACACACAGTGCTATCTTAGTTTCAGGTGTACAATATATTTCACTTGATAATTCTATACATTACTCAATGCTCATCACAATAAGTGTACTCTTAATTACCTTCCCTGATTTCACCCATCCCCCACCCCTCCTCCTCTCTAGTAACCATTCATTTGTCCTCTGTAGATAAGAGTCTGTTTTTTGGTTTGTGCCTTTTTTCTTTGTTTGTTTGGATTAGCTAGTCTTTAAAGAATAGTCAGCTCTTAAACCAACTGAAATTCATATTTCTTCTAATTATATTTAAAAAGAAGTTGTCTATTTTATATTATTTTTCAAGATTATTGGAGTAAGATTGTTCACGATGTTCTTTTAAAATGCCTGCCTTGCATGTATTTATGTCTCTTTATGTTGTTAACATGTTCGTTTGTGCCTTAATGTTTTTTGTGCTTCGTTAGTCTCGACAGACCTGTGCTTATTTTACTGATAATTCAGAAAATTTGCCTTTAATTCCGTTGATCTTGTTCTATTTTCTATTTCATTAACTCCTCTGATCTTTTTTCATTCCCACTTCTAATTTCTTTAGTTTTAATATACTCTCTTCTAATTTATTGAACATTGAACATTTAGCCCATTGATTTCCCAGCTTCCTTTCTTTCTTCTCTTTGTGTTCAAAGCTCCCCATTTTCCTCTAACACCTAGTCCAGCTACTTCTCACAGGTCTCCTTGATGCTCCTTCATTTTCATTCAAGGCCAACTCTTTCACAATTTCCATTTTTATCTCTTCTTTGACTCTTTCATTGGACTTTTTAAAAAATGTACAGAGATGGATTGTTTTAGTTGTTATTTGATCTTTTATTTGTCTTTTAATTAAATTATCATATAAAGTGAATTTATGGTACTGATGATTTTGGTGTTTATTGTAAAATATTTATATTTATATTTGTAAATGTCCTCTGTGCTTTTGGAAATGATTTCTATTCTCCATCTTCCACCTTCTCAGTTCTCTCTTCAGCTCTGTCTAATCACCTACTTAATTAATTTATTCATTTTTTTAAACCTCTAATGAACAGTTTCTTATTATTTCCAGCAATTTTAGCTGGTTCTCTCTCAAATTCACCTGTTTTTTAAATAGGGTTCGGTCATTTTAAAACTATGTGTAATACTTTTATTCATTTTTTATATTTAAATATTTTCACAAAAAAAATAAATATTTCCACTTTATTATTTCTAGTTCTTGGGTTGCTAAGTTTTATTTTTTTTGGTTCATCAAGACTTTTCAATCTAGGGGCGTCTGGGTGGCTCAGTGGGTTAAGCCTCTGCCTTTGGTTCAGGTCATGATCTTAGGGTCCTGGGATTGAGCCCCGCATCGGGCTCTCTGCTCAGCAAGGAGCCTGCTTCCCCCTCTCTCTCTGCCTGCCTCTCTGCCTACTTGTGATCTCTCTCTCTCTCTGTCAAATAAATAAATAAAATCTTTAGAAAAAGACTTTCAATCTCATATTTTTTATATTGTTTGTTCTTTTTGACATTGAGTTCGTTTTCAGATTAGGTTAATTATTCCATGGAAGTTCTGCATGTCTTGCCTTGTGAAACTGTTGCTAACATATAATTTTAAGATTGTTTATGATGAGGGTGCCCAGTAGAAACCTCAGGGGTTTTAATGACCTGGAGCCAGTTTTCAGGTTAATTTCTGGGCTTGCTGTTACTGCATCATTCATCCACTTTAAAATTGGACCACATATTTATTCCTGGTATGTGCCTGGGCCTTTCTTTTTTTCTTTTTCTTTCTTTTTTTGGCCAGCAAATTTTCTTTCTCTTGAATCAAAGCCCTAGACATAAGACTAATTTTGTTCTGGGCTGATGCACAGAGCTTTCATAATCCATGAGGACAAGGTGGGATTTGAATTCCAGCTGCCCCACTTTGTATTGTCTTTGGATGGGCATTAAAGCGTCAGCATCCAACTCCTAGGATGTATGCCTCTTCTAATACCTGAGTGCTGTCACTGACTCACCTTTACATTATTGCTCTGACATTGATTTCCTTTCTCCTTTCTTACACATGTCGATCTCTCTTGTCTTATTTTGATTTAATTTTTACCACTTTATCCAGAATTTCTGTGGGCTTACAGTATGAGGTGGGACAAAGTGCATCAGTTCCGCTGTCATTGTTTCATAAAGTCAGCTTCGGATATTTCCGTGGTAATATTCAGTACAGGAAAACAAATGAACATTGTCACCAGAGTTCTAAAATAACTAAAGCATGACCGATGCATTGGACCCAGTTTGTACTGACTTTCCAAGAGCAGATTGTCAAAATTTTAGGAATATGACCAGCAAGTTGTTAAACAGACATTATTTTAAACTAAATTACAGGGGCGCCTAAGTGGCTCAGTCTGTTAAGTATCTACCTTTGGCTCATGTCGTGATCCCAGCCCTGAGTCAGGCTCCCTGCTCAGTGGGGAGCCTGTTTCTCCCTCTCTCTCTGCAGCTCCCTCTGCTTGTGTTCTCACGCTCTCTCTCTCTGTCAAGTAGATAAATAAAATCTTTTTTTAAATTTATTTACTTGACAGAGAGAGAGACAGAGAAATCACAAGTAGGCAGAGAGGCAAGCAAAGGGAGAGGGGGAAGCAGGCTCCCTGCTGAGCAGAAAGCCTGGTACAAGGCTCGATCCCAGGACCCTGAGATCATGACCTGAGCCGAAGGCAGAGGCTTTAACCCACTGAGCCACCCAGGCTCCCTGATAAATAAAACCTTTAAAAAAAATAAATTAAATTACATGAAATTGTAAATAAATAAATTTTTTAACAAATAGAAGCAATATTTAAGACATTACTTCCCAATTATTTTACTAGATTTTATTTTATCTGTGATCTTGAGGTTATTTATCTCTTTTGTTTCTGTGAAGTGCAGATATTATATAATGTAATATAATGGTATGCTTCTGAGCATCTCTCCCCAAACTTGCATTCAGTGACATCACGTTGGTTGCTCCATGTGGGATTATTCACCCCAGGAGAACCAGCAAATGCTAAAATCAGGGGTTTTTGTTATTGTTGGTCCTCTGAAGAGCCAGTTAAACATTTACTAATGAATTTCTAGACTCAAAAATATCACCACAATTAATCTACCAAACAACATGTATACATTCTCAAATATGAAAGAAGTGAGGGAATAGAATATCCATCAATATCCCTTGGGGGGAAAAAAGTCAATGATAAAATCAAGGCAATGACAGAAATATAAATTGAATTAAAAACAAAATGAATTGAACTATGAATGAAAGCAAAATAGAGAATTACAAATGAAATAAAGAATAACGAGTGCAAAATATATTTAAGCTTAGGACTAAAGCAAAACAATTTTAATAATTAGGGTTATGACATAAAATTTAATGTCATTAACACTGGCATCATTTAAAGAATGATCAATATAACAAAAATAGGAGGTGGAGAAATGAGATGGCAGAGGTATTTCCTTGTTCTTGTATTTCATCTTTTAGAACAAAAAGTAATTTGATAGTATTCAATGAAAATATCATTTAAGGGACGCCTGGGTGGCTCAGTCAGTTAAGCATCTGACTCTGGATTTCAGCTCAGATCATGATCTCAGGGTCGTGAGATCAAGCCCCATGTCAGGCTCTGTACTCAGTGCAAAGTCGGCTTGTCCCTCTCCCTCTGCTCCTGCCCCTACACTCTCTTTTTTCTCTCTCTCTCTAAAATAAATAAATAAAATCTTTTTTATAAAAATTAAAAGTGCTGCCTCACCAAAAAGTTTATAATGGTAACATATTAAAAGTTCTCCACCTAAGATTGAGATAATGACAATGATGACTATTTTCCTACTCTTATTTAACATCAGTAATGTAGTTCCTATCCTATGTGGCAACATGAGATAAGGATTGGAAAAAAAAGAATTAAAACTGCCATTATTTGTAGACAATGTGAATATCAGTGCGTTGTTGCTCTGGTTAATTTCCAGGGTTCTTCAGTGGATGGAACCATGATACACTAACATTTTGTATGTATTTTATAAAATTAACATTTCACCATATAACTTTTTAAGTTAAAATGATTCACGAGTTCATATCATTAACCACAATTCACATGCAGGGTTACAATTTGTTTGACTTCTCTAGATTACTTTCATATGTCATTTATTCCACGCTGATGATTCTAGTTCTCAAGGAGAGAAGGATGCTAGCATTTGAATATCCAACAATTACTCATTTACTTTATCCCATATGGTACTCACAACAGTCTCAGAATACCCACTATCAACACAACATTACCTATAATCACTGCAAACCACTACAAATATTAATGCTTCCTCAGTTCTTTCTTCTTTTTTGAAAATAGTGGTAATTTGTCTACATTGTCAGTATTTATAACCATTACATATTATCCCCTCTTTGAACTCTTTCAGAATTTTAGTTGTAAATGTAACTATATATTGCTCATCATCAATCCTTATGTCAACATCTTTATAATAATTTCATATATCTGAAGTTTGTTTTTGAGTTTGTTTTGAGTTTGTTCTTAGGAAGAGTGCTTGGGTTCCTAAATGTGATAGCTGCTTGTTTCCAGCTTTTACAGGTAGAGTAGTCTGGATGGGTACAAAATCCTTAGCTTATTCTTTTTCCCTTGGGCATCTTAAATATGGGTTAGTCCATGCCTTTTTTCTGGCATAAAGCATTATTGTCAACAAGTCTAATAATATTTTTGTTATAAGATTTTTGTATTTTTGCTTAGATGCTGAAAAGATTGTTTATTTTTCTTTTAAGTCCAGCAATTTTACTAGAATATGTTTCAGTGTTGATTTTTCTGAGTCAATTTTCTCAGGTACGTGCTGTGCTTTTTCAGTATGTAGTTTAATTTTATAGTGTATATTTTATTGTAAAATATTTTATGTTTTAATTTTTTAAACTTTTTCCTTATTTTTCTTCTGTTCCTTTACTTTGTTTTTCCTCTTCAGGGACTGCTATTATATATTTGTTGTGTCTTCTTTGCTTGTATTCAGTATTTGTTACTTTTTCTTAGATCATTTTATGTCTTCTTAATTTTTTTCTTAAAAAAATCAGTCTTCTCACTGTGTACCTCTTAAACATTTATCTGTTATATTTATTTGCTATTGTATGCCTTCTGCTTAGTCTTCAATTTGGAAATGATTTTTTCTTTCATTTATAATTCTTTTGACTTCTTTCCCACCTCATTTCTGATCTTTTTTTTTCTAATTGTGATATATTATTGCTCTTTCATTTTCTATGTTTTGCTCTTAATATCTTTGAACTCATGGAGGAATACTTTGTCTATTTTGTGGGCATGTCCTTTTCATGTCCTCTGTGCATTTGTTGTCTTTAGGGAGTTACTTTCTTGTGCTTTTGAAATCCTTGCCCATTTTTATGTGAAAGTAGTTTTCTCAAGCTTTTAGAAAACTCTTCCATGGTAGTTTTTCTAATTTCACAAAGCTCCATTTCTGTTGTTATAAGATACACCAGCTTGATCTCTAATATCCGTCCTTGGACTCTGTTTGTCTTCTCTACTTTTATCTGAAACTTGTATTTTCCTTATCTTAATTGTCTCTGTTCTGCTGGATGGGAATTGCACGCCGGAAATTCTGTGGGCATTGTCGTCAAGGGGATCTTGGCTAGTTTTGTGAGTTCATAATGCCCAGAATTCTTCAGGCCTTACCTGCCGACATTGCCTTTGTGCTTCTCACACTCACCTGCTATTGGAGTTAGCGAACCCCACAGGTCACTGTGCTTTACAGTGAGCCCCTGGTGGCCATTTTAGGGTTCTCCCCTTCTCTGGTTTGTCAAATATTCCTTATTTCTTTTCTCTTTTTCTTCCCACACTGATGTTGATACCACTCAACAGTTTTAGCTGCCTGTGTTGTGCCTAATCTATTTTTATTTCACGTTTCATGATTTTACCTGGTCATCTGGTTGGGTTATGTATCGGGGGCCTATGTTTTTGTTATATCGCTTCACTGTCTTTATGTGGGATTCGGGTAGATTTAAAAAATTATGCCACTGTCATAATTATGCCACCAAATTTCCAGACTCCACTAGGACATTAATTAATACTTAATTAAGCATTAATTAAGTATTAATATATAAGTAATCCCAATAATAGTATTTAAATGATAATATTTGAAAACATCAATAAAATTTGAAAAGACATTTTTAAATGTCTTCAGCTGCCTTACAAAACTTCAAAAGTAATTTTCAACATTATTTAAGAAATCTATCTTAACACAGGAGCCACCATCATAATTAATAGTGAAATATCAGAATCACTTTCATGCAATCAGGAGCATTAGAGCTATTTCTGTTGTTGATGTAATTAGTAGTAATATTAGCAGATGTATTAATGTATTAGCAGATGTATTAATCTCACCTTTCCTGAGTCAGTTCTAAGTTTACAAGATTAATTACAAGTTAAATCCCAGAACCCACCTTAGAGTGGGCAAGTGTAATCGGTCTATTTCTTGTTCTCATCTGGTTTGTCTCAGGCCAAACAAGTCAGAGAAGTCAGGTGGAGGTGTGCCATGATAATTACAGCTATTAGGGGCTGAAAAATCGCAGGCCTTAGGCTCTGAGCTTTATTCCACAAATTCAATAAAAAAATATTAACTTGTGCCTGCTTTTGAGCCCATGTTGATGTCTGTTTTCTTCCCGGTTTCCACAGTTTCAGAAAATAGAGACATTTGTTAAGAGTAGTTGTTTATTTTTATTTCGGGAAATAAAAATAAATAAAAAGACCATGAGGCTTTAAAGTACATTTGCAGAGTTGTGTTAGGTACTAAAATAATTCCAAATGCAACTTAAGGAAAGACTCATTAAGAGCTTAAAATATAAAACTTTTAATAATTCTAACAAGTGACAAAAAATGTCAGTTCCATATGAGAATCAATGAAGGGAAAACATTTCTTAATTAATACGGGCAAAAATATTTTGGCCAGTCCCTCTTGCTTCCTCTCACTGGCAGGAGGCTGGGAATGTTGCCGGCCGACACGCCACTCCAAGTGTGTACTCTGATGTGGTGTCAGAATGTTGGCTTGGAGGTCAGAGAGAGATTTGCCATTTACTGAAGCGTACACCAAGTACTTATTCACACAATTTTTTCCACCCCTGGTTCTCCCTGCCAAAATGCCATATCAGAAATAGTTGAAAGAATGGAAAGTGTTCAACCTGGGGAACAGAAAACACAAGAGAAGACTAAGAGGGCATGAGCTCTGTATTCAGTTAATTCAAAGTCTATTATGGGGAAAGAAAGTTGTTTGGCGTTATTCCAGAGCGAACAACTCCAGTGAATCAGTGTTGTGTCGGAGAGCATTTCGGCTCCAAGACTGAGAAAGCCAGCGTCACCACTTCACAAACCCTGCCTGCATCACCCCTCCTTCCCACCCAGATTTATTCCCAGAATCGGGTGCTGATTCCAAGAAAGAACTCTCCCGCAAGTCCATATTCTCCTTCCCCTGACGTTTCCCTTCAAGCTATGGAGGTTTTGTTTGCATTAAAGGGCTAAATCCATACTTCAATTTAAAACTTGGATGGCTTTATATCAAAGGGAGGGGCAACTATGATGAAGCCATTGTCACATTGGAAGGCTTACATGGAGATGCAATTACATTGCATGTGGCTGTGCTGTGAATTAATGAAAGAAAGACGACCAGAGGAAAGAGCTTCTTCAAAACAAATGGAAGCACCTTGGTGCTAAGACTGAACCAGACTAATTATATATAACCACAAATAGCTTGTCTTCAAGGGTACCCTCCCAGACTTGACACTGCCAATGAGGAGGCTTAAGGGGGATGGGAAGCCAGGGCCAGATACTGTTTCAATTGGTGGTTTCATCCAGGCATCTGAAGACATGCAATCCTTGCTTAGTCATCTGATCAGTTTGGCTCTAACCTGTTTTCAGAATTAAAAAAAAAAAAAAGTGCATACATTTTTAAAGACTTGGATGGATCTCTTTCTTGGGTCGAATGTTCTGGCTCTCCACCGCTAGGCATGCTGAAGGGCAGATTCCTCTCACTGGCAGGGCTTCCGCCCAGCTGTCATGTCTCTGTGCAGTTGGGGTCATGGCCAAGGGATGTAGAGAGCTGGAAGGTTCTGGCGGAATGGGGTCTCTGAAACTAGGTCAATTCAACCCAAAGTGACATTGTCACTCAAAGGTAATGAGGAGTCACAGAGCTATTGCCAAAACCCTTTTTTTGCAATATAGTGTGGACACCTCTTTAGAAAATCTGGGAACTGTAGGCTGGCTGTAGCACTAACCAAATGCCTTATCCATGATTTAGGCCCCTTTTCTTCTTGGTTGGTCTTCTAAGGATCTTCTTCACCCAAGACAATAAACTTGGAAACACAGCCTCCACCTGTGACCATTCACCTGTATGGCCCAGATGAGTAGGAATTATACCATTTGTCCACCATTGTATATCCAGGGTTTAGCAATGCCCTTAGCACAGGACACATGTTAAGTCAACATTTGTTAAGGAAAAAGAGAGAGAGAGAGAGACCATTCTACTTACTTAATGATCTCTAGGGCTGAATTTTATCATCAAATGAATTCTTCATATTCATTCCCACTGTGGGAGAGAATAATGAGGATGGTATGGGGGTCAGAGCTGAAATTAGTTGGCATGGACTGATCGCTATTGGTGGAACAAGGAGGTTCTATATTGCAAGGTAGTGTAGAGAGAGATTAAAAGGTCGAGTTCAATAACCAAGGGTTTCCGTTGAGTCAAAGAGGTTTCCAGGGTTCAAGGATTAGAAGACAGTGAGGGGTCAGAAGTTTCAAGCCATATTGGCATATTGAGAAGAGAGCCAAATCTAGGCTGGAACCAGGAAGTCCCGAGTTCAAAACTGGCTCCAGTATTTGTGACCTGCGTACATTTTGAGCAAGTTACTTTTAATGTCAGTCCTCACTATCAAACAGAGATGAGGATACCTCCACTACGAGGTCTTTGGCTTTTTTCCTTTCGTCCTTTTCTTTGCTTGCCTTTCTCCTTTCCTTTCATCTTTTCTTCCTTTTCCTGCCCAGAAACTCTTGTCCCTCTTCCTGTTTGATATTATCCCACTTATCAGACACTCTTGCATCTAAAAACTCCATTATAAGCATGTCTTTACAGAGTCCTCAAGAATATTAAACATTGGCCTCTGCCTCTGCTTGGCTACAACGTGCAGGAGAAACAATGAGAACAGCTAAACAGAAGCTTTTTTTTTTTAATTGAAGAATTATAGTGCTAAGCATCCAGAGAAGAAATAAACTCAGAGAAGTACACTAGCTCTCTGAGCTACCTGAATGGGGGTAGCTGAGAGCCTGGTAAGCTGAGCTGAGCTTTTTATAACCTCATGGTACTATAGGAACACAGTTTGGAGTCCAGGGCCTGTCAACAATGGGGAGCTCCAGGAATACCTCACCGTGTTCTGGTTTGACATATAGAGGGGCTACACTCCAGGAGTTAGGGTAAACCAGGGAAATAAGCTTCAGTCCTTATACAGATTCAGGTCTAGCTTTAATTATTCTCAATGACTTGAACTAGATGAAGGTACCTTCAGCAGAAACCCTCTTACTTTCATTGTCCAGACCTGGGACATATGCCAGGCCAATCTCAGGCAAAGGGAAATAGGATTTCCGTGTTTGATGTTGAAACTATGATTCTTTTAGCGAGAAAGAGGAACAAATGGTTGATGGTAAACAACCCATAGATTATGTCACCATCATCGCCATCATCATTATCATCATCATAGCAGGTGTCACTTATAGATCTTCACTATGTGCCAATCACTTCTATAAGCACTCAGCAAGCATGGCTATTTAGCTGTCATAAACACACTACAAGATAGGTCTCTATTTAATGGAAGAGAAAAGATTAAGAATCAGAGAGGTAATGTATGAGAGGCAAGATTTGAACCCAAGTCCTTGCCTTGATTTATTAAATACTCACAATGCACTATTAATTATTCGGGACACTGGAGGTGTATAATCTCTTCCCTCTAGGAGCTCAGAGTTCAATCGTCCAGAGAGAATCAAAAGCAGATGAACCAATTTACTTTTTGATGGGTCTTACCTCATGCTGATGGCCCTGCTTTGAAAAAATGAGCATGCTTTGGTATGTATGTTAAAAGCATCTCTTGGCCTCATGGAAATATTTCCTGCTGATTCCCATTGTCTTGACTCCATCATGGTCAATTTCCACTATATAAGCCTCCTTGCTAAATACTCCCAGGTGTGAGTACCCAAGGGTTCTAGGGTGGGGAAGCTTTCCCATAAAAGTGATGCTACTCGTCCTGCTTAAAGTTCCTGTCCACCTCTTTGGAATTACTGACAACAGTATTAGGACAGCCTTAGGAAATGCAAACATAGTTTTTCTTCCTTACAGTGTTGCAGTGGACCGAGATAGGCTCACATCATTTTTTTTTTAATTTTAGCACTCAACAAAATTTTTTTTGAGGATTCATTTTATTCTTAATAACTCATTGAACATTCTATTAAGGTAATTTTATTTAACACAAATGTGGGAAGGACATATTATGTGCTCTACTGCACAGATGTTAAAAAAAACAACTTCAGAATACATTTTATAGAGTCTAAGGTTATCCCATTATGAGTAAATTAATAAATTATCTAGGTTAGGAAAACAAAGGGAAGGGAGGGTCTTGGAATTTTAGCATCTACACTGAAGTAGGCTAGTGAAATTAAGCTGATGATGCTAATACCTAGTAACTGAAGACCAGTCTCCCAAGAAGCCCAGGGGTAGAGCTTGCCATCTGTAGCTTGGGGAACCCAACAAAGAGCTCATGGGATTTAATCGTGATGTAGCTGAGATCTTTTTTAATGCCATGCTGGAGAATGAGGCACTAGTTCAAACCATTTCTTTGGAGTGATTATTCACTCTGATTCATCTTTTCAATTTCCTCTGCCTTCCACTGAAGACCCCACGGAGCTGGGTTCAGTCTCAGACGGCTGGAAGAGACGTGCCAACAAATAGCTCTTCACTTGGCCCATGACTTCTCTACCTCGTGGTTTATTTAACTGTGGCTACGCTTTTCATTAATAGCTGCTTACCCTTCACAATGATACTTGTTGGGCTTGGCAAAAGCCATCAGCTCTTCTCAATTTTAGTCTCTGACCCCAAGGCAAATTGTCCT
>CM052811.1:104278912-104330680 GCA_028533885.1 Nasua narica | reverse complement strand
AGTGGATTCATTAAAAAATATATTTGATTAATTCAAAGAAAACAGAAAAAGAAGACAAAGGAAAAAGAATTCAACCCTATCAATAACACAATTAAATGTGAATGGTTTAAATACCTCAATCAAAAGGTAGAGAATATCAGATTGGATTAAAAAAGAAGACCCCACTCTATCCTGCCTACAAGGAAACACACTTCAAATGGAAAGACACAAATAAGTTAAACACAAAAGGGCAGAAAATGATGTGACACATTAACATTAGCCAAAAGAAATTTGGAGTGGCTTAGTATCAGATAAAATCAAGTTCAAAGTTAATAGTAACAGGGCACAAGTTTTCATTTTATATTGGTAGTGTGATTCATCAAAAGAATATTAACAATTCTAAATGTCTATATACAGACTATAGCTTCAAAACATATGGAGCAAAAACTAGCCAAGGAGACCAGGGAGAAATAAACAAACCCACAATTATAGTTGAGGATGTCAATACTCCTCTCTTAGAAATTGGCAGCACAAAATAGATAGAAAATCAGTAAGTATATAGGAGATTTGAATAACACTGTCAAGCAAATTGACCTAATCAACACTTATAGAACACTCTACTTAATAGCCGTGTAATACATATTATTTTTAAATGCATTCAGAATATTTACTAGGATAGACCTATCCTGGGCCAAAAAACAAGTCTTAATAAAAATTTAGATCGTACAGTGTACAACAAAATGGAATTAAGTTAAATACGATGACAAAAATCCTTGTAGAATCCCCAAATATTTGTAGACTAAACAAGACACTTTTAAAAAAATATCCATGAACAAATAACAAAATCAAAAAAGAAATTAGATTGTATTTCAAACAATGACAATGAAAACACAACATAACAAAATTTTCGGAATGCCACTGACTAAGGCAGGGGAAAATTTATAGGATTAAATGCCTTTATTAGAAAATAAGAAAAATCTGCAATCAATACCTCAATGTTCAACTTAAGAAAATGGAAAGAGAAGAGCAAATTGAGTTTACCATAAAGGAATAAAGATTACAGTAGAAATAAACAAAATAGAACTTAGGAAAACAATAGAGAGAAAACATTAAAGCCAAACCTTAGACAAGATCAATAAAATTGATAAACCTCTATCTGGAATAGTCAGAAAAAAAGGTCAATGACTCCTATTAATGATATTAAAAAAATACGGAGGTGATACAGAGGAGTCTACTGATATTTAAAGGATGATAAGGAAATATAAGCAACTCTATATGAGTAAATATGACAGTTTGATGAGATGTACAAATTCTTTAGAAGACATATTACCAAAGCTCATTCTTGAGGAAATAGATACCCTGAATATCCCTACATCTAGTAAATTTTTTGAATTTGTAGTTAAAACCCTTCTCATAAGGAAACTCCAGGTGGAGATAGTTTTGCTAGTAAATATCTTCAAATATTTGCGAAAGAAATAATACCAGTTCTATGCAAACTTTTCTATAAAATTTAAAAGACGGGAGTATTTCTGGACTTTCTGTAAGCCAGTATTACCCTGATACCAGAAAACTATGATAAATGAAAATTATAGACTGATAATCTCTCATGAACATGGATACAAAAACTCCAGACAGATAAACATTTGAAAAGAAGAGTTGGTTTTATTTACAACCAATGACTGACTATGTCAAAACCCCAATGAATCTACAAAAGACTTCTAGAACTAATAAGTGAGTTTAGCAAGGTTATAGGAAACAAGTATAATATGCCCAAATCAATTATATTCCCATATACTAGAAACAGTCAGAAATGAAAATTAAATGAAACAATATAATTCATAATAGCATCATACTATATATGATGCTATTATAAATTATATATATATATATATATATATATATATATATACACACATATACATATGTATGTGTGTGTGTGTGTGTGTGTGTGTGTGTGTATTAGCAGGTGAATGTGGTACCCAACCAGGTTAGGGGACCTCTATCTAATGGCACTGTATTCCTTTCACTCCCTCAGTATCTGTCTTTTAGAGTCTGGAGTCATCTAATCCTCCCCAAACTGAGTACATGGGGATTGGGATGAATCTCTCTCCTTATGTCATCCATTTAAAGGAAGGGCATAAGCAAGAACTTAATGATTCTGACTCTTGTAGGTCCAGGCATACCAGTCCAATTGGGTATTCCTAGGGCATCCCAAGTCACCAGGGTAGACTGACTAGGGAATCCTTCCCTGCTGAGAGTTCCCATACAGCTCTGCTCTATATTTTATCTTTCTAAAAAAACTACTTATAACATTCTTAATTCCTTACAGGTGCTCAGTCACCTTCATCTTGACACTCAATTGTGATTAAAATTCAACAGAATTTAACTTGGAAAGTTCAATTAGAAATAAATAATTCTATTTGCTATTTCTTGCAGCAAATTGAAATCAACAAGATTGTCTGGGACGTCTTACCTTGTCTCACTGCTGCTTGGCAGGTCTTTAAATTCTTTGAATTGGATATTTATCCAATCTCAGTTATTCATGCTAGACCATTTCCAGAAAGAAAATATAGCCCTTCCCCTCAATTCAGTGCCTAGTGATTCTGGATTAGCAAAATGCTGTAGGTACTTTCAGAAAATTTAGTTTTGCATTTGGATAGAAGTATTTCTTGTGCAAGAATACAGCTGGATCATTGCCTACATATTATTTAGGGAGGAGCTGAGAAACAATGATGTTTTCATGACGACTTCCTTTTCTGCCTCCAAGCCATGCTGGTCAAGATCAGAGACACTTCTCAGGCCGTGGAAGCCACCAGCCTACCATATATTCACTGGGATCTACACGGGGTGTCCACCTGCTGCCAGCTACTTCCTGGGGGCATCAACGCTCCTGTTTTGGATTGGGAGGAAAAAACAAATAAAAGCCCTTCCTCTCATTTCCTTCTGGTTGTCAGTCCACACTCGGAATCAAGAGCTGCCAGGTAGGTTACGTGAAAACCTAAAGAAGTGAGAAAACATGGTCTGGAGAAGAAAATTCACTCTGATAGGCCAGAAGGAGGTTGATGACACTAAAGAAAAAATATGGTATTTACTGCAGTACTAATGGCAGACCACCATCATTAGAACATTTGCTTAGTTGTTCACCTCATCTGTTAATCATGGCATCCTGGTCAACCCATGTTACCACATCTGTCCCCCCAAGTTACAGAAGGTCACCCGCCGTCAGTGTTGGAAAGAAGGGAGAGCTTGCACCCAAGGAAAACACAGATGTCACAATTAGTGGTGTTAGTGGAAGCACAGGCTGGCCATCAGAAGCTGAGTAGGTACCAGAATCCCTGTCCTTTATCACAATGGAGGGATTGCACCATTTGCCCATACAGATGTACGCACGCCCCACACACATTCATAGAGTATTCGCCATGTGCTGGGTTAGAGACAAGGAAAACTGAGTATCTGCATTTGATAACTGAAGGGGGTTCCTTCAGGAAAAGAGCATGAGGCCACTTCAGTCCTGGCCTGTTGTTTTTGCAATGTCAAACAGATATAGCCAAATAGTAGTTGAGGAGATTATATTCTGTCAGCAAAAATCAGTAGGTATAGAAAAATAGCGTGCCTTTGCCATTTTAGCAGCAACAATAATACTCGTAGCATCTAATATTTATTGAGCACTGATTATAATCGGAGACTGTGCTGTTTAGTGTCTTGGGTCATCCTGAATATTTACTCTATGAGAAGGAAGGACTATTGTTACACCCATTTTCCAGATGAAGAAACAGAGGCTCTTAGCAGTTGAGTGTCATGCCTGAGGTTACAGAGCTAATAAGGGGGAATGCAGATTCAGGCTCCAACCTGTCTTGTAGCCAAGTTCCAAATCTAATCTACCCGGAATCAGGGTAACAATTGATTTCACAATTAGGGAAAGGGGAAAGGCTTAATTTCATCTTTTAAGGAGTGCGCCAATTGTGACCAAACCCAGGTAAGGTCTGAATGTTTGGGAATGTCATATGGACATTTATCATTGACTCCCAGAGAATCCCATGGGTTAATAATCTCCCATTTGTGGCACTCCGGAACATTTGGGGAGAAAGTCACTCTGTGAACATAAAACTAATCATTGCATATCTGAAAGCTCTCTGGAAAAAGTTAAACATTTCAACAACCCTCCTTCACTTTAAGTGCATTCAGCATTTTCCCTCCTCAGAAATGACTTGTAAGTTTGTGCTTTTAATTATTATCATTCTCCCCTAAAATTACAGGCAAAGCACTCAGTGATATTTGAAACATCAATTACTGGCCTGCAGCCCTCTGCTACTGTTTCTCTGCTTGCTGCCAGGGCTGCAAATCCATTTTCTGCATTTCTTTCAGATTTTCTGAACAAAATTATGGAAAATCGCTGTTGGCACATGGCATTTTTCCACAATGGTCAGAGTTATTGAATTGTGCCGTTATGTGCTACTTCAAGACAGCATTCCAACTTAAAATGCCAGCCTTAAAACTATCAGAACATTTTCTCCAATCTGAGCTTCATAAATTTTCCACAGGAAGAGGCAACGAAATCTGCCCTGGCTTTGCCTGAAGTTCCTACAGAGTGTAACTACATACTAGTAATGGTCAGGTTGCTGATTTTAGGTCCTCTGCTCTTCGGGCTCTCTTACTGTCTTCCCATCACAATTGTTCATAGTGTGTGACAATTAGATAGGAGACTACCTTTAATCATCAGTGGCCGTTACTACCACCAGGACTCTCCGAGTCTCCACGAAAGAGAGCGACCTATTGGCAGCCATTTTGAATGTGTCTTCTCTGTCACTTCCTCTCAGGGCCCCAGTCTGTGCGGTAACGTTCCAAAGGCACCTCAGACTCAAAATTCCCAACTCTACTCCTGTATTCCCCACTGCGGCCTCCGACACATATAGGAAATCTAGAAATTATTTTCAACTACTTTCTCTGTGATAAGGTCATTCTGTCGCTAAGGTCTATCAATTTTACTTTCAATGTCTCTCTCACATCAACATCTTTACTATTGCTCATCTTTGCTATTTTTTCCAGATGACTCCTGGCTGATATTTTGCCAGCAAGTCTTTTCCTTCTCCGATGTACCCTCCTTATTGTTGTCCAATGGGCTATTTTAAGAATACGTGTTTGTTAGTTTATGCAACAATTCTTGAGCACCTACCTTGTACCAGACCCTATAGCAGGGAAATAGATAGAGTGAGACTATGACTCCAAACTCTAAATGTTACTGACCACTGTTATTCTACTGCTTAGAGAAGGTCAATGGACCTCCCCGAGGGAATAGTCACAAGGCTTTACTCTAACTAGTCCTCAAGAACAATGATGATCAGGTTCCAGTATATCACTTTGGTCACAACTCCCCATTTCTTTCAATGCACCTTACCTTCTAGCTGTACTAATCTCTCTATTCCCTAAAAAGGCAGAATGTTTCCCAACCCCAAACCTTTACCATACTGACCCCTTGTCACTCAGCACCCACATTTCACAGCTTAGCAAATGATGACTCCGTTTCTAAGGCCTGACTCAAATCCCACCCTTCTAAAAAGCCTTTCCATTCTTCCCTTTCTATCTCGCAGATGTCCTGCACTCCCATCGCACCGGGTCCATATCTCTGAAGCTTTAACAGTGGGTATAAAAGGTAGGTGACATAGGGTGGCAACAAAGAGCATGAGCTTTGGTGTCAGATGGGTCCAAGTTCTGTTATTGACTAGTTGAGATGTCTTTTTCAAGTCGCTTATCTTATTCAAACTTCATTTTCTCCATCTGTGAATTGGAGGTATGGTTCTATACCTTATAGGGTTGTTAACGGTTTTTAATGCGCTCATTTCTAAGACGTAGCTATCTTAGAGTATGTGCTAAATAACTCAGAGCAATTATTATTAGTATTATTGCCATTGTCATTGTTACTACTGGAGAATAGCTTATCTCACGTTTTTCCAGTTATTTTTGTGCCTCTTCCTCCTAGCAGACTGCAAACTTTTTATCATACAGGGACAATATCTTTTTCACCTCTGTTCATCCAGTGCCTGGGATGAGCCCTGACTTATATTAGATGCTCCAAGAATGTTTGCAAAAAGAACAAATGAATCTTTACCTGGAAATCCATACAGACTTCAAACACAACATATAAGGAAGACAAAACCTTTAGCGTCCATTAATGCATTCAATGTGTTTAGCACAGTGTCTAGCATGGACAGTTGCTCAAATAATAAGTAAATTATATTACAGTTTAAGTTAATTCAGCCAAGCCCATTGGTGAGTCCCTCTTTCAAATATGCATAAGGATTAGAAATATGAATTTCTGCAGGGGTTGGGACATTTGATTAAATTGTTTAAGTCAGAGATTACTTGAGTATCCATAAAAAAGGCCTTATATTGAGCACACTTTTTTCCAGGTTTTGTATCCAGGAAACTAGACTATAGGCCACTCATATTATTTAAACTTATTTCTCTGCACCCGCTGGCTGGAAGATAGGAGAAGCATAGGGATATTGTGTGTTCTATCTCATTCCAGAAAGGCCTACGGTGGATCTAGGTGTGTTTTGAGATCAGAGTAAAATATAATTTCCACATTTCATAAAAAATGACTCCAATCATATGCTCTATATCCTCTTCATCTTACCTCATCGAAGGTTAGCCCCAAACTCTGCATTCCTAATCACAGGCTGGTGGAACATTCCAGTACTTTTTCATTTCTCTGATTGGTCTGCACAGGCTACACTATTATTTTTGAAACCCAGCATGTACTAATTATGCTTTCCTACAATATTCTGCTGTAGGCATACACCGTCTTCCACTGGAGGGACGGGCTCGGGACCAGGCCCATCCTGGACACATCCTCCCTTAGAAAGAAACTCTTCAGTGTTGCAATCAGCTGAAATAAAGTGTTTTTTTTTTTTTTTTTTTTCAGAATAAAAAAAACAAAAAACAAAAACAAAAAAAGGAAAGATGGGTCCATTTGGTTCCTGATACACATATAGAGAAGACAAAACGACTAGCTTCTCCTAAAGCACATAAAGTTCTTAGAACAATGTCCAACAAGTCGAAGCTACCAGAGTGAGCCTACCTTTGGCCACGAGAGAACACCCGAGAGCACCACAATCTTGTCCGCCTCCCGGCCTCCGTGGCCGCTGCTGCTGTACCCGGTGTCGAGAGGTCTGCCAACTTAGACTCCTGTTCCTACTGCCCATTATATATATAGCTTTGCTTGAGATTTTCAGCCTCTCCAAGCACAATTTTTTCTTTCTTCTTTTTTTAAATTTCTGAAAAAAGATAACATTTAAACATTGCAGTGCTCGTTGGAGACTGAAATGAGATTTTTTTTTAATAAAAATAGCCTAGCATGCTACAACTTTACTCATTCATTATTATAAAAAAGAATCCTTGACTCTACTATGGATCGGGCCATTTGTTAGGTATCAGTGACAGCCTGCAGACATAGACACAGGTCTTTATTATATTCTAGAACAGGGGTTGGCAAACTTTTTCTGCAAAGGACTGTATAGTAAATATGTCAGTCTTTGCAGGCCGTGTGGTCTTTGCCACAGCTACTCGCGTCTGCTGTTGGAATGCAAATGCAGCCACAACACATGTACAGGAGCGAACATGGCTGTGTTACAATAAAACTTTATTGACAAAACAAGTGGAGAGCTAGAACTGGTCTGTGAGCCATAGTTTGCCAAACCCTGTTCTCATAGGTTAAACCAAAGACAACTAAGCAAACATACTCATCAATTACCTAGCGATTGTATAACTAATTGTTTACACGGGTTGAGATCTCAAAGACTTATGGGGCCAGAAAAGAGAGAGAGAAGGGAATATGACAGGCCATGGAGGTGGAGGTATGGGCAGGAAGCAAGGCATGCAGGACCCTGAGGCTATGGAAAACTTCTGACAACTGTTCATGTCTTTCCTTCCCCCTCTACCTCCTTCTGCAGGAGGATGTGGACCTGCTCTCAGAAACTCCTAAAAGGGAAATGTCGAAATCCCTCTACCATGGCCTCATGAAAGTCCTGAGAGCAGCTGAGTGGGGTTATACCCTTTTCCTGCCCCTCACGACTCCTAAGAGGAAAATCAAGTCTTAGAGAAAGCCAAATTTGTTTTTAGTGCTTCCCTTTGGAGTCTTGGGCCTTAGGATCCTGAGTGCCCTTCCCTGGGGTTCCTTCTTGGATCCTCTAAACTTAGAGCATCTACCTCCTGGAATGGAGAGAGAGAGAATCAGAGTCATTAGGGTAGGAATGGGGACCAGGCGTCTGAGCCTAAGATAGTTTTAAGTATCAACAACATTGATTAGTTTGTATGGTTAATGCCATCAAATGGAAGGTGAACACACCAAAGGAAGCCAGTAGGATACATCCCTTTGTTGAGAGAGTAACTTTTCACGTAGAGGTGCCTTGCACACATCGCACGGACAGACGTTGATGGTGGGTAAAACACGCATGTGCTAAGCCACCCATACTGTCTTCTGATTAAAAGCATGGGTTTGGGAGCCAGATTGCTTGGGTTCCTATCCTACCTCTCCCACTTTTAGGAAGTACAATGGCCCCACAAAGGTGCCCACACTCTCATTGGAACCTATAACCATCTTAGGTTTCAGGAAAGTGGGGAATTAAGGTTACAGATGAATTGAAAGTTGTTAGAAACAGCTGATCTTGAGATGCCCTGGGTTATCCAGGTGGGTCCAATGTAATCATCAGGGCTCTTAAAGTGGAAGAGGGCAGCTGAGAAGGTCAAAGTCAGGGAAACAGATGTGATGGTGGAAGCAGGGTCAGAGATGCTACATAGATGGTTTTGAAGATGGAAGAAAGAAGCCCAGAAGCCAAGCAGTGTGGCCTCTGGAATTGAGAAAAGGCAAGCAAACGGATCTTCCCCCCTGAGCCTTCAGATAGGAACACTACCTCTCCGACACCTTGATTGGAGCCCACAGAGATCCACGTCAGACTCCCAACCTACAGAATGTAAGGCAATGAATCTGTGTTTAGTTTGTGATAATTTGTTACATCAGCCATAGAAAATGAATGCACCCACCTACTAGTGTCCATGGGAAAGGCGTGTCCCTCCTCTGTGCCTCCAGCTTCACGTGTGCTCGTGGATGTAATTATAATGCCTACTCGACAGAGATGAGATTTAAGTGGGCCGAGAGATACCAGACAGTTAGCCCAGAGTCTGGCATGTGGTAGACATTGAGGAATGTTAGTTCTGTCCCTTTCTCACCGTGCCCCTGTCTCAGTGCGAGCAAGGATGCTGCTTGTCTCACAGGCAGGGGGCTGATGTTCAGTCGTGACTCACTGGCTCCAGACAGCAGACTGGGGTTGCTGGAGTCACCTGAGACCTGGGTCAGTGTCGTCCTGGTGGTCCCAGAGGCCCCAGAGCTCTGGGCGGAAATTCGACATGTCTCTAATTATCCTCCCAGACTAAAGTGGACTCACTCCCGTTGAAGTGAAAAAGTATGGGCCAGAGCAACCTGCTCTATCATTCTTCAATGGGTTGCTCCTTTTCTGAGAAGTAAAATAAGGTAAAACTCCAAAACGCATACATGTGCAGCTTTCAGAGAAGGGGATCAGTATGCTTCCCAGCATGCTGCGGTTCATAATATTCAAATTATCTGCAAATAAGGATTATTATAAATTATTAACTGTTTGCAAGTGGAATGATTTGCATATTTTAAGACCTTCCTTTCCTTGTCAGTCTTCAAAACACCTTTTCTCCTTGGGAATCATGAAGGATTCCTGGGATGACGGGCTTTGGCCTGGCTCTGTGATCGCATTTGGAGGGAGGGAGCAGTCGTTGTCTGAGCTTGTGTTGGGAAGCTTGCTCCCTGCCCTGGAGTCCTCTCTTCCACGCACATGCTCAAACCTGTGGCGTCAGACCTGCCCGGACACACATCCCAGCTCTGGCCCTGAGCTGGATGTCTGGAAGGCGTTGGTTCATTCACAATCACAAGAGCAGTGGCTCTCTCTGGGTCCATTGTTGTTTACCTCTCTCCTGTGACCAGAGGACTCTGCCCCAATTATGGTCTTACTCTGTTTCCTCCAACTGCAGTTCTATGTTGGGTACCCAGGTTCCTGTGTGTCCACCTTCGAATCTGAACCTCACACTCTGTTCCTAGGTTGCCTACCCTAGGAATCATCTCCTATGCCCCTAGCCCCATGCCTGTGTAACCGGGATCTTGTATTCCCAGCCTCTGAGTCTTCATCCAGCTTCAGGGTCCCCAAAACGTGATCCCTCAAAGTCTGTCTCTTCCTGCCTGCACTTTCCAATAAGGTCAAATGAGAGAAGAATGGAGCTGGCTCACCAAGACTTTTCCTGCAAAGTGACCCTGTACAAGTAGCTATTTGGGTGGTGGGGTGGGGGATACATCATCAGGCAGGGCATAGGCATTGGCTTGACTGCATGGCATCTTCTCTTTAAAAGGACGAGTGTTTGGGTTGATATTGACCAACAACATAAAGAACAAGGTCACTGCTCATATTCTTACCCCTAAAAAAGAATTGCTCTTCCAAAATCCCAGAGGAAAGTGGAGTCTGGCTTTTTGATTATACGTTTCATTGCAATGCAGTGATGTAATGTCATACATGATAAAACGAGGGAGCTGGGCTTGAATTGAAGTCAATTGAAGCTTACAGGCTTAATCCAGGTTTGGGTATTTCAAATTTGTCCAGCCATGATTTCTAGGGCAACTATTTGAGGTTAGAATAGCTTCTGAGTGACACGGACCACTGGTTGGTTTCGTTTGCAATTCGATGGGCCACTGCAAAGGAAACTTTGCTCATATGGTTTGGAAAATGTCATTTTGAAGGGAAAACTGAGCTAATCTCTGCATCCTGAGACTCTTAAAAAGGAGGTATTCACTGCCATCTTATCGGAGCCTAAATGAACATGAACAGGTAGAGACAGACTCAAGGATTATCAAGGGCCTGACAGGTTCAGCTTTGTGTGAGTTTAGGGGTAATCCCTGGTTTGTTTAACTGGGTGATTCTGGGTCAGGGAGCAGTTGATACAAGTCCATAGAGACAAGTTTATAAAGGAAGGCCCTGTGCTTTGGCTTCGGCCACAGGCAGAGGGCTCTGTGTTTTCACCATCGTCCCTCACACCCCTGCTTCTTCCTGAAGAGGTTGCTTTTGAAAGGCATGGGCCCTGTGCAATGGCAATTTAAGTTCTCCAAAACCAGACTAGCATTTGAGGATAAGGAAACCTCACTGGCCAAAGTAAGAACTGGATTTTCTTCCCTGATACAAACCAGAATCTTTGGTGGATCTTTGGTGGGTCTCACAAACATACATGAAAATGACTATTTTTAAAAATGAGATTTTGCGTCTGTCACGTCAGTGAGTCCGGCATGCACCAAGCAGGATGGCAGAATCCAGTCCCACATTGTGTAGAAGAGCTGCTCTAGGCAGAGCAGAGACAGTGAGAAGTAGAACCTGAGGGCTTGGGTTCTGCCTCTACCACGCTCGCTGTTTGGTTGGGGAGTTAGCTATCAATCAAGTCGTCACTGACATGAAAGCCAAGTTAGGTCTCTGTGTAGCGCCATGGAGGAAACCTGTAGGGGGTACAATGGAAATCATGCAACAGGAGGACCTGACCAAGCTTGGGGTTCAGACACAGCTTCCCTACGGAAGGTGGTGTCCCACCTGTGTGTTCACTGGGAAGGGGAGAGAGGGCAAGAGAGTTCTGGCTGAGGAAACAGCACATGCAAGGAGCCCAGTGTTGGAGGGAACATGGTGCCGTCAGGCTCTTTAAGGAAGCGTGGCTGTAGCAGATTGCTGATAGGAAGTTGAGGCCCAACATGTGAGCAGGGGTCAGATGACAGAAGCTGAGGACTTCCTCCTTTGCCGTTCTCCTCCCCACCCCCAACCTTCGCATCTTTGATGAGTTCATATTTAAGGTGAACTGTTTTAGAAATTAGACTCTGCCCATTTCCTGGTTCCACAGATCTTCCTTTTTATAGGGGGCTTCTTATCTTAGGACTACTTCTAGCTCTGAAAATAGCTCCTCCCTCCTAAATCTCCTCAAACACTAGGAACCCTGGCTCTATCACTTCACCTTTTAATGTCATCCACAGGACAGTTCTCGAGCATCCAACCTTAGACTATATCATAATATCTGAATTGGTTTCTTTTTGCTATTCTAAATTTCAAGCATTTCTGGATACATAGGGCCCTGTTGGCTGAAGAGGGGTATCAGGGAGTAACTGTGGAGACTGACCAGGGCTGGTCCCTGAGGAGAACCACTGTGTCTCTGGGGAAGACCTGGAACGTTCCTCCCTCCAGCTAGCTGCCCTGCCCTAACCCCCACCGGTCCCCCTCTGGCTCTTTCTTCCCCTAATTATAACCCGAGTTGAGTCATCTCGTATAGCTGGTGGTGGTTAGGGTTTAATGCCTGCTCTAATAGTTACTTAGTCTTCAGGATAAGTAAGGAAAGTGGTGGGTTTGAAGCAGCCCAATTTTCCTGAGGACTGAGGTCATTCATAGAGGTTCATTAAGAAGACACAGAATATCTTTAAAAGCCACTAAGGAAATGGAGTGCTCATAGTTTCCATTTAGCCATCCCCCAAATATCTGTCTAATTTTGTTCAGATAAGTAATCAGAGTACAATACAACCATTGCATATGCTGCTTACACCATTAGAGGGGAATTATCTTTAATTCTTCCATGTAATCTTCATATATCCTTCCAGAAAAAAAAAAAAAAAGAAAAAAAGAAAAGAAAAAGAAAGAGTCTAAATCAGGGATTCCAAACCTCCATGAGTCCAAGATATATTTGGGTTACTTATAAAATTGCAGATTCCTGGACCATGCCCACAGATGACTCGATTCATCTGGTTTGATGATTGGGCTTAGGAAGCTACATTTTTAATCATTACCTCAAAATGGTTCTGGTGCACGTGGTTCCTGACTACACTCTAGGAACTGGGGCAGCAGCCCTCTGGCTCTCTCTAGGGCAGTTTAGCAGCATCCTGGTTGGCCTCAGGAAGAAGATAAGAGGGCTGGAGAATTTTCTTAAGGATGGGGCTCTGCTGAACCTCACCCATGATCTATTTGGTCTTGTGTTCTCCTGCTCAAACACTTCCCAAGAAACTCACTCTAAAGTTTCCAGTTATCCTTCCAAAATACCAACCTTAAAAGATGGGATCTAGTTACTGGTTCTTACCTACCCCTGAGTTCAGTTGAGAAGCCAGAACTTCTTAATAATCTGCTGCTGGAAACAGAATGTGATACATTGAAGGAGAAGGAGGTACGATGATTTCGTAGTATTTCTAAAGACAGATAATGATGTAGCTGAGTCTGTGGGTTAAAAGTCTGAGGAACAGCTACTAAGTCAAGTCCATTATCTAAATAAAAATCTGATCTAAATAAATAAATAAACTATTACCAACTATTTGGTAGTATTACCAAATAAACCAACTATTTGGAGGGGTAAAAACTACTCCTGCATGATGTATTATAGAAAACAAACAGAAAGTGGTCTATAAAGCATTTCACAGAATTCAAAATTCTCTGAAGTATTACCCATTAGAAAGCACAAGAGAACCATCTACAGTTTTGAGGAGAAAGGATTGTGATCAGGGAACCAGATCAGATGTTTCTCTAAGCAGCTGTTCATTTTCAGCAATGGCTGAAAGACAACCTGCAGTATATAACTTTCAGAAAATAAACTATTCCTATAACCTTCCTTTAAGCAGTATCCTGACAATTAGAGATCAGTTAAATGAAGAGCTTTTCATAAACACCCACCATGATAGATAAACAAAAAGATAAGGAAATAATAAAAACAAAAATGTGGCATAATTACCTGGTCCCATTCCATAATTTCTAGGAACATCCCTGCAATTAGTTGGGTAAAAGCACGGAACGATGAGGTGGGTTAATTTTTCTGCCTTATAAAGAGAATTGACAGTTATTTATTAGTTTATTACACCTAGAAATCAGAAAACTAAAGATTAGTAGAGTGTGTAAATACTTGAAATAATATGTCTTCTGAATCACTAGGGGATAAAAGGGCTTAGTGTCTAATTAGCAAGTGACAGAGAACGACAAATGAAAGGAAACAAAATGCAAAATAGATAAAAACAAAACTACACCAAACCAGAAAACAGTAACAACAAAAGTGAAAAATCTGGTTAGAACAATATGTAGAAAGCAAATGACTCCTTTTTAAAAAAGATTTTCATCTTTGGTCAATATAAAACTGTAGTTATTTGTTGCTTAAAAGAAACAGCTAAAATTAAGATATTTCAGTAGAGTAATTTATCAATGTGTTTCATATTTTGTTAACTCAGTAATTTTCCATTTTAGACATTTCTTCCCAGAGATCATGGATATACATAGGCATGAGTATCTAAGAATATTTACTGTCGCATTATTTAATTAAGTTTATTTATTTATTTTGAAGATTAATTTATTTATTTTTAGAGAGAGAGACAGAAGTGTGCCCAAGTGGGGGGAGGGGGAGAGAGAGAGAATCCCAAGCAGACTCCCTGCTGTGCGTGGAGCCGGATGCAGGGCTCAATCCTATGACCCTGAGATCATGACCTGAGTCAAAACCAAGAGTTGGACACTCAACTGACTGAGTCACCAAGGCGCCCCCCATTACAGCATCATTTAAAATATCAGAAGTTTTAAACAATGCTATGATATATGTGAGGTTTAAATGTAAACATCTGTAGTGTAACATGCTCTGAAGTCACTAAAATTGTGATAAGAAATCTAATATCCTAGTAGTACAATAACAAAATAAATTCAAGAAATTGTTTAATGTAACATACTGACCTGTTCATGATACACCATTAAGTGAAAAAAAGGAACCAGGTTATTATACGGCATTTATCCAAGTACCAGTGGGTTGGAATCACGATGTTAAAAAATTTCTTGTCTCTGTTTCTTTTGTGTTTTTAAGCTTTTTTTACATTTAGCATGCATAAATTTTGAAAAGAAAGAAAAATAATTATTTTTTATTTTATTTTTTCATCATGGTGTGTATTCTTTAACCCCCATATAATTATTTTTAAAATAATAAAGAATAAAATGGTTTATTTCAACATGCTAGGCAAATACAAATTTAAGCTAAGGAAAGCAAATGTTTCCATGACAGAAACCACCAAAGTTACTTTTGTTGAAAGGAGGAGGATGATTTTATGTTTTTTGCAGCTTAAGAATTTTGCAAAACTCTCTTCACAATAAAATTCACAATTAATAGCATGTACAATCTGAACATTACTTATAGGCTGAAATACATATATTCATTATAAGTTGATACATGATACACATATATATTATGTATATGTATCCTGTACAGTGAAAATAAAGATCTTATTTTTCACTACTAAAGGGACTTTTAAAATGATCTATCACAACACCTTCCATAAGCAGAAATTCTTACTAGAACTTATGGAAACCTTTGATATCAGGCATAGCTATTCTCTGAGGAAAATCCATACACTGAAATATTTAAAATTAAATAATAAAGAACATACATTCATGTGCTAAACATTCAGTTCTAAGGTTTAGCAAAAACATAGATACAAGAATTGAGAGAATTAAAACATGATATTTTTATGTAGGCCAATATTTCTGAAAGCAATATTTCAAGGTGGATAATTTTCTAGGTGAAATAAGTGGTCAAAAATAACAGAAGTAATATAATTTTTGTGAACCAAAACCTATTTTTAAAAAAAGATGTAATAGATTTACTTCCAGGAATGGTTGACAGAGCCATGTGTGTTTTTACCAGTGAATTCAAAATTTCCAAGGAAGTGATAACTTCATTAGGTAAACCGGTATAAAACATAAACAAGAAGAGTTTCTCAGCAAGTTTACCAAGTTATGATATCACTGACATTAAGACCTGGGAATATTTGCACACACACACACACACACACACACACAAAACTAGAGGTCAAATTCACTTTTAAATATTGATGCAAATATCCTAACTAAAATCCTTGCAGATAGAAACTTATAGTATGTTAAAACAAAAACATCCCGTAGAAATGGCTAATTCTAGGGTTACTAGAAAGCAAATTAATAAATATCAGCACATTATTAAAGTAACGAGGAAATACTGTATTGGTGTCTTCAAAGTATGATCTTTAGCATGCTTGGGAGAACTTGACAAAATAGTGAGTGACTCCTGGGTCTCTACTCCAAGGATTCTAATTCTACTAGTTGGGAGGGGACACTGCTGACACTTTGCATGTCTAGCAAGTTCCTGGGTCATAATGATGCTGTCAGTTTCCCCAGAGCCATGTTGAGCCACACTGCATGGAACATTGGTACTCAAACCTGGCTGCACGTTGAAATCACCAGGGGAGTTTTCAAAAATACTGATGTCTGACTTCCAACACCAGAGATTATTATTTAATTGCCTGGGGTATTATTTGGGTATCGGGGAAATGGGCGGTTAAAATCATCTGCCCAGATGATTCCGACGTGCCCCTAAGATCAGATCCACTGCGCTAAAAGGATTGGCCAAACCAGTGGCCCTCTCATTATCTTTATTATAAATGTGTACTGGTGATTAAGCATGGTGATTCCCTTCTCAACACAATCCATCTTAAAAGATTTCATAGGTATAATCATGATCACTTTTTATGAAGCAATGGCTCCATGCAAGGCAGTTTACCTATACTACCTCAAATGCACGAAGAGATTCTTCAAGGTCTGCTTGGTTTTCCTTACCACTGGTTAAAAAATGAAGGCTGTCAAAGGGAACCAACTATCCCAGTTTTCCCTGGGCTGAAGGATGTCCTGGGATGTGGAATTTCAGTGCTGGAACTGGTAAAGGGCTGGGAAAACACAGAGGAGTTGATCCCCCACCCCACCTCCCCGCCCAGGAATTGAAAGCAGGTTTGTCTTGTGCCCTGTCCGCTCTACCATCTTTCCCTGGAAAGCCTTGGGAGAGGGATTACAAGAAACTGCTCAAGCTGGAGTCATGGAGCATCTCCATTACAGTGCGAGGTTGGTTAATCAGAAAGGATAAGGAGATACAGCACTTAGGTGTGAATTTCAGATCTTTTTCAGTATAGAAACACAAAGTTTCCTGAACTATATAAATAATAATATTCATGGCAGTGGTTCTCAAAGTGGGTTGCAAGACATGGGGCGAGAGCACTGCAGGGTAACGTCTTAAAAATGCAAACTCCCAACCCCTACCCTAGACCTACTGAATCGGCACTCTGGGGTTGGGACCAGCACTCTGTGCTTTAAGAAGGTGGTTCTGATATGTGATTCTGATATGTGCCAAAGTTTAAGCAACACTGATTCAGGGGGAAAGGGTGCAGAATTGGGATGTTTCCAAAGTTTCCCAGATTCCAGTGTGCACCCAGGGATAAGAACCACAGCTAAAGACCTAAGAGCAGCAATTTTTAACTTTGGCTGCGCATATGAAACACCTGGAGAGCTTTTAAAAGTCCAGATGCCCAGGCTGCTGGACCAATCACACAGGAATCTCTGCAGTGGCATCCATAGTTTTCAAATCTCCCAAGAGAACACCAATACTGATGTCAAGCCAAGCTTGAGAACCACTGCCTTCAGGCCTTGAAGGCTAGAGAATTCCACAGTGAACTTAAGTATATTTTCTCTTTGTCAAATGGCTGAAACTTTTCAGTGAATACAGGCCCTTAGACTTGGAAATAAAGAAATGCTAATTTAACGATATTCTGTGCCTGTTGGTTACCAGATCTGCCTGGGGTATATCTATTAAGAGTGAGTTTTTGGAATTTTCTGGCAAATCAGGTGGGAATATATCCTTTGGGTCCATCAGACTCCTTTGGAAGACTTGGACCCCTTTTGGGGGAAAGAAAAAGTTGTTAGATATATCATGACAGGTGAAAGTCAGTTCTCAATGAAAAGACAAGTTTTGTTATGAGGGTGTGCCCACACCTGCCCTTTGCTGAGAATATTCCAGGACTTTGATTACTCATTTGAACACAGACGTGGGTTTCACCTGGAGTCAGTCCTATTGCACAGTAGACATTGACTTCACGGGCCCAAACTTCCCATTTGGATTTCCAAAAATAATGTTTAATGTACCCCAAACCAGTAAACAGGAACAATAGAAAGAAATAATCTTCACATTTTTCTTTTTTGGGTCATGAAAACTGGAAAAGGAAAACTGTCTGCAAATGAATTCTGCATTCGGCGATGTTGTGGCAGAGCCTGGAAAGTCCTGGAACTCAAACTCTTTCATTTCTTTTACTATCCAAGCTGTGAATTTCAAAAATAACAAGTCATTATAAAAGTGAAACATGAGATTCTTCGCACCCACTGTTTTAATCATTTTAAAACCTTCCATAACTTGAAGTAACTAAAACATTTCTTTTTTAGTAGTTAAGGCTCGCTGCATTTTTAGTACTTTCTGAACATAAAATAAGATGGCATTAATATTATGTTCTAGGCTCCGTGAGAGGCATTTTGCATTTATTCGCTCAACACAGACCGTGTGCTGGGGACTGGAAGGGTGGCTGAAATTCTGGGGATGAATGGCACGTTATTCCTGCTTTCAAAGAGCTCAGTTTGATGAGATAATTAAAGCATGATGTAGTGTATTCAGTGAGGCAGGAAGTCCACCAAAAAGAATGCCGGGCCCAGTTTGGCAAACCCTGGGAGTGGGCAGGAACCACAAGAAGCTGCTAGAACAGGCGATACTTGACCAGAATCATAAAGAGCAGTAGGTATCAGCAAGCCAAAGTTAATTGAAATACATGGTGTCATTTAATCCCCTTACAACTCAATGAAGTAGTTACTGTGGTCCCATCTCCCATTCTAAGTAAACACTTTAAATAAAACAGCCAGGTGTCAGTATCCTGGAACAAGTCTTGTGGGAAGGCATCACACCGGCCAGCCTACACAAAGTTGTTTTAATTAAGTATACTTATTTATATTTTATATATATAATTTATTTATATTATAATATACATATTTATACTCTACCTTATATGTTATTTTTATATATAACATATACAATGAGCTGACCTTCATATAGGCTAACTGGTGTATGTAACTAAGTAACAATATATATCCACACTAATAATACACTAGTATATGTAACTAATATGTACAGTAATATACAGATGCACATATTTGTCATTAGCTATATGTAGGACAGCGTGTTCTTGGTGTCTGATTCTAGGCTCTACATTTCCCTCTGCAGATGGACCTTCTCTGTTTTTTTCAGCATGTACAAAGCCGGACCCCTGCTCTGGATTGAAATAATCTCTTACTTGTTCTCCACATCAACTAAGTTGAACATCACCTATGTTTAACTAATTGGAACATGTGAGTTCAGATGCTGGGGGTGGATCTGGGGTTACTGGCGAAGCCATGGGCGAATTGGAGCAGTTCACCCATCAACTGAACACCAGACCCTTGTGAATGTGACCCTGTGCTTCCTCCGATGTTAGGATCACTGTCTTCATGCGACTCCTGGAAATGCTTCTGATCCAAGTGGAATATTTCAGTGTAACAAGTGAAGAAGCCTGATAAGATCTCTATGTGCTTTCAGGGATTTTAACCTCACATCTCTTATCAGAATAGGGTAAATATATTCTTACTGGAGGCAGTAAAAACTGATGTCTTAAAGACCTAGCTGACTACCTTTTAATAAGGTGTCTTGGGAAAGTCACGTAAGCTTTCTGAACCTCAATTTCTTTATTTGTTAAAAGGGTTAGTATTACCTATCTCAAAGCATGACTGCGAGGATCACAGAAATGATGAGGGTATTTAGAGATCACAACCCCCTCAGGCTCAATCTTTCTGATGCCTTCTTATGTTTATTCTACACTATTTTTAGTTTGCCTAAAAAATGTATCCTCCTTTATTTCTGTGATTTGTATTTGGCCCTTTGGAGAAGCTGAATGTTCTGGATAACATAGCAAATGGGCCGGGTGGAGATTAAGCTTTCAGCCTTATTATAGAAATCAGTGAATTATTGACTTATTTGTGAAATCAGTGACAGTGTCCCAAAGGGAGAAGCCTTTCTCACATGCTCAAATATAAATTTGGCATTGAAACAAGATGGGAAGCTTTTAAAGCAAAATGAGTCTTTATAAAATGTGGTGCATCGTGCCTCTTCCCAGAACCAAGTGGAAGACCACATTCTATGACAGAAAAATGGGGGGGGATGAAGACTGAAACTATTGTTGGCCTTTCTCAGAATTCTAAAGATGTAATTTGAGTTACTCTAATAATTCAGAGTTTCAAAGGTCCACTCCATTTCAAAGAAAATCTCTTAGGCTAATTTGAGGTGGATGAAGAAGGCCGCTCTCACTGGCCAGGAGTCCCAAAGCATGATTTATTTCCCGTAGCATTTCTGTGAGATGTTTTTTCCTCTTTTCCAAATTTTGTAGAAATGCCAAGTCTCTTTCTTCAAAATTCAATACAATTTGGCTCAGAGACACAAGGCAGGGGGAACAAGATACTGGTTATTTAATCCCATACAGCTTCTCACACCCCTGACTAACCTTTCATTTAGAAGATTTAAAAATAATTTTCCATATAGAAATGTTTTACCTTTTGATTTTCTTTGGATATTCTTTAAAACCTCCTCTCCAGCACTGAAATGTAATATAGTATTCACAGGTGAAAACTACTTACTCTTTGAAAACAGCATTTCTTTTGACTCAGCCCAAAATACAGGAATGTTTTCACTTACTTCCCACTAAAGAGAAAAAAAAAAAAAATGATTTCACGAAGTAAGTCTCACCTTTGAGGAATAACATCAAAAAAATGTCAGCCTTTAGCTTTGAGAAGTCACCAATGGCAGGTTTGTGTTTGTGCCCAGCCCCAGGTCTGAATCATAAAACCTGGCTAAACATATCTGCCATCCGATACTCGTGGTAAACCCAGGGCTTGGTGCTGGAGAAGGAGCTTGGATTTTGATTCCTTTGGGATATCTGTGTGTCTTGGAAATGCCATGCCAACTCCCAGTCTCCGTGTCTCGAGAATGGGATGCCTATTCCTCTTTTCCCTTGGATTCTATGATGACAAAATAGGAGGTTTAGCAAAAAGCAAGCTTTCTACTGGTGGTGAGGGCCATCTCCCTTCCTGCTCTCCTTGATTTCCTAGGCCTAGTTCCAGCTCCTAATCTTGGCTTAGCATCTGTGGTAGAAAGAATAATGGCCTCTCCATGATGTCTTCATCCTGGAAGGCTGTGAATACACAGCCTGTCATGGTGAGGGAGTCTCTGTAAATGTGACGAAGCTCGGGATCTTTAGATGGAAGATTCCCCAGGATTAGTGGGGTTGGGCCCAAAGCAATCACAGGAGGGTCCTTGTAAGTGGAAGGAGGAGGTGGCACGGAGAGATTTGAAGCCGCTGTGTTGTGGGCACTGAAGATGAAGGAAGGGGTCATAAACCAAGGAATGCAGGGGACCTCTGGAAGCTAGAAAGAGCAAGGAAATGGATTCTCCGCTCAAGCCTCCAGAAAGAACACAGCTCTACCAACATATTGACTTTGGCCCTGAGAGACTCATTTCAGACTTGTGACCTCCAGAACCGTAAGCTAATACACTTAAGTTGCTTGAAGCCACCAGTGTGCTTTCATCTGCTACTTCATCAGGAAGTGCTTGGGGTAGCTGGAGAAAGTGGTTCTAACCATTGGCTGCCTCTCTCCTGAAAGAGCTCGGAAGAGGCTGAAACAGTGATTGCGGCAGATTATTACTCTTTGGTAGGCAAGAAGGCTGAGGCTTCCGAAGCAGAACACACAAGTTGATGTAGACCAAACATATAAGGACCCGTAATTTTTTTTTTCTTGACTCATGTCACAAAAAGGCCCTTTGTGTTTTCAAGGAATCAAGTAAATGTAACCTCTTTCTGCGTATGTGATCTTAACTGGTAGGCATAGTGCCCATCTTCTAGAAGTCCCGAGACAAATTTCTGCCCCAAGTTCCTGGGCAAGTTGGAGCTCACGATTTTGTGTCTTCTTTTATGACAAATCCTGACTTAACCTGAAGCAAAGCCATAAAAAGCGACCCTGAAATTGTATACGTCTCAGGGGAGGTGTTCAATCCAAAACAAATTCGAGTGAACCTCTCTGGGTTTGACCCTTGAACCCTGACCTATGGCTATTTCCAGTGGTGGTTTCAAGATTCTGGTGTCTGGCAAAACCTGCCTGCGTTCCCAGAGAAAGAGAAAGAGAGAGAGAGAGAAAGGAGAGAGACCAATCTGGGACTGGAGGGGAAAAAAAGAGTTGCTATTCTGTTGGAGGTGTTTCCCCAGAACCAGCCAGAGTGAACATCTGTGATATGCTTGTTTGGACACTCTATCACTTGGTCTTGAAACATTTTTATGAAATGTTACAGAAAGTGTTAGAATAGCCAATTAGTGCTGATACGGTGGGGCTGGGAAAGTGTCATTCTCCTGGGTGGTCCCCCAACTTTTCTTGCCTTTTAGCCAATGACATTTATTTTAATAATAGCTCAGAGAACAAGAGGCCTCTGCTTTTCCATCCTCGTGAACAAATCCTCAGGAACTCCCCTATTTCTTACTCATGACTCTGGAATCTGTGTGTGGCGGTTGCAAAGGAGTGTCTCCTATCAAGGCTGGATTTGAAAATCTGAGAGTTGCCTGCAGATCTCTGAAGCAACCTCGTGCAGGAAAACAATCAGACTTTTTATGTCTGGCTCTCGAAGCCACGAAAATGAAGCAGAGAAAGGAAGGGGGCTTGATGGCTCACTGGAAAACAGACTTTTCTAATACTTGGAATTTGGAAGAAAATTCTGATTTATCTGGGATGCAGCTGGAGTTAGGGATTGTGGGCCTAACTCAGTGCACTGATCCATGCACGAAGCCCGCCACGGGTGTGCGGCTAGGAGGTAGTTTCACAAGTCACCTATTGGCTAAACTACTATCCGCAATTAAGGTAGTTTCAAGTTTCTGGAGACTGGAGGTGTCCAGACGTGGATCCGATGACCACTTGTCATGTTCTAGAGAGCATTTAAAAGGCTGACCGGGTGATTGGATGTAATCAATTACTCAACCTGTTAGCAAATGTTCATTATGTCTCCTACATTGGTATTGGTTTTAAAGATCGACCTGAAAAGTTTATAATTTTATTATTCTAATAATTCTGGTAGAGATGGCAAAAAGGAATGATCAAACAAAGAGTCGCATCCTTCACGTTGCTGAAAATATACAAAGCAAATATGCAAAGCAAAAATATCCTTTGTGATGCTGAAAATATACAAAGCTCATAAAGTGGATTTTTTAAACCCCAAAACAATAGCAACAATAATAATAATAACAACTATCCAAGCTAGGCACAGACATAGAGCCTATAATTTCATCTTTCAACAAAAACTTAAAGAAAATATGATTACCCTTCTTCCTCATACACGTAAACTGAAGTTTAGAGATCTTAGATAAGTAGATAAGCTGCCCAAGATCATACACACACACACACACACACACACACACGCAGAGAAAAATGGAAATATAATTTACTCACCATATATTTATTTGAAAGCAAATGGGGTTCCTTTCTAAACAAGTTGATGGTGAGTTATTCACTTTATAAATGGAGTTCGCAAACTCTCATCTGGGGTGAGATCAGTGATAAGTCCCTTGGCACCAGGTACCTGTAAGATACTACTTATGGCAAATGAGTTCAAACAAACAAAAAAAAATGGCTTTTACACTGACTTTTAAAAAAAATATTTACTTATTTATTTTAGAAAGAGAGAGAGAACAAGAGTGTGAGTGGGGGGGAGGGGCAGAGGGAGGGAGAGAATCCTAAGTAGACTCCATGCTGAGCACAGAGCCCGAGGTAGGACTCAATTTCACGACCCTGAGATCACAACCAGAGCTGAAACCAAGAGTCAGGCGTTGAACCGACTGTGCCACCCAGGTGCCCCTTAACATTGACTTTTTATTGGTGATTTAAGAAGCTCTCAAATAGCTGGAGTTAGGATTATTGCTGACATTCCAGTACCTTAGGGATTCTTGGAAAATGCAGCAGCGAGGGAAAACATACCCCCAGTACCTCCACCTGACGCTGCTCCAGGCACTTCCATGCACATCAGCTTACTTACTTTCCTCCGTGACCTCAGAGGGTCAATGCTACCAACCCCATTTTTGCGGAAAAGAACACTGAAATTAAAGATTTTGTTCCAGATCATGCTATTATTAGACCATGGAAGCCGGTTATTCAGGCTCAGGCTTACATAGCTATGTATTTACATAATATGGTAACTCACAGTGCTTTTCTGTACTATACTGTGGTTCTAACCAACCCTTTGTAATGGCGTTTATATGTGGAGAGATGCTCTGAATTCCAAACAAGAGATGTTGAAAGATGGAGGCTTCTTGTGCATTGGCTAGAACCAACCTCCTCCTCCTCCTCCTCCTCCTCCTCCTCGTCCTCCTCGTCCTCCTCCTCCTCCTTCTCCTCCTCCTTCTTCTTCTTCTTCTTTTTTTCCCTTTGGATGAATTTGATCCAGATGCCATCCCTAGGGTGAGAGAGATATCAAGCCTCAGTCACTCTACACTGACCCATTTCTCAATGAATCTGTGGTAACCAATGAGTCATGATGGTTTATGGATTTACACACCAGGGTATGGGAATCTAATCTAATCTAGCTAATCTAATCTGAATTCCATCCCTCCAGACTCTGTCCCAAGGTTGGGTAGAAAACGGGTCTCTCTGTAGGCAATGAGAGAATGAAAGCCTAGATTAGCTTTGGTTCCACATCACGTTCTCAAAGTGGAGGTGGGGGTGGCATTGAGAACCAACTGCTGGGCCCCAGTGGCCTTAGGAAGATGTGATTCTTTTTGCTCTGATTGCCTTCGCAAAGCATCCCTGGTTGGTATACCAGAAGCTTTTCACATTCCCACTGTCTTCTAATAATTGAGTTCTACCAGAGGAACAGGATTTGGGTCCTCAGTGGAGTGCCTACTCCCTTAGAAAGCCTGGGAAGCCACAGTTGTTCCATGAAGCTACACGTGGAAAAGAGATTAGGCCAGGCTCTGCTTTAGGACAAGGCCACATCAGGACTCTGGCCTTGACCATAAGTGAATCTGCACTTGTCCCTCTCCCTCTGGCTTCCACAGCCTGTCCTCTCTCCCCATCCTCCCCATACAGAAGCAATAATTTTAAACTGCAAAATCGATGGACTTTGAAATCCCCTGGAGAGCGGAAGCAAATCGGGGCTCACAATCTAAGGAGAAAGGGATGTTTGAGAAAAGCAGATTTTGAAACTCAAAGCCAGCTAATTTAGTCACAGTTTATTAGGAAGCCAATTTGAAACCACAAGCGGGGACTAACCCCATCCTATTTTCCATTTCCTTTGTCTTGGTTGAAATGTGACTTGGTTAAAATGGAATTGTTTGTGAAATTTCTACCATCCTAACTTTTAAAAAAAAGTTAAAGATCGTGTACCGGTTTCTTTAAATATTGAATTTTAAAGCTATACTTCTATTTTGCTTCTTTTGCTTTACATCCATTTATTGTTGCATTATTACTACATTTTTTGTTGTCCTTACATTTATTTACTGCTACTGCATTTACAATTATCATTATTAATAATAGCATTTATGGTGATAGTAATAATTGTAGTAGTTTGTGGTGATAAATTTGTGTGTTCTAGCTTTGGGCCCAAATCTCTGCCTGGCTTCTTACTGCAGTGCTGGGCTAGAATATTATTTGGGAGATGTGAGAGCTCCTTAGTACAGATGCATGGCAGTCATAGCATCTGTTGATTCAAAACCTTCTATCCCAACCTCCTTATCCTTAGATCCTACCCTAATTCCACTTTAAAAAGATAGATCAAAAACTAATATGTGCAGATGGCAATTAAATACTATAAAATACAGAGTAAAATGTACAAGTTTCTTTCCTTCAATGTCTATTCCCCCTAGGTAACTATTATGATTAGTTTCTTACATATTTAATACTTATTCATTCCAGCATATACAGACAGATGTTTCTTATGATCAACTAGGTAATTTATACATACACTATCTTGTGTCTTGCTTTCCCCCCTATTAAATATTATGTTTTGGAGCATTATATCAACCCATAGACATGTTTTGTTTTTAAAATAGCCTCCTAAAAAAAATAAAAATAAATAAAATAGCCTCCTAGAATTTAATATAAAGATGTACCCTAAATTATTTAACTAGTGTTCTATTAATGGAAGCTTTTTCCCTTTAATTAGAAATCATGGGACCACAAATGTACATCTTTCTTGCTTGTGCAAATGTATCTATAGGGTAATTAATTTTTTTTTTTTTAATTTCGGGGCTATGGATGGCACTTGATTCCCGGGTGACAGACATTCTAGACCTCTCTTAATGCTGTGACCAAAGTGGAGAAGCCAGGAAAGATATACGTGACCAAAAGAGAAAAAAGCCAGGAGAGCAAATGATTCCACAAGAGGAACCAAGAACTGTGGACAAAAAAAAAAAAAAAAAAACAAGAGAGAAAAAAGCCCGGGGTAAGTTTGCTCCAATTCAGGTCTATTCATAATCCCATTAAGTCAGGCACCAGAAGCCCCACCCTTCACACCTCATTGTGCCTCTGGCTTTTGCCACAGACCTTCTCTATCTTCCCAGGGTGGATAGAGGAGGCCGGGTAAGGGGAAGGCTCGAGCTCCCCCTGGAGGCTGGAGAGCACAGTCTGGGCTCACGAATCCACATCCCGTCCAATTGAAGGACATTTGTAAAAGAAAAATACGCCAGTTAAAACAGCTGGTCACATGCATGCCTCTTCCCCTGGTGTCTTGATTCATGTGCACACAGTTTTGCATAATTGCAGTGATGGCCTCGATTCAATTTTGTATTCTGCTTTCCCCCCCCACTTAATATTATATAGTCAATGTTTTTCCATGTGGCTACATAATCTTTCTAATTACCATTTTAATGACTTCATAATACTCCTTCCAGTTCACATATTGTAATTTATTTAACCACTCCCTATTGTTGGACATTTTTTTATTGTTTCCAGACTTCTACTAATACAGAAAATGGTACATACAATATCTGTTTTCTTCTCTTTGAATGAGTTTTTTAGATAATGGGGGGAGTCAAAGAGTGGGGTTGATTTCACAGGTCTCAATAAACTTTGTTCTGCTGATTCAATATGCAGCAATGCTGTAGGCTGGGTATTAAGATAGTCATTTAGACACTTTTCATTTGTTTTAACTTTTGCGAAGGTAATCCTGTAACCTGCCACGTCTTTCACTTTCTACTAATTCTTCTCTCCTTTCCACACAGCCAACTCAGTCATTTAGCCTTTGGTTGATCATTTATCCACTTGATGTCTTTTCAGAGCCGAATATTTACCAGGAATTTGCTCTAGAGTTGTTTCTTCGATAACACTGCAATTCTTACAGGAAACAGAGACAAAAGATGAGATGCATCATCATCTCAGTGAGCTCATTTTGTGAATCTTAAAAAAGAAATCATACCTTGTGAAACCCCAGTTGTCAGATTTAAGGAAAATTGGGTTGGAGAAAATCTGCTAGCACATCCCAGCTCCATGAAATGGGTAAGCGTTTCATAAAAAGAGAGTTGAGACTAACAGATTACCGACCTGGCCAAAGCCAAGCATTATCAGATGAGCAGGAGTTCACCAGTAGAAAAAGATGACAAGGGGGTCCTAGAATCCGACCATTGGTGTTGAAATCCTAGCTCTGCCCCTTACAAGCTGTGAGGACTTAATTTGTCTCCCCCCACGCTTGGTTTCTCTCAGTGCGTGCGTCTCTGTCTTTTCCTTAGTATTTATTTATTTTTTAGGTTCCTATTCAACTCTTAAGATTCATACAAAGTATTACCTATGTCTTTTGCTTTCCTCAGCTTTACCCTAAAAGTCTTTACCCTAAAAGTCCTCCTTTACCCGGTGCTCCCAATCTACCAGTGACACGCCTCTCTGCCTCTCTTAGAGCACCTGTCACCTGATGTGTTAGAATGTGACATCTTTGGGGCCACAGGCCATATTCCCCTCCTCTTGGGGTCTCCAGTCTCTAGCACGGTACCTGACACATGTCAGGTACTTGGCAAATGTTTGTTACATTTAATGACTTGAATTGAATGTTTAAGTAATTATGGCACATCAACAGGAGGAAATATACAGCAATTAAAAAGATAATTAGGAAGCCGGCATAGCTTGGTGGAAATATGTTTATGATATGTTTAATGTGAACATGCAAAGTGATGTCTGCATTATGATTCTCACTATCTGAACATTCTCAGACTAGGTGCTAAGGAGACAAAGGAAGAATAAGATCAGAGGTTTATCTCTAAGAAGCTCAGGGCTAACGTTCTAAGGAGGGAGGAAGGGGTGTGTGAGAGTTCCCACGATGGGAGAGCAATGCTGGTAGTGTGTGAAATGCTGGGATGGGGGCTGGATTTTTCGGGGGGAAGTTGGGTGAGATAGGCCTAACATTTTATGAGAGCTTGGAGGTTAACTGGAAGCCAAAAGGCAAGATACTGGAGAAGGAATATTCTTAAATGGGAAAGGCATTGCATTTTAGAGAAATCATTAGACATTTCTATGATGGTAGATGGGAAGCGAGAGGAGAATCAAAGTATAATGTTGAGTTATATTGTAGATGCCTTGATCAGGTGTTTGATCCTTAACATGTGGGCAGCGGGGAGACACTGAAGGTTCTTGAGCAGGTGAAGGGCATGATTACATTTGTTTTTATGACAGTAACCCTGGCAAAGCAGAAAGGATGGACTAAAGGGGCAAATACATCAGGGAGGTGGCTCTAGCTACCTGCGTCAGGTGAGAGGTGGTGGGTTTGATGGTGGACCTGAAGCAGGAACAAGTTTGACGTACCTTCAAAGGAGAGTGAACAAGTCTTGTTGAGGAATGGAATGTTGGGACGTGAGTAAAGGAAGGATTCTAGGGTAACTCAGGGTGACAGATAATTTGTAAGAAATGTCAAAAAGAGTGGCTCTAGGTAGGAGGGTGGGTGGACTGGGTGAGTGGGGCTTCATTTTAGACATGTTGACTTCTTGAAGGCTGGTACACAGTCAGACAAATGCTTCTAGATTCTTAGGAGATAAGTTTCGAAAGAACCAGGTCCATAAACTGGGTCTAACAAATAATCCCACAGCTTCTATCTCCATGAAAAACAGGAAGCAGGCTACAAAAGAACATAATTCTGGCTTCGTGACTTCAAATCTAGTTTCTTCCTCATCCGTTGTAAGCAAATTACTTAACCTTGTTAAACCTCAATTCCTCATCTGTAAATTAGAATGATAAGTCTTGCCTCATGGGGTAGTGTGGAAAAGAGAGGAGATAAAACAAACAAGCAAACAAAAATAACAAAAACAAACATCTGCAGGAGGGACCCAGTAAGTGTCCATTTCACCGCCACCCACACTCCACCCTTTTTTTCCACAGAGTATCTCAGAACAAGAGTAAAGGGCTGAACTAGAAACCAACACCATTGTCCTTAAAACAAACATCAAAGAGATCTCTGTCCACTGATGACGGATTTCTCTAGGGCTCATCCAGTTCTTGCTGGAGTGTTGGTGAGATTCAGGGACCAGATCTCTTGAGTTGCAGCCAGTCTGTTTTCCAAATAAGGATTTTTCCAGGGGTGAAATGTGGATTTTTCTCAATATGAGCATTGCCGAGATCCAATCTGTATCAACATCTCACTATGGTGGCTTCATTTATCTTTTATCTTCATTTGCCATTTACTCTAAGAGAGTGAGACCTTCAATTTCTCCAGCTGATTTGAACTGAGTCATATGTGTACGTGTGTGTGTGTGTGTGTGTGTGTGTGTGTATCCAATATTGCTATAACACTGATGAAACAGACTTCCTTTAGGTTAATACTTTAAGTACATCACTTCTTTTAATCCTTGCAACACACCTACATGATTTGATATTCTACCCATATTACAAATGACCAAACTGGTACAGAGAGGTGAAGGGACTTGTCCAAAACTGCACAGAAAGTGATGAGGGACCTAGGATTTGAAAGCAAACCATTTAAATCCAGAGCCCTTATAACCACGTCCTCTCGACCAAGATAGCATTCTCTCCGCCACTCACCACTCAGGGCGGGAAGAGGAGAGATGGAAAGAGAACTTGAGAGAGGGGGAGATACACGAAGCAAGGAAGTATTGTGTGTATATGTTTTAATTGCTGTTACACGTGAACCATAAGTCACTCTTATTTCTCCATCAAGGGAGGCACAAGGACAAGCAAACAGAATGGCATTTATCTATGATTAAAAAATTATGACCATTTATATGCAAATGAGGGCTGGTCCAAAGCTTCTGGAAGACTAAAGAGGATTACACAGAGTCATAAATTTGGGGTGTTTCTTCTTTTCTGTACACTCCCAGGCCACGTGTGGAGTTTCGGAGGCATCGCCAAGGTGATTGGGAGCAAGGTTGATCAGCTCGGTTTTTTTCCCTGTGACACAGTTACAAGGACACACTCTTTCCTCTGCCTAGTATCCTCGTTAGCTGGAAAACTCTCGGCCCCCTACCCCGGATCAAATATTGTCTGCTCGGAGAAGCTTTCCACACTAATGAATTAATTTCAGCAGTTCGTCTTTGCAATGGCACAGCTCTTTATTCATTCATTTACTCGTTCACTTATTCATTCAACACGTGCTCACTGTGCCCTTCCTGGGTGCCAGGACAGGTCCTAGGCACAGAAGATAAACTTCGTACCTGATTCCAGAGCAAATGAGCAAAATCCGGTCATTATTCTCCTGGGAGTTAACATTGACTGGAGGAGACAGGCAAATGAACAATAAATAAGTAAGGGGGAAAAAAACCCCCATAGTGGTATAATTTCAGGTAAATGAAACGCACAGGGAGGAAGATAAAGCAGGTTGGCAGGTGGGGAGGGGAGGGAAACCCTTCCGAGGGTTTTGTGAACAATGACCTAAATGAGTGGAGTTAAGATCCAGGTTTTAAAAAATCCCGAGGTCCAGAAACTGGCAGTTCAATAGTAGCTTCTCTTCATGTGTGTGCCAATGGGGGAAGAAGCTACAGTCAGAAATAACAGAGATGATGATAACAGAGGTGGTGATGGTGTTGGCATCGACTATTACTCTTGAGCACCAATTGGGGTCTCACTGCCATTGCAAATGCTTGCATTCGTTATCTCTCACAACATTCATAATACATATTATTGCATCTGATTTGCATATAAAGCAAAAACCTTTAGAAAAATAAAATGACTCGCTTAAGGTCACACAACCTGTAAAGGGCACTGGCTGAAACTCAAACTTGCACCTGTCTCCAAAACCTATAACCTTCAGGGGCCCTTTGTCTTTGCATTCCCAGCACCTAGCGTGGGGGTGGGGGGCGCCCTACAGATAACACTAGGATGAATGGGTGAAGGAGTGAACTCATTACCCTCAATGTCCCATAAATGACATCTAATGTGACTGTGTAAATTTCTGGCTAGTCCAAGACTGGCGTGTATTTAAGTATTCAGTACATATTGCATTTCCGAAAGGGTAGTGGGATAGAGCATGAGGCCCCCGAAGGTGAAGACCCTCACTGTGGAAGGTCACCGATGGATATGAAATGCAGCATGGTGGTTCTGTGTTTCCCTCTTTCCTTGCACACACATCTCTTCAGCGAGAAGAATTTTCCTGCTACAAATCACTACACACATGCACACACCTCTCCCAATTTATACACACACACACAAGCGCACACACACACAGGCCAGAGACCCAGGTACATTCCTGTGAATAAACAGGGACAAACATCTGTAGCATGTAACAAGCAGATAGACACGGTTGCACAAAGACACACGCTGACAAAGAGGATACACACATGCTCTCCCACTCACCTGACCTCGGACATAGAGAGGCACCCCCAAGGAGCACTCGCATGCATCCGAGCAGACACTGGGGTCCACGGGCATGAAGGCAGCCTGCATCCCACCCAGCTTGGCGACAAATTCAAGTGTTGAGCTAACAACAGCTACGGGAAATTTGATTTCCTGCTTCTCTCCTTCTCTCTCTCTCTCTCTGCTGCAGAAACAGCCAAGTTCCCTGATACTGTCCTCCCAGGTTCATCCTCCTCCAAATGCTTCTTCCCCTTCCTTAACTTCTTCTAGAGGGTGACTATCTGAGCTCCTTCCAATCTCTCTGATGGGGTCAGCAGGAGAATTGTCAATGGCATAGCTCCTTGGCACTCCTGCCCCTGTCTCAGGGCCTTAGTGATGGATGGATGGTCTCTATACCCAGGACACACCCCTCAGGCTTCCCTGGTGCACTCCCTCATCGCCTTCTAGTTTTTGTTCAGATGTCCCCTTCTCAATAAGGTCTGACCTAATCCACCAATCCTGCAACATCGTGATGATTTCAACTATTACTCTTGAGCATCTCTCAAGGTCTGGGTACAATTCTAGGTGACTTGTATTCATTTATTCTGCACAATTACCCCGTGAGATAGATATCATTGTGTCTGATTTACAGATGAAGCCAAAGGCTTAGAAAAGTAAAAGGACTTGTTCAAGGTCACTCCTGTCATCCCTTGTCTTACCCTGCTCTGCTTTTTCTTCTTTTCATAGGACTCACCATTTTCTAAAAAAATTAGATAATCTATTTATTATTTCTTATTGAATGTTGTCTGCCTTCCCCTCCCCCCACCCTTATACATACCAGAATATACGTTCCACGCAGATGGGGATCTTCCTGTTTTGTTCCCAAGCACTAAGCAATGTCTGGTACACAGAAGGCACTCAATAAATGGGTGTCGAATAAATAACTGAATTATTAATTACCAAGCACCTAATTTTTGCCAGATACTACATTTTATTTGGAGAAACAAAGATCACTACCATGGCCCCATTTTGCAGATTAAAAACGAAACAAAACAAACAAAATCCCCTGAGGCTCAGAGAAGAGAAGTATTGCTTAAGGTCTCAGAGCGGATCTGAAATTATATCCTACTTACTCCAGGGTGCCATATGACTTTCTTTCTACCCAGGTTGTCTGGGCCAAGGGGGCAGTAGCCCAATGGGATCAGTAGAGCGATTCTGAGAGCCTTTACGAGACCCTAGAGGGAGGGGTCCTCCCTTACTGTGCCTATGTCCTCAGGATTATGAGTTGACTGGAAGGTGAGGAATGTTCCCTCTCCCCATTCTTGTCACCCTTAGCCAATTTCTGGGTTTGACTCTTAGCACGGACCATGTCCCATTGCCAGGGAAGGAACCCCTGACAACCTGCAGGGCTTCTCTGGAGCTGTTTCTTGGACATTTCCTTGTGATTTCTGGAAACCCTGGGATGTCTACGCTCTTAGTCGACTGATCACATGCCAAGGCCTGATAGAGGGACTTCTAGACCAGAAAATTCTGAAAGTCCCCGAGACCCCGTGCAGAATTTCCTTCTTTCGCCGAAGCTTCTCCTTCCTGGCAATCCCATCACCCTTTGGGGCCACAGCTGGAGCCTCCCAGCTGCAGCTGTCTCTAAGTCAGCAGTGTTCGTTATGCAAGCCCCAGTCCCCAGAGCCTCTCAGGCAGGCTGCAGTCCTGCAGGGAAGCTGGTGAGGGAGGGGCAGAGGTGGGGGAAGAGAGGAGACAGGAGGAAGAAAGCTGGAGATATTTTCCTGCTTTCCTCCCCCACACATATGAAACAGTAGATTCTGAGTAGGAAGACGGCAGGTATTTCATGACTTCATTTCAGGAGGGAGCCTAGATGCTAACTCAGGAGCTCCCTCCTTGCAGACGAATAGACCAGGAGAGGAGGTCCAGTCTTCTGTGGAGGAGCAGAAGCTGAGTCCTTCCCTGGACACCCAGATTTCCTGGGGCTCTTGGTCTGCATTTGCAGGGTATGAGAAGAGAAATTCCTGGGGGAGAGTGTCAGTTTCATTCTAACCAGAGTGGGAAAGAAAATAACAAAAGCTGTCTCATCCTGTCTTTCTCCTCTGGGGCCAGGCATTGTGTCCTCCTTCCTTCTCTTTCCCAGTATGATTCGAGGACCTCAAGGTTTGTGACTTTTGAACTCTTTTGGCTCTTCTCGGCCAACACTCCCCCCACCCCGCCCCAGCCCTCCCAGGTCTGGTCATTCAGGAATGATCCTGCTGCTCAATCCAGCTCTAACATCCATGTAGCCTTCTCCAGGTGCGGCTGAGAGGCTGCTCCATGACCAGGGAGGGCCCTTCCCTTTGAAATCTGACGTTTGTCGTGGGCTCCATATTCCTGAAGCCTCATCAGAAGCCATGCCTTGTCCTAGGACCAGACTGCAAAAACCAGCCCCCAAAGGTGCTTCTTTGCTCATGATGGCAATTAAAGCCTCTCATCTTGAGTCAGGAGTTGTTTTAGGAAGATCAGAAGTTATGTTTGGGGATTTGTGAAATCATTTCTGGGCTGTACCTGGCTGTGAAATAAGGAATATGAGAAGGGAAGAATATTAAAGCAGAAAGAACTGATTCCTCGAAGTCATGCAGTGAGTCAGGGGGAGGCGGGACTGGGGCCTGGGGCTGGCCGCTGGCCACAGGGTCATCACTCGGGGTGGGTGCAGCACAGGAATGCAGGGAAGGGGACAGACAACCCAGGTGACCAAGGAGTGAAGTGTCACAGAAGGGAAACAGCTGACTACATCTGATGTACCCGGGTTAAGCATTGCCTACCTCCCAGGAGCAGACATTGTGCTTTTAATGCCCTAATTCATCGACTCTTCAAAACAGTCCTTTGAAATGGGAAGAAGTGCAGTAGGACTTGAACTTGGAACTTTCTGACCCCTGTGTTAGCGCTCTTTACTGCATCACCCTCTCTTTAGGTTGCAGACATTTAAACTCAGGTACGTGGAGTTTCGCAGACTCCGTGGTCTCTTTTCTATTTTTGGTGCGTGTGATGAATGCTACAAATATCAGTTCTCATAATAGGGAGATATCTGTTTTCATTCTATTAATGGCATCGCTAACCACGTATTGATTTTTTTAAAGGGGAATTAGAAAAATAAAAGATGTTGCAAATGACTGCTATTAGGTCCCACTGAAGGGTGGATAGACTCACTCCTGTTGTTGTGAGTAGGTGGAGATCTGAGTCACACACAGAATGAGAGACCTTGGTGCTTGCAGCCCAAGGGTCACAGTGACAGCCTCGGCAGGTCAAGGGCTGTGCTTAACCTTTAAGCAGACTCTTCTCTCCTATGAACCGGGATGAAGTAGCATGATAAAGTAGAAAGAGTAAAGATTACTAATGAAATGTGTGACTTTGAGCCCACATTTGCTTAACCCCTCTGATCCTTGGTTTATCCACCTGTACTCTTTGGATGATCGTACTAACCTTACAGGGTTTTCTTAGAGACAGAATCATCATACAGAGCATAATACAGTGCCTGGGACACACAGTGAGGAGTCAACACTTGTTGGATTCTTCTCATTCTCCCCTACCCTTTCTCTCCATTTGGCAGAAGCCATGTACTTGCTTTCTCATGGATGGCACAGAGATCCAGACACAAGGGCCCTTCCCTTAGTCTTTAATGCATATTACATACTCCGCAAAACATATCTTCTTAGAGCCTAACTTCTATTATGTAAGGAGGAAAGTGAGACCTCTCCCATCACCCAGCTGGTCCCTGGGTCTCCTGTTGAAGGGGCACCGGGGGGATTAATGACTGATTGACAGGTCTTGGTTTAGATGTGGAAGGACAGCCCCCAAGCAAGAGGTCGGGAGGAGAGACTGTGATAGACAAAAAGAGTTAAGATTCTCTTGATGAGAAACTAACAAGATTTTGGGAAGCTTCTCTGAGGCTGGGAAAAGGAGAGAGGCAAATGTAAGAGGAGAAAGAAGATCTGGGAAAAATGCCAGTTATGCGGCATGCTAAGTTCCTCTTGAAAAACGTGACCAAATTGTCTAATACTCAATTTTAAGTGATTTCTCGGGGCTATTTAGGTAAACACGAAAAACATCAGTTTGTTGAAAGTGACTTAATATGTAACAGCTCTCCACGGGTACTAACAACTGGTGTTGTTATCGTAAATATAGTAAATTACGTAATTTATATAAATCACGTAATATCGTAATATAGTAAATATTGTTATCATATTGTCGTCATGATGCCGCCTTCTGTTGGGCACATAGTATTTGGGAGAGTAAGAGGGTTGGGGGACTGGCAATGTCCAAAGTGGAGTGCTGCCGTGTGAGAAAAAATGGATTAAACATGTAGCTTGTGAGATGCTATGCAAATTAAGCTCATTCAGTGGAAGCAGAAACTGAGGATCCAAACCGCTTAGAAAAGTCAAAATTCCCTACCCCCAACCCCATGGTGTCTGAGGGATTGGAAGGGACGCTGACCTCCCACCAAATGTTAGATGGAGGTTTGAACCACCTTGCCTTGACCCTCAAAGGGGAGGGTGACCAAAGCTAAAATGGGGTCACATCTAATTCATAGGTCCTGAAAGCTTCCAGGACATTGTTACTCTCCAGGCCCAAACCAAAACCCTAATGCTACCTAGGCCATTTGCCTCCCCTCCGCCCCCAAGCTGGCTGTACTGTTTGTGGTCTTCTCACCATCGTGTCCCAGACACATCCTGTTGTTTCTTCAGTCGTGTCCAGAGACTGCTGTCTCTGCCTGTTGACTTCTGCTGTCACCATCCCACCCCGAAGGGCCAGCCCTGCTTCTCCCTAACCATCCAAACCTGATACTTTGCCAGCCTCGCCCAAGCTCCAGTCCCGTTCCTCCAGCTCCCCAAGAAGCCCGTGCTACCCCTCCAGCCCAAGACTGGTTTTCCCTTATGAGCGATTCCTGGGATCTCTGATTCTCCTTCCCCACCCTCAGCTGGATGGTGATGGTCCCCTCTCCACCCCTGCCCTTGCACACAGAGGTAGGAAGGTCAAGGACATCATCCTGCCGGGCTGGACTTTAGTCTTAGTCCTCTGGCAGGAGGAAATCATGGGAATTCTGTAAAAGGGTCCATGACATGATTCTATCTGCTTCAGAACAGGGCTTGGCAAACTTTTCCTACACAGGAGCGGATGTTACGGATTTCAGGGTTCACATGCCACGTACGGTCTCTGTTACAACTCTTTGACTCTGTCCCGGTGCTGTGGATGTAGCCATGGCCTGTAGGTAAACAAACGAGCGTGGCTGGGTTGTGATAAAACATTACTTACTAAGGGAGGCTGCTGGGGGTGCCGCGTGCCAACCCGTTTTAGAAGATGACTTTTTTTTTTAAAGATTTTATTTATTTGACAGAGAGAGGGATCACAAGTAGGCAGAGAGGCAGGCAGAGAGAGAGAGGGAAGCAGGCTCCCTGCTGAGCAGAGAGCCCGATGCGGGGCTCGATCCCAGGACCCTGAGATCATGACCTGAGCTGAAGGCAGAGGCTTTAACCCACTGAGCCACCCAGGCACCCCAAGATGACTCTATCTAAAGGAGGAGAGGTCCCTCCACTTCCACCACAAACACTATCCTTAACCTGGCCTGCTTGTGATTTTTCCTGATTTCATCCCAAAAGAAAATAGACTTTAAAGAAATAGCTCGATCACAGTTATCAGGATGGCTACAAACGAACAAACAAAGAAACAGAAAGTAGCGAGTGTTGGGACCACGTAGAGAAATTGGGACCCTTGGGCACTGTTGATGGGAGGGGAGACTGGAGCGGCCACTATGGAAAACCATATGGCAGTGCCTCGAAAAATTAAAAATAGAATTAACCCATATAATTCAGCCGTTCCACTTGTGATGATACATCCGAAAGAATTGGAAGAAGGATCTCAAAGACATATTTGTGTACGCCTGTGTTTACAGCAACTGAATAATATCACACTAGCCAAAAGGTGGAAGCACCTCAGTTGTCCGACGGGTGCATGGAGAACCATGGAGTGGAATGTTTTTCCATCTTAAAGAAGAAGGAAATTCTGACTCATGCTCCAACGGGGATGGGCCTTGAAGACGTGATGCTAAGTGAAACAAGCTATTTACAAAAAGACAAATACTGTTTGATTCCACTGACAGGAGGTACCCAGAGTGGTCAAACTCACAGAAACAGAAATTAGAATGGTGGTTCTAGAACGGGGGCTGGGGGGAACAGGAATAGGAAGTTGTTATTTCATGGGTATAGAGTTTCAGTTTCGCAAGATGGGACGTCGTGAGGATTGGTTGTCCAACAGCGTGGACTTATTTAACATTACTGAATTATACACCTCAAAATGGTTAAATGGTAAATTTTATGTGGTGTATAGTTTACCACAATTTCCTTAAAAAGTTAAGTTGAGGGGGGAGGTGACTGGATGACTCAGTCCATTATAGTCTGCCTTCTGCTCAGGCCATGGTCCCAGGGTCCTGGGATCGAGCCCTACATCAGGTTCCCAGCTCTGCAGGTAGTCTGCTTCTCCCTCTCCCCACTGCTCATGCTCTCTCTGGCTCTCTCTCTCTCTCAAATCAATCAATAAAATCTTAAAAAAGAATTAAAAAATAAAAAGTAATGTTGGTTGCATTAAATAACTTACAAGAGAAAAAAAATAGCTCGCTTCAGTTCCTTTTACCTCTCCCTACTTTGCTCTGGCTCCCTCTGCCCTGTCGGATGTAGGAGCACAGGGTGGCACAGAAGAGGATGCAGTCACTTGGGATGGTCTCTGGCGTTGGAGAAACCAGACAAGAATGTCTTTTCCCATCAGCCTTTCTATAGAGAGATGGGCTGTCCTTTTAGCCTGATACAGTATGGTAATTGCTTTCACTCAGCTAGGGGGGCTCTCCCATGAGCTCCGCCAAGGTGTCATTTTGGGATCTGTCATGTCCTATAGTGCGGTGCTGGGGCTACACGAGTGTCCTCTCCTGCTTAAGCTATTTATATAGATGGTTGAAAACACTTTGCTTGTACAAACTAGAAACTATTAGATTAGGCCAGCAGAGACAGCCAGAGGCAATCTTTTAACAAAGTGAGTGGGATTCAAAGTAGGCATGGAAAGCAAATATTATTTCACTGAGAGTTGATTAGAGAGAGCTCGGTGGATGAGCGGTGACTGTTTTGTTAACTTAGCTGGGGGGAAGCGAGCCGGACCAGGTAGGCACCAGCTGGGTTTGCAGGGGCGCAGCCTGGGATGAAATGGTAATTCCGGGGGTAGGAGGGTGCATCAAGCACCCCTCCACACACACTCCCCCCCTTTCTTTATTTAAAGTACATGATGGAGCTTAGCAGCTGAGAAGTCTCGGTTTGCTCTAAAATTTCTCATTTTATTTCAGGCAAACACTCTATAAATCCAATGTATTGGAAAGCAAATATTGAGACTCAGTAGGAAGGTCCATTAGATGGAGTGCTTAAGTTCTAGGGCCTGAGCACGTGGGAGGGGTGGACAGAGAAGCCCAGAAACGGAGGCTAGCTGGAGTTAAGAGTGTGTAATATGCGTGCTAGGGAAAAGGCATCTGGGGATGGTGGACCCTGGGAAGGAGTTGGGGGCAAAAGTGAGGGGCAGGGGAGGACTGGGGGCTTGCAGGTGGAGGTCAGTTTGGAAGAGGCTGGGTAGAATGAGACTTGGAGCTTCTGGGGTAAAGAAAATTGGAAAAGAGGCCTCAGATGAAATTGATAGTGGGGTGTGAGGAGGGAGGGTCTTGGAAAGAATAGTGGGGGTGCCAGAAGGGGACACAGTAATTTGCAAATCTGGGCACATAGTGACTTTCTTTTCATAAGCAAACTCCAAGAAGAATGAAGGCCAGGGGTAGATTGAAGAATTTGCAAGATCATTTACGTTGTCATTTGCATTGCTTTGCAGAGGAGCTGTTGGGTTTTTGTGAGAAGTCCCACACTGGCTCAGGCATGTCTGAATCTCCTCCAAGATCCTGAGCATCAGGGGGCTCAGGGAACTGATACTCAGGAGCTCCTGGACATGCTGCTTTCTAGAGATGCCTGTAGGAAGGAAGGGAGTTCTTCCCACTGGAGGTGTCTGCTCAGGGTTAAGGGCTGGACTTTGGATTCAGGAAGACGTGGATTTAAATCCCATCTTGACCATGTGCTACCTGGGCGGCCTTGGAAGACTCACTTATACTCTTTGAATCTGTTTACTCATCTGTAGAATGGGGATGATTATACTTCCTTGGAAATAATTATACTACTTCCTTCCTGTAGAGACAAAATGTGATGATGAGTTGTGCTCAGCATAAGGAATGGCACAGAAAGGTCTATTAGACCTCTCTGTCTATTATTAGACCTCTGGTCTATTCGACTTCACTTTTTTTTCTTTGATTGATGTTGTTATGAGAATAATTCTCAAAAATAACTCCCAAACACCTCCGAGGAGGTGAGCAAAAGTTTTAAAAGAGTATGGGCACTATGCCCACAATGGCTGGGCTGGAAGTGACCGCCATGGTTTTCCTCCTTTGACTTTTGAATCTTTGACCCTAGCTTTTCGATAGTCATTTGTTGAGCAATGTTCTCCAGAAAGTTTTTACAGAGAGTGAAGTAGCCAGATATAATGATCCACCACTGGACTCTCTTTTGGATCACACTAATGTCAGCACTTTTGACTTTCAGTAAAAGTTAGGATTAATTAAGGCAATCCTCTGCATCTTCCCCTCCAACCTTAAGGTTTTAGGAAGAGATACTAGAGCTGTCGTAGATTATTAGCAGCTGAGAATAAGAAACATAGCTGATTATGTTACTAACCACCATTTACTCAGCTCCTTTCATGTACGAGGCTCAGAACTAACTCTTTTATAGGATTTTCCTCATTTAGTGATCACCATAGATCCTAAGATAGGGATTATTTTTGTTAACGTACTACAGAAAAGGAAACCGAGCCCAATAGTAGGTAGTATTTTGCTCAGGATTATACCTTTGCTAAGTGGCAGGCCTGGGGCTTAAACAAGTTCAGCCAAATCTGACGTCAGATTTGAAACTGAAGATTGCTATCTTCCAACTAGGCTCCACAATGGGAACCAAAATGGGGACAAATCGCAAAAAGCCTTTATTCCCAGGTGAGACCCCTGGTTATTAGGAAAAGATGATAATTAATCTCCTGGGATAAGGGAAGGCCAGATTTAATTTTTGCCCAAAATGAATTTGTCCTAATTGTTACTGATATACAGCACTTTGGACTCTTAATCAATGATGTTAGCAGTTTTCAGTGTTAATTTAATTAGTACAAGAGACCCCGCTGGTAGAAATATTGGATAATTAGTGTTTTATGTAATGGCTTATGAAGTACCCTGTAAAAAACCTCAATAATCACAGATTCTCAGCTTTTATCAAAGCACAATATTTAAGTGAATAAATCCTTGCTTGGAGGCTGGTCTGATAGAACATCAGTTGGGGCATCAAATTCCCATTCTTATTGCATTGTTCTGGTTTCCAAAAGATAAAGATGACCCATATCTGGTTTTGCCAGAAAAACGTCTCTAGGGGTGACTTTAGCCACACAGAGATTTTCCCAGATGTAATGCTTCAATGACAGTGAAGATCTGAGGGCTATCCACTTGGATTCCTGCTCCTGAGGGAAGAGAGAAAGCCCCCTTTTTCTAAGTCTTGGATAACTCAATAGGAAGAAATTGTCGGTAGAGGAGGGATTTCAGGTAGTCTAATAAGCATACAGACAGTATAACAAAGAGGGTTCTGGGTAACTCCCAATGTGCACATGAGTGTGTGTGGGAGGGGCGGGGGATGGGACAGTGTACTCATAGATTGGTTGATATATTCTATGTCTCAGAGAAAATGGCCTGAGTCATTCTGGTGACCAGGGAGTAGGGGCATTTAGGGAATATAAAAACAGATATTTAAAATAGTTCCTTGTCCCTGTGAACCTGCCCTCACACCATTCCCAAGCAGGTGGGTGAAGACTCCTCTTGAAGCCTGATTACAACAGTTGCAGGTAAAGTTTCTGCCTATACAACCACCTGATAGGGTGTGTACCAGCTGAGAGCCCACTGCATATAACGGAAATGATCTTAAGCTGGACTAATTTCAATTCTCCAAGAAAAGAGAGGATGACCAAAAAAAAAAAATTGCTATGTCTGGGTTGACCAACAAAATACCTCCCTCCTTGCCCTGTTAGTTTTAGGAGTGTAGAGAGCCTAAACCTTGGCTTTTGCCACCCAAATGTTTGTCATGGGGGATAGTCTCCCAAGAATTTACAACTCCAATAGTCTCTTAAAATCATATGCTGTAGTTGTGCCTGGGATTGGCTAATGTTATATGGTTCCTTACCCCAGAAAATGAAAGTCTTGGAGACCAGAATGTCAGATTCAAGATTTGCAACTTTTAATACGCTCTGGTAGATACAATCCAAGATGTTCCAAACACAACTCTACTCCTTTATTTTAAAGCCACATTTCTTCCTCAACTCTCTTAGTTGGTGAGTTAGTGGCCCAACTATCTACCCAATACCAGACCTAGAAATCAGTGGTTTACTCTTCACCCCTTCTTCCCTTTTACTTACCACTAATAGGATTCAGCATTCAAGTCTAGAGGGTTTCTTAGTCAGACTTTTTAAATCTGTATTCTGTCAATATCCGTCAATATCACTGATTGACTGAAAGCCTTCGTCAGCTCTTGCCTGGACTATAAAATGGTTTTGGAGACAGATGGGACACCAGTCTTGCCTCCCACCCTGCCCCCATGTGTCCTCTTCCCACTCCCTGGAGTCAGCCATCTGAAACACAAATATGACCTTGTCATTACCATTTCACTTCTGTAATGAGCCTTCATGACCCATGAGATAAAGTCTAAACACTTTGGCACAGCATCACTGACCCTTGGTGACCTGGTTTATGCTTAAATCTCCAACTTCGTCTCTAACAGCTTCCTGCCTCAAACTTACGCCCCTACATTCATGTTATTAATTAACTATACACGTCTTTCTAATTTTTGTTGCTATGCCTTTTTTCTCTTCTTTTTTCCTTTTCTCTTCTCTCTTTTCTTCCTCTTCTAGGAATGACTTACTCATACAAGGAAGCCAACCCTCACCAACCCTCTCCATCCCAAACCCAGATAGATGTCCCCATGGATGTTTTCACAAGGTACAATAAATAGGTCTTCCTATTTCTCCATGTACAAAATAATCTTTTATCTAACTGATTAATGTGATTGAATCTCCTCATAGACTGAGCTCACTGTAGCCAGAAACCATGCTTTCTGTTTTTAATCATTAACACCTAGGACAGAGCCAAGCAATTAGCAGATAGACACCATATGTTTATTTCACACATAAATTAATGAATATTATTGAATAATTTATCCAAGGCCAAAAGAAGAACTTAAACCTAACCCCAGTCTTCTTATTTAAAATTGCATTATTTTTATTGTACCTTATTCTCTTGTTTAAATATCAAGCTCTGCCTTGATTTTTGCTTCTAGAATTTGATCATGTGTTTGCATTTCTCTCAGCCTACTGATGAATACAAAATAAAGGTGCTTTTAAGAAGACACACACACACACACAAACACATTCACAGACAAGTGAGGAAGTTTACCACTGACAGACCATGGATTAGGGAATCGATAAAGAATGCACTTTAAGAAAAAAAATAAAAAATAAAAAAAAAAAAGAATGCACTTTAGGGGAACACAAATATTCCAGAGAACTGTTTTCTGAGTAAGATGTAATAGTCAACAAATGAAATGATAAATATGCATATATATATGTATATATGATTATCTCCATGCAATAATAATAAAATAATGTTTAATTTTAGGTTTAAGAGGCCAAATTTTAAATAGTGAACAACAGTATTTAAGTTGAGAGGGCAATAGCTGAACTATGAGTTTTAAGATCCTTTTATGAGTTACAAGATTTAATATATTGGTTATCTTTAATGTTTATATAGCTAAAGTTATGCTAAAATTCTAAGGGTAACCATTAAAATCTAGAAATAAAGTGTATAAATTCTAAACCAGTAGGGGGAAAAATATAAGTATAAGGTAAAAAAAACACATGAAAAAAGAAAAAATGCTGGTAAATTTGAATACTCACTAATTCTAGAACTGGGCAATTCTGAAGTATGTACCTTAAAAATAATGTTGTACATCTGAACCATGAAAAAATGTTTGAGAATTTTCATAGCGGGTCTTTTGGGTTCCTGAACCCAATGCCACTGCGTGTGGTTGGGAAGTTCACTCACACCACCAGGTAATTCTCGGGACACCAGTCAGAAGACAACTCAATTCCGACACTGTCTGCCTGGAGACACCATCAGATCCTACAGATTGAGGGTCAGTCCTACAAGGCTCTCCCCCTACCCAACTTCAAATGCCAGTTCCTGTGCTTCTGACCCACCTGCTATAGATTGAGGAGTTCCCACGATCCCCTCCTTGGGTTTGATTAATTTGCACAAGCAGCTCATGGAACCCAGAATAACATTTCACTCACTAGATTCCCAATTTATTATAAAAGGATACAACTCAGGAACAGCCAGAGGGAAGAGCCACAATTGGGGAAGGAGGGGTGTGAAGCTTCCTTGCCCTCTCTAGAAAACCCCCGCTCACAGCCCCTCCAAGCTCTCCAAATCTCATTCTTCTGGGTTTTTATGGAGACTTCATTACAGACACACAGTAGATTAAATTGTTGCCCATTAGCTATTGGTTCAACCCCACAGCCTGAAAAGTTCCAGGCCTCTTATTGCTTAGAAGGTCATCCTGGCAACCAGCTCTCAACCTTAGGTGAGGTTCAAAAGTCCCCTCGTTAACATAACAAAGGGCAACTTTCTTGCTCTCCTCACTTGGGAAATTCCAAGAGTTTTGGGAGCTGTGAGCCAGGAACCACAGATTCATTTCTCATTACAAATAGCAACATCACAGCGGGTCTGATTGCAAAGGCCTAATGACACTAAGGGTACCCGGAAAAAAACAAATGAGTTGCATTTACATAAGGGAATAGTTCACATCTGAGAAAATATATGAACCATGGCTGTATCCAAAACCATGTGTAGTATTCCTAAAAGTTCAGAAACAAAGCAAACCTAAAGTAAATATTGTTTACGACTATATACTTATGTGATAAAATTGTTTACAGGTTCCCCACCCCACCCCACCCTACCCCACCCTACCCCGCTTTTCGAAAGTTTGCGTTACGTCACTTTACGACAGACCTGCTTTAATACGGTAACTGTTCCCGCTACCCCGCAGAAATCCAAAGAGGATTTTCGTTTTTATGGAAGAGCGGGAAGTGGGAATGCGTTTGGCGTTGGTTTGGCGGCGAGCCTTTATAGAGGAAGCCGCACCCTCTCCTCCTGCGCCCGGCAGAGCAGCGTGAGTGGCGCCGCCCAGCGCCTTCCCCGGGAACCACACGCAGCCGCCCAGCCTCTGCTGCACAGCTCTGAGCTTGTCTGTGAGCATCTGTGCTCTATCTGGATTTATTTTGTGCATCCAGCAGCAAGATGTGGCCAGAGGTATCAAAAAAAGCCTAAGAGAGGGTATTGTGGGGGCTGGGGACGCTCAGAAATTTTTCCGTATAAATTATGGTAACTGCTTCTTCGCAGTATGCCATTTCAGCTTACAGGGTTTAGTGGGAATGTTCTAGTTATGGAGAGCGGGGAAACCCGTGTACAGACAGTAAATATAAAATGCACTGAACAGCAAGAGTATGATAAACACAAAATTCAGGAGAACCATTAATTCAGAGATGGGGCAGTGTATGGAATGGGGGGAAACCTTTGATAGAAATCACTGCTCATATTCAGTTGTTATTTTAGGTAAGTTAGTGGGTATTCATTTCATGATTATGCTTCATAACTTACAGAACTGCTAGAATTTTTTTTAAAGATTTTATTTATTTATTTGACAGAGACACAGCGAGAGAGGGAACACAAGGGGGGGGGGTTGCGGGGGAGAGCGAGAAGCAGGCATCTCCGCAGAGCTGGGAGCCCCATGTGAGATCCCAGGACGCTGTGATCATGACCGGAGCCAAAGGCAGACACTTAATGACTGAGCTACCCAGGCGCCCCTAGAACTGCTAGAATTTTTTAAAAAGATTTTATTTATTTATTTGACAGAGAGAGAGAGAGAGAGCACAAGCAAGGGGAACTGCAGGCAGAGGGAGAGGGAGAAGCAGGCTCCGCATGGAGCAGGGAGCCTGATGTGGGACTCAATCTCAGGATCCTGGGATCATGACTTGAGCTGAAGGCAAATGCTTAACCGACCTAGCCACCCAGGCACCCCAGACTGCTAGAATTTTGTATTACACGTTACATTAAAAGATAGCACACACTATAGTAAAAAGATATGAAAAATAATCTAGTTGAAACTTAAAATCAGTAAAGGGACTGGGCTGTGACCCCAGGTGAGCAGCCATGTATGAGGGTCTAGGTTAGAGATGGCAAAGAGGGTTCATAGTTCCGGGTCTGAGATTCCTTCAGGGGGAAAGTGCAACACTCCATTAGTGCTGTCTGCATGGGTGTGGCAATGGGTGACAAAACATGTGCGGTAGGTTTATCATGGCTGGCCTAAGTGATTTACCCCTATAGAAGGGAGCTTTGCCTGTATGGAGGGGTTGGGAAGGGCTTGAGCTAGTTTAAAGACAAAGAGCTGTGTTTGTTACCTCCCTTCCTAATCAGGGACCTGCCGAGAAGGGGGACAGACATCTCCACGATGGAGGCCTGCGGGTTGGCGGTGGTTCATCTGACCGGTGAGTCAGATTCACACATTACTCACAGGGCCACACCTCCCTTGAGAAATGGAAAATCTTGATCATGAACTCATCTTCATTTGGGCTTTTTGCTATGAAAACCTGGGGCTCACTGACGTCTGTACCCCGGCTTCAAATCCCTAGGTTTGCAAATGGCCTGGTTAACTCATCTAGGGAAATGAAAAGGCAGGGAAACTTTGGGAGAGGGAAGACAACAGGAAGGGTGGACACAGGGCAAGGGGATCAGATACTGTGAGAGAAAAGAGGGGGCCAGGCTTGCAGTAAAGACTGACCTCGGAGAAGGGTAACGGGCGGTGGAGAGTGCAGAGGAATCATCGATCGGGATCCCTTGGGGTAACATATATCAGCCCTTGATTAGGTGTGAAAAGTTGACAGGCCTGAATTGCCTACAACTAATTAATGGCCGTGAGTGGCTTTGAAATCCAGGGATGAAAGCAAAAGGCCCTGCCTACAAAAACCAAGTGGCATCCGTGATTTAAACTGGTCAGCGTTCTATGGATTCTCAAGCTTGCAAGAGGCTGCTCTGCCCTTGTCACGTGACGCTCTGGAACGTTCACTGCTGAGGGTGGCAAGTGCATTCCCTTTCTGTCCCCCTGTCTCTACAACCCCTCGTTCTCCTTGGAAAGAGCTCAGCTTTGCCTGCTCCACTGAAGGAGCCAGGAGTCCTCCTAGGTTCTCCTAGGGGCAGGGGAATTGTGCTCCAACATTAGATCCCCATCTACTGAGGATTTGCCCATTCATTCCGATTCTAATGTATTATTTTTAGTTGTTCTTTTTCCCTAATCGTAGATTCTGCCCTGCTCCAGTTAGGAGGCAGTCTCTTTCAGCCACTGGCAAGCCATGTGGTTCTTAATGAAGCTCTGGCCCTCGAGGCCAGATGGGTGGAGAGGGTGCTGCCAATCTATTGCCAGATTAATGGCCTGTGATCTTCTTTAAAGAAAATTGCCCTCTTTAGTGGCTAATCCACCCTAGTTTAGCGGCAGTATGAGTAATCCTGCGTTCTCCACAAGCCAGTAAATAGAGGCATCTCAGACCCAGCCAGAACTTCCAATTTTTCACTGGCTATATGTTGAGACCAGCCCATATAGCTGCAGAGCAGTATGGTTGGGGGATGATTTTTCTTTATTTCAGAGCTTCCCTTTTTCTTTTGCACACACCAACCTGGAAACAGTATCCTCAGGGAAATTCAGAGATGAATTTGTCTGCAGTGGAGACAGGGCACGGCAGGGTTGGTTCACTTTAACTTTCTGGAGAACATTAGTGAGAGTGATAGCTGTTCGGAGGAGGAGAGGACACATACCGGGCAGAGAAATGCAGGTGTAGGCCACTGAGCAAGGGTAAATGGGACCTTGGACATGGGTGTGTGAATCCAAGTGTATGGACTTCTGATGAGAAAGGGCGAGGCCAGCTGACCCATTCTGACGGTGGGCAACCTCACCCATGCCTAGAGAAAGCTGAGCACCCCTGTAGGACTTTGCAGACAACTGGGGAAATTTATACATCTCTGTGATCTCTGTGTCACATCCCATGGACCCGTACCAACTTTGCCATAGATAGGGAAATGTGTATACCTCTGAAGAACCGTGAAGGAAGCTGGCCATCTTTATAGTCACGAGCAAATCATCAGGCTGCTCAACAAAGGCAATCCTGGGGCTGCTTAACAGAAGTAAAGGGGGCTTCCTCACAGATGTTTATTTTGCTGGGTAAACCTTCTAAAAGAGCCTGCTACATCCGCATTGCACACGACAGGGGAGAGGCGCTCACACTTCCGCATGCATACCTACCACCAAGGAAGGATGTTAAAAATACAGGTGCCAGGGTACCACCACCAACTACCGAATCAGATCTTCATCACTGTGGCCCAGGAAGTGTATCTGTAACACAAGCCCTTAAGAGAAGCAAATGCACAACAAAATTGGAGAAGCTGTTCTTCAGGGAATGGTGTCTATTTTGCGGGAAATACTGGCCTCTCTTTGCTCCAAGTGATTCTTAATTTTCTAAAAGGATCACAATGTTAGCATCAGAGAGAAATTGGGCTATAGATGCTCTTCCTGATTATGGTTTGTTGTAGAGGAATCAAATTCCCTGATTCCTCTGCTGATGCCCTTCTCCTTTCTCCCTGGGAAATCATCTCCGAGGGCATATAACAAATGAAACCTCAAATCAAATCATGAAAGGAGTAGAAGTAGGGAGAAGTGCTTGGAAATGTCACAAAAATTAAGTAAAGCCTAGGGAATCTATCATCTATGCGTGACGCTCCCAGGGTTCAACCATTTGAAATGAGGCTTTGGCCTCCACCAAATCTCCCAGCAGGGGTCTTGTGCCAAAGCAGATCTTTCTTTTCTTGAGCCTTCAAAAATATTTGTTCACGTCGACCCTCTTTACCACAGTCTGACTTTTGGGCTTTTGTAGGACACAGATATATTTGGGGTTTCCCCCAGCAGCTGAACCCCATTCTGTGTTTCTCAGCCTACTTTTCAGGATTTCCCAGTAATTCCCCGAGTTATCCAGTGTTTTTTTCAGTAAGCTCTTTTGTTTTGTTTTGTTTTCTCACATCAACTGGATGTGAGAGTCGGGATTCTGTTGCTTGTAAATAGAGTTAGTGACTGACAAAGCTCCTAAGCCCCCACACCCCTGATCTTGCTCATCTTCTGTCCATTCCTTCTCAGACTCATTTGGACATTCCTTTATCATCTAGTGCCTTAAATGTTGGTATATTTCAGAGACCTAGTCAACTCTCTCTTTACAGTTCTCCTTGGCTCTACTAATTTCCTCTTCAGCTCACCAGACATTTTCTATTGTTCGTCTCTAAAGCATCACAGCAAAAAGTATCACCTTTCACTCAATTGCCCGATTGAGAACCCCAAGTATCACCACTGACAACTTCTTCCCCACATAGGTGACATCCAATCATCAAATCCTGTTGATTCAGCTTTATTACCCCACAAATCTACAATGCTATTGTCATTGCCTTAATTTAGCCACCACCGCTTTGCACCTGGATTCATGCCATGGCCCCCTCCTTGCTCTCCCTGCCTCTAGTGTCGACCCTCCAGGGCAGCCAATGTGATCTTCTAAAGAGAACCTCTAATCATGTCATTTCATATTTGCACTTGTGCGGTACCTCCCATGTAGATAAATCCAAAGGCCTAACTATAATGACAATTCATAATTAAAATGCATGATCTCCTTACCTCTGCAGTCTCACTTGTTAGTACCTTCCCCAGATCACCTACCCATCCACACTCTAACGTATTCCTTCCATCCCCATCTTACATGAAGATCTCGGGATTTCTGAAACCACCTTGCCTTCTTGCGTCTGGTGCCTTGGATATGATCCCTGTGCCTGATATCCAAATCTTCCTGAAGCGGGCCCGCCTCTCTTGTCTGGGTGACTCAGATGCAAGATTTAGGTGTCTGCTTGGAGACCTTGCAGTGAGATCGAGGTATCTTGCCTATGTGTTCCCTTCATGCTTAATATTTTTCTGATCACAGTAATCAAGTATTTATGAAAGCAGATCATAATTGCTGCTTTACTCATTCGTTTCCCCCCTGGATGTTGCACTTGTTATGGTGCCGGCTGGAGGAATTGTGTTCTCTGTGCTCCCTTCACCCCTGTCTCCACTATGCCTAGCAAATACTTCGTTGGTTTGAATAATCTGATTAGAGAGGTCAAATAAAGAAGAAAATAATGTCCGTGGAACACACCTCTGCAGGCCCCATACAACCCTCCTTCCCAGGAATGACTTCATTTCGCTCTTACACCATGGTTTGATTATAATTCCTATTTATATTAGAGAAAGGTTATCTCGACAGTGGTTAGTCAGTGTTCCCATTATCATTCAAGAGGTAGTCCTGCGGTTTGATCTCAGGTCAGCCTGATGTCAAAACCCACAACTGCCCAGCACGGACTCTTCAACAGTGACCGACGCTTCAAAGATAACAAAGAAACACTCGCAACCCCCTGTCTGTCTCCTTGCTGTCTAGGGAGGCAGAAGGGAAAGCCAGTTCCATTCCACTTTTTCCTAAAACTTTCCATGCAGCATTCCAGGCATGAACTTCAGGTATCATGGGGGGGAAGGACCCCATCGGCAAAAATGAAAATTTAGATTTCCTTCCCAAAAGGTCGTATCGTGTCATACCACACTCCACTAATAGGTCACTTCTCTTCTGGGAAGACAAGATTTACAAGGATGAACAGATAATTAGAAAATTGAATTTACAGTAACAGCTAGCATTTGTTACCTTCCCAAAGCACTTTTGCATATAGACTCTCATTTAGAGGATCCACTAAGAGGATTCGGATAATTCAGTTTGCAAATGCAAAGGCCAGGAGGTGATTTTCTAAGTATTCAAATACACTCAAGCTCCTGACAAAAGAGTGACAGGCTTACTCCTTGAGTGGGAACCACGTGCGGGTCATTTCCATGACTTACCCCACCTTATTTTGCAACAACTTGGTGACACAGGTATCCTTATCTAACCTCAGGTCACCACCCCGGCGAGGTGTCAAACTCTAATTAGAGATCTTTTTTAGGGCTTCTAGGGAAATAGCTGCACTAAACAAGCAGCGACCCCCATTGCTCACGCGTCATACCAACACCAGCCTTGCAAACACACTTAAGACTGTCATAAAGCAAGACATAAAGAAGATAAGACAGACTTTAAATTCAGAGTCTTGTAAAATGTCTGTTTTCACTGGGCGGATGGGTATCTTCACAGGACTCACAATCAAGGCAATGGAAAGGAATGCCCCGTGGTTCTCCTGTTCCAGGAGGGAGAACACGGCTCAGGCAGGTTAGTGAAGTCGCCAAGGGTCACGTGGGTAGAAGGTGGAAAATGGGAGACTGAACCTTTGAGCTTCTCACTGATGCCAGAGCGTTGTCCCTTAAACCAGGGTTGCCTCTTGGTGATAGATTTTTAAAGTATTAGGGTGCTCACTGATGAAAGTGGAATTCAGGCAGACCCATCTAGGAGGACTCTTACAAATCATGTCAAGGGGGCGGTTGCAAGGGAGTAAGCCCAGCTCCCACCATGTGCGACACAAAGGGAAGAGAATTCTTAGAAGGCACATATCAATAAACAAGGAACAAGGCACCAGGAGAGTGAACAGGAAACAGATATGTGCATTATATTTGTTTTCTGTGACTGCCATAACCGATTGCCATGAACTTGGCTACTTTAGAAAAACATAAATTTATTATTTTATAGCTCTGGGGGTCAGAGTTCTAACATTAATGTGTGAGCAGGGCTGTGGGCCTTCTGGAGGCTT
>CM052811.1:104156815-104278412 GCA_028533885.1 Nasua narica | reverse complement strand
GGGCACCTGCTCTCATGCGTAGAGCCAGATTCTTCTCACATTCCCCCCATAGAGCAGTGGTTGCTAACCTTGTTCATAACTGTAATCAAGGGACTTGTTAAAATACAGATTTAGCGCATCAAGGGTAGGTTCCAGAAATCTGCATTTTTAACATAAGCATTCAGATAACTCTGATTTAAGTTATCTGTGCAGCATTCCTTGGGAAACTGTGTCTCGGCGGTGAGATTCTTTGAGTTAAGAGATGTCTCACACATTTTTATCTGCCTGGCACAAGTCACAAGGCTGAGTCCCGGGCAGATAGTATGTGGTGAGTGGATTGAATGAATTAACCCCATAGCTCAGCTCATTCACTCAGAGACATTATTTCAAGAGAGACAATAGGTCAAATTTTCAGGAGGTACTAAAGTCTTACTTGACTCTCTGGAGTCCAGTTGTGTGGACTACTCTTTGTGAAGGAATTTTGAAAATTCACGAGAATCCTTTTTTTAAAATCTATCTCCTTCTCTTGAGCAGCTCCTATTCCTAAAGAGCGTGCATGGTGTTACTTCTACAGTATCTGGAGTTTTTCCTTTCTTCTCTATGATGCTCACACGGAGTTAAGGACACGAGGAAATCAAAGACACTGAGGGAAATTGTCTCTGCCACACCCCCTGCCTGACACAGGACTCTGTCCTATTCTTTCCTTTTTCCCTAAGTCTCCATATCTTCCCATCGTTGACAATGCCCTTTACTTATTTTTGCTTGTTTATATCAGCCCCAACACACATCTTATAGTCAACAGTCCATTGCTTCACCCTACTTGAGATGCTGTTTCGTTCCCACCTAGGAGTAGGGTTCTCAGTAGCCTTCTCCTTGAGGGTGTGCCATCCACATGGCCCCATAGGCATCTCAGAAAATCTTGAGGTGCACCACTAATGACCTATGGCCAGTCAGACATTCTGAGAACGAGCGAAGCTAAATGAAATACCATCCTATACTTATAAAGGATTTTGTAAAACCCTTCGCTGAACTCCTGATCCCCTGTGTTTATGGCATTTTCCTGGTCTGCCAGTCTGGCAACAGCACCAAAAAAGGGAATGTGGTTATTGGGGTATCAAAGGATGGCGTCGTCTCAGTGACTTCATGCTGGTTTCTCTTTGAAAGTGCTCACAACGCTGCATCTTGCTTGCCCACTGTCAAATTTTTCTGATAAGCTCCAGCAGACATCTGGTCCATGGTTGGGGTGTCTGCTTTCTCTTTTTCTTTTCTTTTCCTCTTTCTTTCTTTCTTTCTTTCTTTCTTTCTTTCTTTCTTTCTTTCTTTCTTTCTTTCTTTCTTTCTTTTTCTTAATAAATTCAGATTCCATTTGCTTGTTCTCAGTTCTCTGAAGTCCTCCTATTCTCCACTGGACATGATCACCTTACTGACTTCCCAAATGAATGGTGGCATTTAGGATGGAGTAGATTTTGTGAGCAAATCAATATTTTGCTACCCTGCCTTGAATTTTCAAATCTCATTATGAACTGCAAAACATGAGCTGGGAAGCCCCCAGGTGACAAGGTGCCTGGGTGTATCTTTAAGCCAGCACATTGTCTCTTCTTGGTGTGATAGCCGCATTACCTATTCTGGAAGCTGTCCCTAGAGCAAGAGGGAAGCAGCAGTGGGAAACAGTATGATGTTTGCTGATAAAGCCCAGGGAAACATCAGACTGATTTAGAGAGTGGGCAGAGAGCTTTGCCTATGCATTTGTTGTGTTTTAAGAAATATATCTCTATCTATAGGCATTCATCCATTCTTGGATGATCATGAGACATCCATTAGTCTAATTTCTAAGCAATATAGGGAATGATCTTACAGAATGGAAGGAGAAGGAAATGGTTATATTGGAAAGGATAAAAGTGATAAAAGTGGATATTTGGAATTAAAAGTGACATTTGGCCCAGAATGTAACTTAAGGCAAAAGAGTTAGTTGCCTAGCGTAAATATTGTATGACTCTATTAGTGCAAGCAAAATGTATTTCTAGCAAACACATCCAGCAAGTTTCTGTGCATATGCTTAAGACATTTCTAGAAGGACACAGAAGAAAATAATGATTTGAGTTATTTTTGGTGAGAGAGACCAAGGATAAAAGAGTGCTTTTAAATTTTACTTTTTGAAGTTTTTACCTTAGAAAAATGGAAACTAGTCACCTCCCCCCCCCCCACCGTGTTTACTTTATTGCATAATTGAAAAACAACTGTTTTTCAGTGACAACTGTTGCACTTTGGAAAAGTAAAACCCTCAGAGAATTTCCCTGAGCAGATGCTTCCAAGGGTATACTTGCTTTTCACTGTGAAGGTTCTAGAAGTCTAGAGGGACTTGTATGTCTCCCAAACCTACTGTTCTGGAAGGAGGCCTAGGCTGCTATAGGGTTGGCTTTCTAATGCGGATTTCCAAATCCACAAAGTTCAACTGAGTCCATTTTCTGCACGGAGTTAGCACGCAGGTCCAACCACCGTCTGGACAGGGACAGTGCTGGATTTTTCCAAACATGAGTTACTTCTTTCCCTCCTGGACGCGGAGGAAGTTGGGAAATGTGTATTCAACCACAGGGTTTTGAGCCTCAGGCAAGCCTTCCAATGGTATTGGAGTTAAGGTTAATCCGTGGTTGGCGTTCCTCCTTTCCATTCATCTTCCAGCCTGGCATCTTGATCAGAAGGAAGATGTGGGGGACTCCAAGGGCAGTGAACCCTAAACTTTATGGAGATAACAACCACCAATGAAGCATAGTCAATGCTCATTCTCAGGACCCACCTCCAGAAGGCATGGTTCAGCAAGTCTGGGGCAAGGCCCAGGAATCTGCATTTGTAACAAGCTTCCCAGGTGGTTTGAATGCAGGAGAATAAAGGAGGCACATATAGATAGACCGAGGCACAGGACTACAGAGAAACAAAATGCTCCAAAGTGAGGAATGACTGATGCTAGATGCATTTGCAAAACTGGGAGGAACAGGAAAAATTGGATGATAGTAACAATAGTAAGAAATATTTAGCACTTTTTGCATGGAAAACGCTCTAAGTGCTATACCTGTGTTTAGTCATTGAACCCCCAGCATCATGGGGACCCCTTTCTTCCCTTTTTGCAGATGAAGAAAGCAAGGCATGGAGGGTTTAAATAACTTGCCCGGGGTCACCTGGCTACAAACGAACAAATGTAGACCGCGTGCCTGGGTGGTCTGTCTCCAGAATGCATGCTCTCAAGCAGCGTGCTTTGAGACAGGTTGGCAGACTACATCCACCCACTCAGTCCAGCCCGCTGCCTGCTTTTGTTGGGCTGGGTGGTGGCCTTTTGGTAAGAACAGCCACCCCAAGAGTCGAAGACATTAACTCTCGGTCCTCAAAGCCTAGAACATGTATTACCTGGCCCTTGACGGGGAACGTTTGCAGAGAGAATAAACATAAGGCTCTCATTGGTCTAAGAAGCATCACAGGCTGAATCCCAAAGTGCCTCACTGGCGGGGCTGTGCCCAAACTCATGGACCCTAAAGCCCGTTCTCCCGCATCATCACCCACCGGCACTCCTACCGTGGAACCGACGCTGCCAAATGGGATGCAGGAGCCTCGGATGACCTAATATCTGTCATTTAGGGCCACTAATAACTAGCTAATGTAACTAATGACGTGCTTTGGCTGGTGAAATTCAATTCCTTGAGACCGATAACATGCAATGGGGGCAGAGCGAAGAACTCCTCACATAAGGAAAAGAGGCAAAATATGTTCCTGACACTCGTTTCAATCATATTGATCCTGTTGAAGTTATCCTAACAATGCCACTGACTCTCTCGTATCTCTAAGGGTCCTTGTCCTGCTGAGGTAGCGGAGGCTAAGAAAGGTCTAGGGACTTCTCCAGGGTCACACAGCTGCTACCATGTGGTCTACGGTGAGCCTGGGTGGTCAGATTCCAGAAGCTGCGGGCTTAAACTGCAACACAGTATAGCCTCCCCGGAGGGCCCCGAGAGCTGGTTACCATTTCTTTCTCCGTAAAGAAAGTGGTCAGAACAGTTTAAACAGCTGAGCAAGGTCAGGCGCCTCTGTTGCCCGTCTGAGTGCAGATTTGACCCAAGTCGAGATTTCAGGCACTTTCCAGTGTCTCCCTGGATCATGAAATGACCCTCCAGGGGCAGCTCTGGTGTGGTGACCAAAGCCGAACCCCGATGTCTGAGATGTGCTGCATACCCCTGGGGTGGGGGGATCGCAGAGCATCATAAGGAGCTTTGGACAGCCTCACTGCTCTGACCTTCCCCACCGCACAGAGCTGGCATTAAAGGGTCCTGCAGTTCTCTTGCTCGCCAGCTATGAGGCCTGCCTAAGAGACTTAATATCTCTACCTCTCAATTTCCCCACCTATGAAATGGCAGTGATAACAACGCCTATCTTACAGAGTCGTTGAAAACATTTAATGAGATAATTCACGTAAAGCGCTTGGCAGTTTGTAGCACATAGTAGGTGCTCAAAAAGTACCAACTCTTGCTATAGTTAAATAGAAGGGCTTGAGGCTGCTGTTAGATTAGATGGTATGAGGACATAAGAAATACAATTCATCAAGTGTATATGATATGCCAGGTCCTCTGTTAGGCTTTTAGGTCACTCTCCTTTTTAATTTTTGCAGTCATCTCTTATTATCCCCATGCTATCCATGAGGGAACAAAGCATGTCGAGAGAGTTAAGTTCCTTGCTCTAAGTCACACAGAGATGTTGGGATCTGAACCTGGGTCTGTTTAATTCCAGAATTTACATTCTTACCCATAGCTATGCCGACTCCCCCAAATCCCTACCACTCTCTAGAGTATAAAAACGTAGAGCTGAGGCTCCTAAAACAAGTTCTCCCATCTGGGGAAGTTGTGAGATTTATGCTAAACTTTATTAGACTTTTATATTAAGAATAAGCTGTGTTCAGTGAAAGCCTATTTGTTAAAAATGAGCTTGAATAATAATATAATAAATGAGATAAAAAATCATGTCTCCTACTGTCAAGCCAACAATGGATCATGATGTGTTGGATGGGGACAAATGATTCTGCAGTCATGATCCAGGAAAAGATTTGGAGGCAATTTTGCCTCTTAAGAAAGTATTGTACGACACTCACTTACAGAGGATTTATGAGAAATGAAATGGAAACTCTTTCAAGATTTTATTAAGAGATATAGTCTTCCTGCATAACTTCTTTCCCTCCTGGACATTTATGAATGTTTGGTTGGAAGGGTGGTCTGGGAGCTGGGTTTTGATATATCTGGTTCCTTCGAGGAGGTGCCAAGGGAGACATTTTTCCATCAAAAGCCATATGCATGCAGGATCCTGGAAAGTCTTCCAGCAACAGCGGACACTGGCAATAAAAATGATCTAGGGAAAAAACATACCAACCAGTACCAGTCACTGCGAATACAGGAAGGACTGGGGGCCAAATGTGTAAATACCTTCAGAACTTTGTAGGGAAAACAATCAGAGTTTAATTCATCTTGGTACCAGATTCAGAGATTTTCCAGGACACAGCAAGAGCTAGAGAATGACTAGCAAAGTCATTTGTTAATCCAACCTCCACGTGCACTGTTGAAACCCATCAAGAGGCAGAAAATGAGAAAGGAGCATGACTTCATGGCCTTGGACCCCACCACACTGGGGCCACTCTTTTGCTCCACAAATAGACTGAGCTTCCCACAGCGCTGTAGACAGGACAATCTCGGGGTGTCACCAGGGCAGTCTCATGACCCTCAGTGTACTTCATAGTATATGCGGCTGAACACAAATCTTGACAAAATTCATCCAGGCAGGAACAGAAATTGGCAATGGGATAGATTACCCAGTGAGCACACTGCCAACCTCCACACCCACACCCACACCCACATACCCCCCCACACACCACAGACCCCACCACCACCACCACTATCAACAAAAACAGAGAAAAACTGAAAAACTGAACTTTTGTATTTTGGTCCCTTACCATTTCTCTCCACATTAATTTTGGACTACATCCTCCTTTGATTTCTGAACTCAGGACCCACCCCGATCGTTCTGGGTTCCTTGATAGCCCTATGTGCCACAGGACTTTGCACAAGCTGTGCAAAGCCACTGTTTGGAAAAATTTTGATTTGCTTTCCTGATGCCTTGTCCAAATTTCAGTTTTCTTTCAAACTATCAGTTCAGATGGCACCTTCTCAGAAAATCTGTGGTATCTGACTGCCTCCTCCCAAATTAGCCCGTACCGCTTGTCGTCCATACTCATAGCTCTGTAGCCCTGCCATATATAACACTTGTTGTAGATATGCTTGTATTTGTTTGTGTGATAATTATTTGATTAATATTTGGGGCACCTACAGAATACCACCATCCAAGGAAAATAACTGTGTCTGCTTTCCTTCAACATTTTAAAAAAATATTTATTTATTTATGTATTTATGTGTTTATTTATTTATAAAATATTTTATTTATTTATTTTATTTATTTTTTTAAAAATATTTTATTTATTTATTTGAGAGAGAGAGAGAGAGCAAGAGAGAGCGCAAGTAGGGAGGAGAGGGGCAAGCAGACTCCCAGCCTAGCAGGGAGCCCGATATGGGACTCCATCCCAGGACCCTGGGATCACGACCTGAGCCAAAGGCAGACGCTTAACCCACTGAGCCACCCAGATGCCCCGTTCACCATTTTAGTTTTAGAGCTTTTGCCAGAACCTGGCACATAGTTAGGCACCTAATACTTATTTGTTAACTAAGTGGCTACATGTGGTATTGTGATTTATAATAAGAAATACATACTTGGTCTTCAGCCTCTTTCTGGCACTGAGCTAAATAAAACTCTTGGAATTTTCTAAGTGATGAGGGCAGGAAAGGTGTATTTTGTTATGCAAATGAAGTGACTTTTAGAAAGCCCTTAAGAATGAGGGCTGCTTGCCAGGAGAATCAACCGTGTGATTAGAGGATTAGGACTTTAACTCCCACTCCCTGCCTATACAGAACTGAAAGGGGCTGGAGATGGAGATCTACGGCCAATGGCCGATGATTTAATCAATCATGCCCATGTAAGGAAGCCTCCTCTAAAACTCAAAGAGGGAGGGAGAGTCTGGAAAATTTCGATGTTGGGGGATACCCGGAGACGGGAAAGCTCCACACTCCTTCCCACATACCCTGTGCAGCAATTCCATCTGGCTGTTCCTGCCTTATATCCCTCCTAATAGACCAGTAGTCTGGCAAATAAAATGTTTCCCTGAGTTCTGTGAGCCGCCATAGCAAATTGATCAAACCCAAGGAGGGGGGTCACTGGAATCTCTAATTTGTAGTAGGTAAGTGAGAAGCACAGGTTACAGCCTGGGACTGGTGACTGGCTTCTGAAGTGGGGGGCAGTCCTGTAGGATTGAGAATCTGACATGTGGAATCTGTGCAATCTGACATCATCTCTGGGTCGATAGTATTAGAATTAAAGTTGAATTATATGGCACCCAGTTGGTGTCACAGCATTGCCAGATGGAGGGTTGAGGGCCCCTTCTCCCTCCCCACAGTGAGATTGGGTGCTCAGAACACAAAAGACTACAGAAGAACACAAAAGACTAAATAGTAGCAATTCTATAAATAATTATAGAAGTTGCTGCTTATGAAGGGACTGATAACTTCCAGTCCTTAGGCCAAGCACTGTTTCTAATCCTGACACAAATCAGGATGGTAGATTTTATTACCCTCCACTTAGAGTGACAGAATTGAATTTGATGATTTCTGTCATCAGAATTGGCTGCCTTGATAATAGTGACTGACCTGGAGTTTGAACCCAGGCCAGCGTGACACTACATTACCCTTCCACCATGACATTCGGCCTCTCCTTTCCTAATTAATTTAACAAATTTGACACGTTACATTTTATAAATTTAAAGTTTATAGTGTTTTACTTTGATACATTTACATATGGTAATATGATTGCCATTGAAGCAATATTTATCACATTACATCAATATAGTACATTATTATTGTCTACATTCATTATACGGTGCGTTAGATCCCTATGGCTTATTTACTACTCCTTACAAGTTTGTACCCCTAAATGTCATCAGTCTGATCCCCCACCTTCCCGTCCCCTGGTAACTGCCATTTTCCTCTTGTTTTTTTTATAAGTCTGATTTTTTTGGATTCCATATTTAGGTGATATCATAAAGTACTTGTCTTTCTTTGTCTGACTTATTTTGCTTAGCTCAATGTGCTCCAGGGCCAACCATATTGCCACAAATGGCAGGATATCATTCCCCCCATGACTGAATAATATTCCATTGTGTATATATAGATCACATTTTTTAATCCATTCATCTGTTGATGGGCTTTTGGGTTATTTCCATATCTTTGCTATTGTGGATAATGCTGTAATAAAAATGGGTGTGAATGTATCTCATTGAAATCCTGTTTTCATTTTCCCCTGGAGATATATATCTATATATCTATATATCTATACCCAGAGGTAGAATTGCTGGATTGCCTGGTAAATCTACTTTTAACTTTTTAAGGAATTTCCATATTGTTTTTCATTGTGACTGGACTAATTTGCTTCCCCACCAACAGTGTGTGCAGGCTCCCTTTTCCCTGTCTCCTTGAACAACACTTGTCATCTCTTGTCTTCTCAATGATGGCCATTCTAACAGGTGGGAGGTGGTAGCTCATTGTGGTTTTGATTTGCATTTCCCTGATGATGAGTGATGTTCAGCATCTTTTCACATGCCTTGTTGGCCATTTTCATGTCCTCTTTGGAGAAATGTCCATTTAGTCCTTCTGCCCATTTTTAAATCAGATTTGCTGTTGTTGTTACTGTGTTAGTTCGTTATATGTTTTGGATAGTAACCCTTTATCTGATCTATGGTCTGCAAAATTTTTCTCCATTCTGCCATTTCTTTTTGCTAATTGTTTCTTTTGCTTTGTGACAGCTTTTGAGTTTGATGTGGTCCTATTTGTTGATTTTTACTTTTGTTGTTTGTGCTTTTGGCATCATGTCCAAAAAAATCATTGCCAAGACCACTGCTATTGAGCTTCTCTGTGTTTTCTTCTAGCAGTTTTATGGTATCAGATTTCCTGTTCAAGTTTCTGACCCATTTTGAATTAGTTTTTTTGAGTGGCATGAGATGGGGGTTCAATTTCATTGTTCTGTATGTGTTTCTCCAGTTTCCCAGTGCCATTTTGGAAGATACTGTCTTTCCCCACTGGGTATGCTTGGCTCCCATGTCAGATATTAGTTGACACTATATGCTGGGATTTAAATCTTGGAGCTCTATTCTGTTCCATTGGTTTATGTTCCTGTTTTTGTGCCAGTACCATACTATTTCATTTCTACTGCTTTGTGGTATAGTTTGAAATCGGGACATGTGATACTTCTATCTTTGTTCTTTTTTTCTCAGGACTGTTTCAGCTCTTTGGGGTGTTTTGTAGACCCTCACAGGTTTTAAGATTGTTTCTTCTGTGAGGAATGCTTTTGGTATTTTGATGGGGATTGCATTGAATCAGTATATGGCTTTAAGTAGTATAGTCATTTTTACAGTATTTATCCTTTGTTTTTACAGTATTTATCCTTCTGATCCATGAATGCTGGATGCCTTTACAAAGCAAAATCTTTTAGTTTTCATTGTACAGATCTTGTACTTCCTTGGTTCAATTTATTCCCAAGTATTTTATTGTTTTTGATGCTATTGTGATCGGGATAGTTTTCTTTATTTCTTTTTCTGATGCTTTAGTATTAATGTAAAGGAATGCTACTGATTCCTATAAGTTGATTTTGTAAACTGCCACCTTACTGAGATCACTGATTAATTCCAACAGTTTTTTTTTAAAGATTTTATTTATTTATTAGAGCGAGAGAGAGTGAGAGGGAGCATGAGAGGGGAGAAGGTCAGAGTGAGAATCAGACTCCCCGTGGAGCTGGGAGCCCGATGTGGGACTCGATCCTGGGACTTCGGGATCATGACCTGAGCCAAAGGCAGTCACTTAACCAACTGAGCCACCCAGGCGCCTTCATTCCAACAGTTTTATTTTATTTTATTTATTTTATTTTATTTTTTTTACTGACTTTTTGAGATTTTCTATATATAAGATCATCATATCATCATCAGATAGTGACAATTTTACTTCCTTTTCCCCAAATTGGATATATTTATTTCTTTGTCTTGTCTGTGGCTCTAGCTAGGACTTCCAGTACTGTATTACATAGGAGTGGTAAAAGTGTATACCCTTGTCTTATTCTTAATCTCAGAGGAAACCCTCTCAATTTTTCTTTACAGAGTATAATGTTAGCTGTGGGTTTGTCGTATATGGCCTTTATTATCTTGAGGTACGTTCCTTCCATACCCAATCTACTGGGGGTTTTTATCATGAAAGGATGTTATATTTTATCAATTGCATTTTCTGCATCTATTGAAATGATCATGTAGTTTTTATCTTTCATTTTACTGATGTGATACATTACATGTATTGATTTGTGCATGTCAAATCATCCTTGCATCCCACGGATAAATCATACTTGATCATGGTATATAATCCTTGTCATGTGTTCTTGAATTTGACTGCTTATATCTTGGTTAGAATTTTTGGATCTATATCGTCAGAGATACTGGTCTACAGTTTTCTTGTGGTATCCTTATCTGGTCTTGGTATCAAGGTAATACTGGCTTTGGAGAATGAGTTTGGGAGTGTTCCCCATTCTTCGATATTCCCCCTTTAATGTGCTATGTCTTACCTAGCAGGTAATACTATGTCAGGTGGAGGGTGAAGAGGATACAGTGAGTAATGGCACAATGACGCCAAAACCCAAGTTCACAGCCACATTGACCTTTTGTCTTTCCCAGCTGAAGGCAAGAGGATTTTGTAAACTCTCTCTGGTCTAACTGGTCCCCACTGCAGGCACCACCTCATCCCTCTACATCTTATATCCCAGAGGAGACAGATGCCAGAGGAGGTACCTTCTCTGGGGTGGTCCACTGTCCCCTCTGACCATGTTCTAAGCTCTGTTTTCTCATTGCCATTACCAAAGTGATGCTTACTTTGCTCTGAAAGGGATATTTCTTTAAAAATTGGCCCTGGATTAAAATAGACTTGTTTAAGTTGTACTCTCTTATCTTGGCAGGGCAGGAGGAAGCTCACCACCAGCCCCTTCACCTTTCCCTAGCTCCAGTGCATGGCCAGAGCTGGCCATGTCTCCCTTCATGGTAGTGAGTTTCTGACAATGGCAGACAACCCGTTAGTGACTAAAGCTATCAAATTATCTCTCTGTATCAGAGGTTCTCAATGTAACTATCCAGAAACCATCTCTCTTTATCAGAGCATGCATCAGTATGAACTGGAGGGCTTGGTGAGACACCATTGGGTGGCTCCTTTCAGGGCTTTTGATTTGGTAGATGTAGGTTGGACCTGTGAACTTGAATTCTTAATAAGTTTGCAGGTGATGCCCCTGCTGCTTATCTGGAAACCAGATTTTCAGGATCAGTGAACCAATGGTTTTCCACCTTGCTCTACATTATAGAATTGCATGGAGAGCTTTTAAAAATCCTGTCGCCCATAACACACCCCAAACAAATAAAATCCAAATTTGTGGGTATAGGACAGAGACATCAGTATTTGCAAAGCTTCCTAGGTGATTCTAGCAAGCAGTCAATGTTGAAAACAATTTTGTTAGATGGCGTTAATTGGTTCTCCCCTTTCTGGAAAAAGTGAGAAGAGATAGGATGGACAAAGACTCTTTAAGATATGGCTGCTCAGAAGACATCATCAAGAATCTGCCTTTCCCCATATTTCTTTCTTTTTTAAATAAAAACTGTATATATTTGGGTTGTGTAACATAATTTGATATACATATACATATAAATATACATAGTTAAACGATTACTATAGTCAAGTCAATGAATATATCTTCTTACCTAGTTACCTTTTCTATGTGATGAGAACAGCTAAAATTTACTCAGAGCAGATTTCCAGTATTCAGTGACTATTTACTGTGGTCATCATGCTACACATTAAACCTCTAGACCTTTTCATTCTACGTTATTGCAACCATATACCCCTTAACCAACCTTTCTCCATTTCCCTCACTTCCCCAACCTGGTAACCAATGTTCTACTAGCTTCCTTTATGAATTCAGCTTTTTGAGATCCCTTATGTAAGCGACATCATGCAGTATTTATCTTCATGTGTCTGACCTATTTCACGTTGCATACTGTTCTCCAGGTTTATCCATATTGTTGCGAATGGCAAGATCTCCTTTCTTAAGGCTGAAAATACGTATACACATGCATACCCCAAATTTTCATTTCATGCTTCAGGCTAATGATTCTCAGACATGATTACTCATCATGACTCACACAGGAGGGCTTGTGAAGACACAGATTGCTGGATCACACCTCCAGAGTCTTTGACCTGGTAGATCTGGGCTGGGGCCTGAGATGCATGTTTGCCAAGTTCTCAGGTGATACTGATGCTCCTAGTTTGAGGACTACATTTGGATCACCACTGCACTAGGAGAAACAGAATATGAGTGGAGGAAATACTCCTGGCTTCTCTCTTTCCCATTCACTTCTTTGTTGCTAGTGAAGAAGTTATGACTTTGTTGTGAATGATGCAGAGGGAAAGAACTCATCAGTACCTATTGCTTAACTCTCCTAGGATTTCTCTTTCAAGTTGGCCCACACTGGTTTGGCATTCTGGACCTATCAGCGCACCTTGGGCTCAGGGCCCAAGCCCAGCTTTGAAAGTGTATGTGGAAGTCCTTTCTACACCTAAGGGAGACAGAGCCATGATTCTGATAAGACTGTCTGCTCACCAAAACCCTCAGGGGATTGATCCTAAACTCCAGGTTTCAAATCCATCTAGAGTTTATTAAGGGACCCAATTGGCCATACATAGATCCAGTTTAGTACTATCAGCAATAAAGACAATTTTAAAACATATCATTCAGATTCTTGTGTCTTTTTCTTAATTGGTTACTAACGTGGGGAGAGGTGAAAGGTGTAATTAATTTTCACTACTCAAATCCCAACAGCAACTTTAAATTAACTTAAAATTTTTGAGTCCTGTCACATCTAAAAATCTCTTTATGAGATCCTTGCAATTAATTGATAGTTTGGCTGGAGATACAAATCTACTGGGGGAGGGGATACATCCCTTATAATTGTTAAGTTATTAGGACTAGAGTTAGAGAATTTTTAAGACTTTTAGAATTTTCGTAGATCCTAGGTTCTCTGAATATTGGAAGCCCCACTCTTATTTATGAAACATGATACAAAGTAACCATCATATAATGAGATAATATTATATTTTATGTATGTTTATTTAAGCTCTTGTTTTTGATTTTCATATATTTTAGTCTCTGTCTCTATACATACACAGAGTGCATATGGATATAATATATATATTACATCATATACATTGTATATAATATATATCACATATGTTATAATATATAATGCATTTACATATATTATATATAGTTATAGATATAATATATATCTCTATAATAAAGTTTCCTTTCATAAAACATTTTCATAGAACTTAAAAAAACTCATGGCCCTAGAACCTATGTCTTAATGTCTAAAGGATAAAATAACCCTAAGCATCCAATATTGGTGATGAGAAGTTTTAGATCAGATTAATTCTTACTCCTTTATAGGAAACTACTCTATACCTTGTAAGTTTTTGGATCTCTTCTTTATTCTTAATGCTTGAGATTTCATAATAATGTACCTAGGTTTGGATATTCCTTTCTTTTTACACTGGACTCAATGTATTATTACAATATGAATGCTTATGACCTTTATTTCTCTGGGAAATTCTCATATTTTAAAACTTTGATATTTTCACTCCTAGTTTCTTTTTTTTCTGGAACTTTAAATATGGGGCAGAATTATATTAATAGCTACATGACAGTCCATTAAATAGATAGGCCATGGCCCCAATGTTATAAACATAGGCTGCTCTAAGTAACATCTTTGCATATTGTTCTTTTGAAATATTTCCTCAGGAATAATATTAGGTCAAAGATTGGGAGGCTTTTATGTAGACTTGCTTGAGACTTCTGGTATGAGAAGCCCCATCTAACGAGGGTCTTCTAAACTGAAGAAGCAAGTCTGGGGCCAGTGACTGATCACTGATGGAATTCAGGCCACAAAGACGTGACCTTGGAGGCTGTTCTAGAGACGCAGACATGCTCTGGTCAAGAAAGTTAATGTGGACCACAGACACCTGTGAGGTTAAACTTTCTTCTCTATTCTACCTATCTGCCAGGTGGTGTATCAGATTCAGTGCCTGATTTAGGCCCGAGACCTTATGTGAAAGGCTTTGCCACGTTCTGCACTGTCTACTGGCTTTAATGGGAGGAAGGTATTTGTAAGACGATTGATTGTGTTGTGCTCAGCCCCTCCCCAAATTCCTTGATCCACGAGGAATCTGTGGATAGCTGTGCCTCTGGAGCTGGGAAAACCCCACAGGCCCCCTCCCAGCTCATTTCACTGCCTGGACTTGCAAGGCCAGAGTGCTGGCCTGCAGCCAGCATTTCTCTGGCTGTGGGATAGTGCAGGGCTGCAATTCTTGTTTGTTTTAATAAGGAAAGAGACAAATCACAGGGCTTATTTTGTAAGCTACAAAGGATCATTCAGTGAAAAAAAAAACAAACGGCATTTTCTTAATGAAGAGTCACGGTGAGCTAGGGGTCTACATGACTTATGTAAAATGTTACTCTGTCCTTTGCTCTAGGTGAGGGAGCTCGGGATGCCAGCAAGATATAAACATACACTGGCTACAGTGACACCCACCTACTAAGGGTCTGCCTCCTTGCCTGGTTTTGTAGTAGTTCAACAACATCAGAACATGGGCATAATCTCCTTGTGGCTTCCCATTCAGCTCTGTCCCAAGGTCAGAGTCTAAACTTACAAGTTCAGACTTAACAAGACTTTGGACAGATTTTCCATGCTTGGTAGTTTCAGGTCATTTAATCATCTGTTCAGCAGCTTTTTGTTGTGTCTTTATTATAGTGGATAGAGGATGGCATCAGAAATACATTTGCCTTTGGGGCACCTGGGTGGCTCAGTTGGTTGAGTGTCTGACTCTTGATTTCAGCTCAGGTCATGATCTCAGAGTTGTGAGATTAAGCCCTGCCTTGGGCTCCGCAATGGAGGTAGAATCTTCCAGAGATTCTCTCTTTCCCTTACCTCTCCCCCTACTTGCTTACTCCCTCTCGCTATAAAAGAAATGTTTTCCTTCACTGTATCATCCTCATCTCTTAGATTTTGAACTATTCATCTAGCCTCCTTTAGCCTCAGTCCCTACATCTATGAAATTCTTATGGGGCTTGACTTGCAGTATTCATCTAACTGAAAATCAAGAGAACCAGACTCACATATCACCCAGATGTTGGAATAACTAGAAATATAAAATAAATAATATTAGTATAGCAAAGGCTCTAATGCAAAAAATGAATGACCTACATGAACAGGTGAGGAATTTCAGCAGAGTATAGGATGCTTAATGCTAGAAATCAAAAACATGGAAGCACCAATGAAGAATGGCTTTAACGAGTTTATTAGTGCACTTGACACAGTCAAAGAAAGAGGTAGTGACCTGGAAGATAGGTCAGTAGAAGTTGTAAAAATGAAACTAGATGCAAGTGAAAATGGACATCATCAATGGCTGTTGAGCAGTTTATCTAAATGAAAACAGAAAGAGAAACAAGCCAAAACAAACAAAAAAGAATAGATTATCCAATATTTGTGGGCTAATATCATATTGTCTAAAATATATGTAATGGTTGAAATTGGAATCACAGAAGGAGAAGACACTAATCCAGAAACCCAAGGTACTCAGAGAATACCAAGTAGAATAAGTTAAGAAACCTATACGTATGTAGTATGCCTACTCATGCACACACACGCACACTCACACACACCCTTAAACCATAATATTTAAATTTTTGAAGTTCAAAGATTAAGAAAAAGCAAAACAAACACAACCACTGTTAACCTAGACTAGCACACCCAGTTCATTCCCTACTCCCCAAAATTCAAAAATAAAGGAAAAAATACTTTTTCAAACAAAAATTGAGAGAATCCATTATCAGCAAAACTGCACTAAAAGAAATGCTAAGAAGTTTTTGAGAAGAAATATACTAATCTGAAATTTGGATTACACAAGAAAGGATAATTGGCTGTCTGAAGTAAGAAGGGGTAGCAATGTATTGTGTCTTCATACTATTTGTAAAAGTAAAATATGTGACACTAATTGTATAAAGAAAGAACAGAAAAGAGAAATTTAGAGTATAATTTTGTAAGATTATGAAGAAAACTAAAAAATTCTTTGCAACTTTGTGGTAGGCAGTGATTTCTTAGTGGGATACTAAAATCACAAAATAATTTTTTTTTTAATTTGTAAAAAGGACTTCATCAAAATGAAAGATTTTTGCTCATTTTGGTTAATGAAATGAGATAAGCCACTGTCTGGGAGAAAAACATTGGAAAAAATACATGTTTAATAAAGGCTATTCCTACTATTTAAATGACTTGCAACACTCAGGAATAAGGAAAAACACTCAGTTTAAAAATGGGCAAAATACTTTGATAACCATTCCACCAAAGAAGATGTTAACAGTGAAAATAAAAGACATGAAAAGGCCATTAATAATTAAAATGCAAATTAAAACCACAACCAGATATAACTATATACTTATTAGAAAGGCTTTAGGAAAAGCTAATAGCTACAAGTGTAGGTGAAGATGTAGAGCAAAGGGAACTCTCATACAAGGTTTGTGGGAATGCAAAACAGGCAACATTGGGAAATTTGGCAGCTTCTTATTAAGTTAAACATACACTACCATAAGATCCAGTAATTCCCTATAGGAATGTTCATATTGATCTTATTCATAACTACCAAATAGTGGAAATCCTTTCGTTAGTGAATAGATACAATTCCATACAATGGAATAATATTGGTCAACAAAAAGGAACATACTGTGGATACACTCAACAATGTAGATGGACCTCAAAGGCATCATGCCAGACTTAAGCCAGATTTGAAGTGCAAAATTGTCAGGATAGAAATCAGGACAGTGGTTATGAGGGGCTAGGCTTGTAGGGAGAGGTTGTCTACAAAAAGGCACGAGTAGGGGTGCTTTGGGAGTGACGAAGCTGTCCCACATCTTGATTACGGTGCTGTTCCATGCTTGCATGTATGCATTTGCAAAACTTGCAAACTATACACTAAAAAGGATAAATTATATTGTGTGTAAGTTATACCTAAATTTTTAAAAATGCCTCCTGTCCAAGTGTTTTGGGATTTTTATTGGTTATCGTCTTTGCTTAATTGATTTCTAGTGTAATTCCTGTAGTCAGAGAACATACTTGATGTGACTTCAGTTCTTTGGAATTTATTGACACTTTATGGCCTAGGATCGGCTCCATTTTGGTGGATGTTCCATTTTCACTTCATATAAATGTGTATTCTGCATTTATTGGGTACACAACAACAACAAAATATGCAAAAATGGGTAGTAGTTATCTTCACTAGTAACCATAGGCCCAAAATCTTGGAATCTGGAATCTTCACCTTAGTGATTGACTGCATACTCTTCCATCTGTCTGATTCCTTAACAGTGGGTACCAGCTTTAGTAGCGCTGGCTTAGATCAGGTTAGAAATTCAAGGGTGACTCTCTGTTTCTTTGCTGCTCTTTTTCCCATTCCCATCTCCCTTCCCACCTCAGAACAAGATCCTGTAATATCCTGTAATTTTGAAGTTCTCCTGTATCCAATATGTCACGGAGAATGAAAATGGGATGAAGTAATGACCTCTGGCTTGGTTTACAGCAAAGACATTCACACTTAAATATGGTGCATAGAAATGGCAGTGGGGGAAATGGCAGATACCTCATTTAGTGATAGATGCATAGGTTGGGTTTGACCTGAACTCACATCTCAGCCACACAATTTACACTGTGTCACCTATAACAATTTACTGTCATCCTGTGATTCAGTGTTTTCCCTTGTAAAATGGAGATAATGACCCAATCTGAATTACAGGATCATGGTGAGGATCTTACAAGGTAACGCACATAGTACATCTACCTCTCTGCAGTGGGAATACCTATGATGGGCTCTGCTTTCAGTCAGGATAGCTGGTATGAGGTTCAGTGGATTTTATTTGGCCAGGGTGTTGGCTGAGCTTGTAAATTGATGTGTCTACTAGGAGGGACTAGGAACCATCTCGTGTGGCATGGTGAAAACCAGAGGAAAGTGACCTCCCTCCCCAGCCCCCCAGCCCCCTCCTCACCCCCCTAAAAAAGAGCTCATGGTATCTCCTCTTTGATTGGGGTTGATTAATCATAAGTGCTGGGCCAATTTCAAAACTTACACAGTGATGTTTGGAGATGGGGCCAGTAGCAGTAGATACACCATCCTCCCGCCCGCTTCCAGGAGGTATTTCCCCATTGCCTAATCTGAGTGTATCCAGAGAAAAAGGAGACTTTTTTTTTTTAATGAATAGAGTCAGAAAGGAGATAATCCCAGAATGAAAATCCCAATGGAATTAGTCATATATGTTTTATTTTATCTAAGCAAATACAATTTTAGCTCCTATTGTTTGCAAGCCTGTGATAGGCCTTATCACGTGTTTCTGTCTTTTAGTGCCTGGAACCACATCAAAAAGACTCTATGAGATTTTGGTGATTTTTTTCATTTTCTTTGGTTCACTGAAACTTTACTAAATTCTATGCCAGGTTTCCACAAGGAAGACTGACAGTCATACCTGCTAACACAGGTGATGAGAAGGGGACATGACCCATGGACAGAGTTGCTTCACCTTAATTCAAAAAAAGGGATAGATACTAAGTGTCCAAGATTGCATATTTTCTTGTCTGGGTTTCAATAAGCTGAATAAAAAAAAAAATCAGTGGATGAAGGAGCATTTATTAGATTTCTTCTGAATGTCAGTGTGCTAGAAAAGGCAAAAGAAGAATACAGAGCCCAAAATAAGACTGTCCAGGCTTGAATTCCCTTTGGGACATTAAATAGATGCTTGACTTAAATTCTCCATGTCTTCATTTTCTCCTTTATAAATTGTTGGTGGTAGGGAAGGGTGCCAGCAAGCTGGATTAGAGGACAGGGCTGGGTGTCTCTCAGCCCCTGGGGGGGTGGGGTGGCTGATGGACTAGAGGACAGGGCTGGACGTCCCTCGGCCCTGAGGGTGTAGGGGGGAGAGGGTTGATGACCACCACGTCCTCTTTTGAGGCGTACTTCCTATAGCCTAGAGCTGGGGTCCTGGAGTGTCTAAAGGCAAGGCTGAATTTCATCCTCTTTTCAAAGCTCTCAAAAGCAGTCACTGGCTTTAAGAAAAAGAGAGAGAGGGAGAAAAGAAAAAGAAAAGCACTGGTAGTGGATATATTGTGAAGGTCCCATGAGTTATTTTATGTAAAGTACACAGAACAGTTCTTGGCACATAGTAAGTACTGGAAGTGTTTGTTGTTATCCTGATTCATCCAGACTTGACCATGGCTCTCTGAGGGAGGGCTAATTTCTATCTATTAGACAAATGAAGAAACTGAGACTCAGAGAGCTAAAATGACTTACCAAAGCCACACGGTTAATCCATGAGCTGACTCTTGAGGAGCCGACTCTTGAGTGAATTCAGTACCATTTCATTCTATGTCCTTACACGTTAGGACCTGCCTGGGAGCTCGTAGGCTGGATGTCGCACAGAGTCTAGGAAGGATGCTGGTTGAGAGTGGGCTGTGTTGCAGGCTTCTGGATCTGATCCTAACTACTCTGGGGATCTTGGGCTGCCATTTTTCTTCTTTGACTCAGTTTTCCTGGAACGAATGACTGACATATTATAGGTACCCAAATCTCCTTTCCTTAGAACAGAGCTTGATTTTCTTCCTTCTTTCCTAGCTGGGTTTGGTTGGAAAGTCATTCCACTCTGTGCCCTTCCTCAAAGCCACCAGGGCAGAATGTACAACAAAGACAAGGAATTTTATAGCACTCTGCAAACCAAAGGTCCTTGAGGTTGATACTGTGATTTATGGTAAGAAATAAATATATTTGGTCTTCAATCCTTTTCTGGTACAGAGCTCCTCAAACCCATGGAATTTCCTGTGATGAGTGATAAAGGTGCCTCTGTTATGTTAATGAGGTGTCTTTTGAAAAGCCCTTAGGTAGCTAAAGATTGGGGCTGGGAACCAACCAGGTGATTAGAGGGTTGAAACTTTCAGTCCCACCTGCCCCTGCTCCCCCAGCCTCCTGGGAGGGGAAAGAGGCTGCCTGGTGAATCGGTTCCCAACCGCCAATGATTTAATCAAACCATGACTTTGTAATGAGGCATCCATAAAAACCCAAGAGGCCAGGGTTTAGAGACCTTCCGGGCTGGTAAACATGCGGAGACATGGGGAAAGTAGTGCTCCTGGGGAGGGCGTGAAGCTCTGCACTTCTTCCCCAAACCTAGCCCTTTGCATCTCCTGCATCTGGCAGTTCCTGAGTTCTCTCCTTTTATAATAAACCGGTGATCTGGTAAGTAAAGTGTTTCTCTCAGTTCCGTGAGCCACTCTAGCGAATTTATCAGGTAAGTAGTGTCAGAATTGAGTTGAATTGTAGGACACCCAACTGGTGTCTGGAGAATTGCTTGTGGGTGGGGGACCCCCCTCCCTGATGTTGGAATTGGTCCCAGAATACAAAGGACAGTAAAAATTGGTCACTTAGTCCGCTTCTAGAGATTGGGGTATGTCTCAAAGAGCTCTATGTAGCAACTTCGTAGAACTTAGAGTCTCCAATCCATCCACCCTGGCTTCGTTACTACACCTCTTTCTAACTTTGCCTCTGTGATCCAAAAAACTACTCTGGTGATTCAACCCAAACCCAGCGAACTAGTTTGAATTTATTGGCTAATTTTCTTAAGGCAGATTAATGGATTATTCACCTCTGGCAACTGCTCTGTACGCAGCTGCTGAGATAAAAGAGGTGTGTGTTTGGGGGTATACGTATGTACGCGTGTGTCTGTACCATGCAAGATTCTGATTACATCCTACCAAAGTTACGCGCTAAAACCAAAGTCTCCTTTTTTTCCCCTTGCCCTCAACGAAAGCATCAGGTTTCCTTCCTTTGCCAATCAGCAATCACATTTCCCGCTACAAAGATACAAATCAGGTTCCATTACAGTAGGGAAATCGTTAGCATGTGCTAAAATTTGGATGTTTCCATTTCAGTAGAACTAATGATTTTCAGGTGCTAGTGATATGACCTGGAGGAAGCCCTTCATCTTCCCTGCTAGAGACAGGAAGGCGTAAGGTTGTATCTGAGGCATTTGGAGATAGAAGGTTCGGCCTTCAAGCCTGTAAGATGTGGTTTGAGGGACAAGGGTAGTGCTTGGAAAAGGAACACTGTACTGAAATCGGGTGATCTGAGTTTTCAGTATGAAGTTAATTAACTGTGACACATTGAGCAAGCCCTTTCTGTCTAGGATGACCATATAATTTATCTCCCCAACCAGGGCGCTTTCAAGAATAAAAGATGGTTCCATTAACATCTGCACCAGGAAAAATGGGCATAAAATCATGAGTGACCATCCTTGACGACCTAGTATGTATATGAACACTGCTTGTAAAGTCCTGCCACCCAGCCCATACCTTTGTATACCCCAAGCATCTGGCTTAAACTGTAAAGCCGGGAAAGCTAAACCCATGCAGATTTAGTAAAGCTGTCCAAGTGCTAGGCGTTCTGGACAAGGGTGGTAGACCAGCTTTAATAACAGGATGTTTACAGCCCACGTTTGCCCATGACCTTTCCAAGTAAAGTTAGACACCTAGGGTGGTCACGTTGCCTCTGAGGCCTTTGGATTGTTGGCAGCCAGACCCAAGCAATTTCTATGTGTCATTTGCATGATCTTTGGTAGGTGAAAGAGGGGTTGGTGTTGAGCACAGGGACATAGGAGATCATCAGAAATGCCCTGGTCTTTGCTGAGAATGGAAGGCCCCACTTGGGTTTGTGCAGCCCGAGCCACATTTTAGGCTTGTTGTGCAAGGCAGTTCCCCAGGGACCAGGAGTCTTGTGTTACTGGAGTTCAGCAGCCAGGCCAGGAAAATCAATACCCTACTGCTAAAGGTTAAGAGTTTATCCAACTGAAGATTTAAGAAAATAAATAGAATAAAGTTTTGGCTTTTCCTGTGGGCCTTCAGTGTGGCTGGGGACAGGCTCTGTTCTTTGGGCTTCAGCTTATTTTATAGGGTCTTGGCTTTGGGAGTGTGCATGGACCAGAAACACAAAACCACTGGAAACAAAGATTTTTGAGGAAATCAGAGTCACAGACTCATTGAGGCTGGGCCTTAACATGATCTCATTTAACCCCTTTAATTTACAGATGAGAGAGCTGAGGCCCAAGGTAGAGAGTCCAGGGGCCCCAGTTTGTGACTATAATGGTCTAGATATCAAGGTGTTCTGGGTCTCAGGGATGTTCTCCAATAACGTATTTGAGGCAATAGTACCTGCCTCTACCCCATCTCGTTCTTTCATGTTGTTTGTAGAATTAGTCATAAGTCTCTTTATTGGGTATTAATGAGAGGAATTCCTGGAACCTCTGTTGGAACTGATAATAAACAAGAACTTCATTTTTCCTTGGGGAATTTGAGAGAATAAATATGAGTGGGGAGATGACAACCTTCTTGCCATCAATAATACGCTAACAGAAAGGAAAGCTGAGATGAAAGAGGGAGGGGAGAGAGACCGGAATGCTGCCATATTGCTTGAGTTCATAGCTGTGGCCATGTGCGAATCACTAATTGTAAAATATTAGTCATCGGCCAACACATACCCTTTCCAGTTTAATCCATCTTGGGTTGGGTTTTCTGTAACATACCAGAAGAAACCTGCTGACACAGATGTGAAACAGGTGATCTGCCCAAGGTCACATAGTAAATAAAATGTCCAGTGTTTAAGAGCTTTTTTCTCAAGTAGAATTATTCTCCTGATATACTTCCATCTAGCCTCAGGAATGAATATACAAATAGACAGCCCGTGAGCTTACCCAAAGTTCACTGCCTGCACTGATGTCCAAACCGGAGTGTATACTTGGGCAGAAGGTACTTCCCCCAAAGTGATAGTCCTCCCTTCCTTTTGAATCAACATTAAAATGATTTAATAATTAATGCTGTTCAATAACATGAAAATACCTTATGATTGGTTTTGTTCAAGAGGAACCCTCAATTAGATGGAAATAAGATATTTATAATATTCCAAATCTCTTCCCACTCTTCCACCTTCTTATTTTAGAATTACAAGCGTTCGGTAATAGGTGTTTCAGTCCAGGCTAATAGGTAATTGGAGGCAAGGCAGGCTGATGGGAATACAGTGTAAGTAGGATGGAACCTTCCTCTGTGACCTAGCCCAGAGTCAGTTTTCATAAATGGTTCAAGTGTATGTGAAGGGAAAGCGTATTTTTGACCTATTGGGTGTAATGCTCTCTATATACCCATTTGATTCTTCTATATCTTTTATCGTTATTTGGTTTCCTCCAAATGATTAAATTTAATTGGGATCCTTTGTATATTTCATGGAATATGAGTACTTCTATATCATGAGTATTTTATTTCCCTGAAATTTCTAATTATTCAATGGAAAGCACAATGATCGTAGGTGAATTTTTAACTTTCCCACTCCATCCCCACTCCTGCCATCATTTTCCCAGGGTTATTGGTCTCATTAGGCTTTTAAAATTTTCATAAGCATATCCTGGTAATCAATATTTTTCATGAAAAATACTCTTCTTTGACATTAAAATTTGTTTGCATCTAGGATGCATGAGATTCTTAAGATTTATTTAATCTAATATCTGACATTATACACCTTGTCAATTTTATTTCATATATTTGCACTGCTTTCTTCTCTTTCCCTCTCTCTCTTAGGTAGGGAATATATATATTTGGTTTATTTTCTTTGTTTTTATTTTAATTCATTAGTGTTCAGTTTCAGGTGTTTCTTTTTACTTTAACCTTGCTTTGTTATATGTATATATGTATATATTTTTTTCTTTTCCCTTTTTTCTAAATATCCCCACATTTTATTTACTTATATATTTATTAAATTTATTTTAAGTAAGTTCTATGCCCAACCTGGGGCTAGAACCCATGACTAGAGATCAAGCCACCCCAGTATGCTTTTTTTACTTAAATACCTAGTCCATGCATTTTCATTCTTTGTTGTTGTTGTTGTTCAGTAAAACCACACATAGATGTGATTTTTCCTGGTAGGATAGTTTTGGCTCTAGACCATAACCTTGAGTTAGCACCGCCCTCACTTATCATTTTCCAGTGTTTGTCTTCTCTTTCTTCAAACAGTTATTTGCTGTTTTAATGCCAAGTTGTTTAAATTCTCATTGTATCAAAGAGAATCATTTATATCATAGTGTGATCAGAAAAATCTGACATGACTTTTGGACAGTTTATTTAGAAAGTAGGTTGGACTCAAGTTTATCACAATGTTATAATTTTCTGAGACACTCTCTTTCTCTCTCTCTCTCTCTCTCTCTCTCTGTATATATATATATATATATATATATATATATATATATATATATATATATATATATCTCCCCCAATCATCTTCTTCATCCGGAGAAGTAATATTGCTTTCTCAGTACAAGCCTCTTAGCCTCTGTTTCTGTGTCTTTTATCATGCTGGGGGAATTTCTCCAAGAATTTAGTCCCTCTCTCTATTCCCACTAAAAACTACCCATCTGTTTGGGTCAATATAAAATGGAGTTTTCTTCTTCAATTCTTTCTCGATTATGTCAGTTGAATAAAATCTCACGTCTGAGTCATTTCTTAGTTACTAAATCCGATCATGGTACCTACTTTGTCTTATTTTATACATTTTGGCCTGGTGAATTTTAGTCTTCTTGCAGGCACGATAAAATAGAAAAGACTGGGAGGTGTTATGTAATAGGCCCTCCAATATTTGTTGAGTCAGATTCAATAGAGTTCAGATTCCAAAATAGAAAATCTTTGTTCCTAAATGGGAATAACTTCCCCACAGTGTATTGCCGGGAGTGTAGACCCTGGACTGGGTGGATTGTGCCAGTTAAAACAGATTAATGCAAAATTGTTCACACAAGTGGAAACCGTTGCTGTTAATAGTGAACAGGACTACTGGTCAAAGAGAAATTGAAGCCACCTGTACCAAGTTACCCTTTCACCTCTGCCTCTGTCTCTTTCTGGGTCTAGAAACTCCTCCTGTGTCTCTGCTTCCTCTACCAGTAAGCCTTCCCCTGGGACAGTCAATTCTGAAGGCAATTTTCCAAGACCATTTGCAGAATTGGCTGGGGCTTCAGCTGCAACATGAAAAAGGCATTTATTCTGGGACCTCAAAATGGAGTTTGGAGGAGACATTGCTGAACTTGTTTCAGAAATAGATTCTATATGCATCAGTTTTATTGCTTCAGGTATAAATGTTAAACCTAATAGTTCAGCTAAAACAATGTGTGTTTGTGTGTTTGCATGTATAGACTCTGAGTTGGGTGTTGTTTTCATAAGTTTTTGCAGATATTTTGACACTTCCATATACAAGCTAGCAGTTTAGTGTTATGTCCTGAGTCACACATCTGTAAAAGCAGCTATTTGTGTTCTCATGCTGGATCGTGTGCCAAAATCCTAATGCCTTGCATTCTTGAACCTTACAGTGCAATAAAATATTGAACTATACTGTGAAAATATCTAGAAAAAAATCTGGTTTTATTCCATACGGGTATATACCAAGTTTAGAATCTATATATTTGAATTTTTTGGTCAACTTTCGACAAGTTTAGATAACTTTTTTTGAGACAAAGGAGAATAATCAAGTTTCAACTAGGTTGAGAAGAGTCTTACCTACCAGTCTTAAGATTTTAGGGCTTACACTTACAATGCAGTAGAACTAATCTCATAGGGTGACCATATCATGTTCTGTCCAAACTGGGACGCTTGAGAGTAAAAGAAGGTGCCGTCACCTGAGGACTACAAGTGTAAACCCTGTAAAATCTGTCTTAGGCAAAAAAATGACATGTGATCACCTCCTATTGTGAGCAATAAGGGAAGTAAATATTATTTCTGGATACATCTAGCTTCTGGCCATATTTTTGCTGCACCCCATGGAAGTTTGTATTCTAGGCTTGAAATGACAAATATTTAGCCCTAATGATAATACCTCCCTTTCCTGTATTCGTAGCATGTCTTTAATCATATTCTTTCACATTGATCTCTGGGTTGGTATCAGACTCTTTTTTTTTTTTTAATATTTTATTTATTTATTTGACACAGAGAGAGAGATCACAAGTAGGCAGAGAGGCAGGCAGAGAGAGAAGGGGAAGCAGGCTTCCTGCTGAGCACAGTGCCCGATGCGGGGCTCTTTTTCAACATAGCTCTCCAAATAGCCCCTACTTTTATTGGGCTTAGCCCATAAGATTGAACTTGCTATACTGAATTTGCCATGGCGTATGATCGCTAGGGTTTTTGTTGTATTGTTGTTGTTGGCAAAGGTTGAGATTGACAGAGCCTCTCTCTCTCTATTTTTTTTCTTTTTTTTTGTAATTAGAGCTGGATGAACCCAAGAGTGTCCTATGTGGTTCAATCAGCTCAACCACAACTCCCCATTCTGGTAACCGGCATGTATGTCAATAAAGGAGGGTTACAGCAAGAAACTCAGCATTGGGGCAAAAGATCAAAAGCAAAATGGGAACCAGATTACAGTTTGTTTAAAACTAAGCAAATGCTTGAAAATTCCCCCCTCTTACAATGCAGAGTTTCTTTGTAAGAAGATGAATTTACAAACTTTCCCCAGGCTGGTAGCCATAAATGGGGCCTCCTACTTCTGCCTACTAAGTGCTCAATGACTAAGCATCCATGTCTGTGCCAGTCCTACCCAATCACAGGCAAAGCAGAGAACTGGGCATGGTAACACAGAGCCTCTGAGGTCTGTTCACCACATGGAAGGTACAAAGGTGAAGATTTTCCCTGCCTTTGGGTCTTAAAGGCACTGTATTACCAGCTGTCAGAAAACATGGCCCAAAGAGTATTGTGTGCTCTGAGCATTCAGTTAAAGGGTCTTCTTTCTATTGGGGGTGTAGGAGTGATAGCATAGGGTAGAGAAAGGGATAGATTTCAGATGAGTATTTCCCAACCTCACAGGTAAAGTTATGAATATGAAGAGTGGAGTGTGTCTCTTTTATCCAAGAAAGACATTAACTTTATTCTAAGTCCAGACAGATGTTGGGACTGTGATCATTGCTAAATGCGCCAGAGGATCAATATTGCCTCAGGATCTGAAGAATGCAGTTTTCTGGTGTTGGGACATTATTGACCCTTCTAAAGCATTAGGAGCAGAAGATCTTGGGGGTAATCAGGTAGACTTTATATGAAAAAAAATTGCAAATATGGTGGATTTGCAGATTACAGTAAGATCCCCTTGGTCTTCATTAGTGTGGCATTAAAACCATCCTGTCTGAATTTTAACTATACACCAGAATGTTTCTCCTCTATACAATAAAAGGATGACATGTCTGAAGCTTGGTAAAAGGACTTCTCTGAAAAGAATAGAATTCTTAATAAGCTCTGCTCACCATCATGACCAAGAGAAATACCACTGTCTGTCTGGTTATCTCATACTCAGTAGGAAGGGATGCGATTCCTACCCACATATGCCCTTGTGGCCCCTTATGTTGATATTCTGAGACTTCCAAGATCTGGATTAATTCATCACACTGCTTTCTCTGACCCTGGTCTGCTGAACCAGGATTGCTAAAGAATCGAATGTAGCCCAAACCAAGAATTTGAGTGCCACTTGAGTGCCATCACCACAATAAAGATTCCCTTCCTCATGAGCCCTCAGTGTGGTCCAACTAACTTTGTCTCCCTCTCTCCTGTCCCCAGGGACTTTGTAGCTCCCCATAAACTCAATCCCAAAGTCATCTCACCGTGTCCCCCCCCCTCCTTTTAGGTGCTTGCCTTAGCAGTAAGGCTTACACCAGGGATGGAATGTGGGTTTCATTTAACTGTGATCTATTGGCACTAGCTATATAAAATAATAAAGTAAGAAAATCCTATGGCTTTATCTGGCCTCAGTGTGAAAGTGTGCACTGATTGATTAGAAGAGTCTGCTTGGAGCCCTGTGTGGAGACAAGGAGTGTCACGAGTGCCAAGTTTTTGCCACCCATAGCCTGGGCCCTTCTAGTGACTCCCATCTCCCCATCATAAAGAGCTCTGGCATAAATAAACTGAGGTGATGCATCGAGTCTGCTGAAACCTGAAGGACACAGGCAGCCAAGAATTCTGGGCTAGCGGTTTGCAGGGATCACTCCCCCACGGGCAGCTGGCCAGTCACGTGTGGAGAGGTTAGAGAGTGAGGGCCTGCATAGCACAGCTCAACATGTGGGGAGGACCATCGGGGCACCCCAGTGTGCTGAGAATGGTCTCCAGGAATGCTCAGATATCAGAAAAACTCCAACTCGGCCAGATATTAATGTTGATATCTGGGCAAGTTTCCCATTCAGACACAGATTTGGGGTTTGGAGTCCCAGGAAAAGAGCTAGAAGACAAAGACCAAAGAGCGAATGTTCAGGGTGGGGTTTTATATCCACAGAACAGGAGAGTTTGGTTGGAAAATGGAGTCTGAGATCATTCTACAAGCAGGACTAGTGTGGTGGATAGACTGAGGTTTTGGGGTTCAGAGCTGTCTCCACAGAGGCACGTTCGCCACGAGTGTCCTGTAATAGTCTGATTGCCTTGCCTGGCCCCAGATAGACACAGGCAGACTCTCCAGGTGAAGTTACTAGGACATTTGCTTGGGAGAGACGTGCAGTCTAGGTTCCAGAAGATTTCATAAAAGCTGTAGCCCAAGGCTACTCTTTCTGCAAAATCCTGAGGACCACCTACAAATATTCTCAAAACAGGTAGTCAAGATAGGCAGATATAAAACTACTTGATTCAGTTGGTCATTTTGACTCTGCCACTGTGGCTGTGTATTAAAATGGAATCTTTGGATGAACTGCTGATGATTTTATTTTCTCATTTGCTTTTTATCCTGCAGGAAAGTTAGAAAGTGAGCGTTGGAGGGAGGCAGGGTGCCTGATTTTCCTCTACCCGCTCTTCCATCATCCCCAGCACTCTGGTTTACTTTCACCTTGTACAATGGTCATAAAGTCAAGTAGTCCCGTGGCACCCTAAAAAGATCGTTCTTTTCCTATCAAACCAAGATCCTATTGACACTCAGATCCTCAGATTCATCCCTGAATTACTAGCTTTGAACTGAGGACTTCTTACACAATCTGGGGGCTTCCTGGGAGGTTTTATCCCTTTTTTTAAATATCGATTTTGGAATTTTTAACTAGGTTTGTTCCTCTGATCTTTTCTCAGCCTCTGTAAAATCCTTTATTTCCCACAAGTTTGACAGAAGCTGACTGTTGGAGATGTAAAAGGATCAGGACAGAAGGCCTTAGGAAAAGTTAGCCATGAGTTTATCTCAGGAGGAGTCTGGGCAATCACTGCGAACATTACAATGCATGGAAGCAGGTGGAATGTGACAGACTGTGTCCCAGAGCAGGTCCTGAAAGAAGCAACTGCTGGAGGGCTAAGCACAAGGCTCGTTCCTGATGCTCTCCTTTGAACCCATAGTTGTCAAGACTGTTGATAGTAGCTGGCTCTCCAAATGTCACACTATTAAAAAGAGGTAGCAGTAAAATATCATAAAGACAGGTCCAAGATGCATTTACATTTTACTTTGAAACACGTGCTTACATTGATGTCTAAAAGAGTTAAAACAGGATACCGTTATCCTAACTCTGAACCACTCTTCACCTGTCTATTCTCCAAAGCAAACTGAGTAATACCAGTTACCAAATTATGTAAAGGAGGCTTATGAAAGGGACTGCCGTGAAGATACCTTTGTTTGTAGTCCTTTGTCTTTCTCTCTCTAGCAGTCATTGGCGGTGCCTAACGCATGTCTCCTGGGTACTCATTCCTCCTGCCAAAGCTTCCCCTACAAATGCCTACAAGTCCACTGACAGCGTGCACGAGTGGGCTCAACCCATGCCCTGGGTAATCTGCCAGTGCTGGGGAGTCTGTACCCTTTGTAACAGCCCTCTATCAATGAGAGGTGGGAGTTGGTGGGAAAGTAGCCCAGCTACCTTGGCCTCGTGGTAGGATCTCTCTCAGGTATATTGTAACTATCATCTTATGAGGTTGAGCCTTAGTACTCGTGCAACTCATTTATGACAGTGTATTGACTTACTTCTCTTTCCCATTCTCTCACTGTGCTTCCTGAGATCATCTTCCAAAGAAGCTACTTCCAAATACACATCCTTCATGCAGTGTCTATTCTAGGGAGACCACCCTGAGGCTCTGCCTGTCTCAGCTTGTTGTAGGTCTCAGAGGGGAGCCAGGGGCTATTGGGATCCTTGGAGATGAACTATTTTCTTGAGATCAAAGTAGTACATGGATCGAGTAGCCTTTCTTCAAACTACAAAGGGACAGCAAGGTAATATTATCAGCATATACATATGTGCATAGAAGGCAAGTGTATTTTTCTACTGATCATTGAAAGTCCTATGCATTATATTTAGCTAGATGCCCAGAAAGGCCTATGACATTATTTGCTTACTTATAATCTTCACTTTTTCTTAATAAATTTGTTGTGTTGATTATTAAAAAGGAGACAATAAAGCACAATAATTAACTCAATGAGTTGGGACAGATAGAAGGTATGAGTTAGAGATTGGAAGGTTAAAGTAGGACTAACACTTGGGTCTGTATATCATAAAGTATTGGCAATTGTAGTAAGTGGACTGTGTATTTGGTTCTGAGCTTCCTAGAGGACAAAACAAAGAGGAAAATTGGTTTCCTTAAAAGCCTAGAAAATTAAAGTCATGACTGTGTATGCTTTTCTAATTACATGATTTATATGTATGATTGTGTATGATTTATAATGTTTTAGTTACTTAGCTTTCTGAGCCTTCTGACTCAGTTTTGGTCTTCTTCAAAACATCTTTACTATTTCATTTGTGGCTTCCTTATTTAGGGTGAGTTCCTCCTCCCTTCCCTGCTGGGAAAATGAAGATTTCCCCAATTTTAGGATCTATTTTGTTTGTTTCCATAGTTACTGAGGATGTACACATACCCACACAAAAAAACATACTAACTTTTTACAAAATTCAGATGAACATCTTGTATATAGTTTTTCATCTACTGAATTTAAAGAAATAAATGTTTTTTTAAAAAGCAGAGTCTTTTTAAAGAAATCATAATTACTAAAAAAACATGTTTTACTCCTTCCTTTAACAATGACAAAGTTTTGGCTTAAATAATCATTATTAAGGCAGGTTTGGGGGAGACATATCAATCATCAAAGTATAATAAATTATAGAATAGGTATGCTCTAAAAACTGATAATTGGCATCCTTTAAATTAATAAATTATTCTTTGTTCAAATAACTGCATACCCAAAGGACAAAACAAACATTAATTTCAATAACTAGTGAAGATAAGGATCATAAATCTTTTGCAATTTCTTCTGGGAATGAATATTTTTGTCAGATTTGATGTGTTTATCTCCTGTTATTAAAATCCAAAGTTTAAGATGTAAGTTCTCAAAATGAACTAGCAGAGGAGTTTTCAAACTTTTATTGGACATTATAGATATGTTGGCTTTTGGATATGACCTCAGACATTTTCTTTGAAAACCTACCTCACAGAAAGAAGGGTTGAGTGGTCCTCGATGCAGATTGAACTAAAGCAGGGATGGTCAATTGAAGCTGTATTTTAGAGCAGAGCTGGAAGTTCCCAGCTAGATATCAGTCAACTTCCCATTCTTAGAACTAATGTCTCTAGATTCATCAGACTCTGTCCCCCCAACCCACCCCTAGTTACCCAATTTCTATTACCACCACCGATTGCAGCTGGGAGGGTTGCAGAAGTTTAAAAATCTAGCCTCACATTTTTCCAGCAAAACAGGCTTGATTTGACAGTGGATAAAATGAAAGTTCTTCAGTTTATGAAGTTTGAGAACCCTGGATTATAATAGTTACAGACAGGAAAATTATCCATTTGTGCACAAGTGATATGTATCTTAGGTAATATTTTTCTTTAGCATGTTTCCTGCTTGCCCTTGGGAATACGTTCATTGATAAAAGATCAAAGCCTGCTTGAAATACAGAAGGAAAAAAAAAGAAAATAAGAACTCTGGGTACATTAAAAAAAAGAAAATAAGAACTCTGGGTGCAGAAATAATGCCAACAAACATAGTTAAAATGAGACCAGATTTATATATGTCTCCAAACTGCTACTTGCAAAATAGTCCTTTGGAAACAAGAATGCTTTTTAGAAGAGAGGGTGGCTTCTGTTGGTGGTTGGTTCAGTTAGATGAACTTTAATTTTCCTTTCAAGTTTGTAATTCTCTGATTGTTCAGGCAATATGTTTCTTTGGGTAAGGCTGAGGAAGTGGCATCGACTGCAGTTTACTTAACAAATAAATTTCTACAAGACGGATAATTTGGGGAATCCAGTCTTCTAGACTCAACAATGACACAGAATGTGTTTACATTAGCTACAGGGGAGAATTTCCTCAAATTGCCACATCTGTATAGGAAAATGCTGTCTTTATTTTAGAAAAAGGACAGAATATTCAACTGAGGGTTTTAATCACAGCTAGAACAAATTATTGAAGTATGATTCTAGTATTTTTAATTGACCTCATTTGATTCTCAAAAGATACCATTTATATGTTTTTCCAAAGAGTGAGCCAAAGAGAGAGACTGGTTTTATCATTTGGGAGAAATGAAACACCTTCCAGATGATTCTTTCGAGGTGAAGCTCTGCATTTGTTAACACTAATTTGTTCTTCAAAAATTTATTAATTTTCTCAATAAAATGTACCCTCTGTCTGTGACAGTTGGTTTTGGGTTATGGAAATACCTGTTGTCAGGAGAAAGTGAAGTTACTTAAAGATATGGCAGTTTAATAAGAAAGGATATACAGCAGGAAGTAACATCTTTGAAGGAAGAGGACCGCATAATAGTACAGGTGTATTAACTGTTGCAGGAAAACTATCCATGCAGTGACTTATTGGGGGTGGGGGCCTGATTTGCAGACTCTGCCAGCTGCTGCTTCTCCTTTTTTGTTTGTTTGTTTTGTTTTTTTGTTTTTTTGTAAAATGTGGACATTTAGCACCCTACTGCTACTGCTGTTTCAACTGATAAAAGTAGTTATAGCTGAACTAGTATGGTAAGAAGCTATTACACCATTGCATTTTATTTTCTGTACCACAGAAGCTCATTAATTAAGGTTCGATGGCCAAATAGCAGAGATAACATAGCCTTGTGCTTGTGTCACCATTTGGCCCCATGTTAGGGTAGTCATGAATACCCAAGGTTCTAAAGTTCAGTTCTCTCCAGTCCTGAAAAGAGCAGAAATATGAAAAAGTGCCCTTCTTGTATTGATCCTCACTGATTGACCACAGTTACAGAATTCCAGGTGCTCAAGGGAGGCACTGAAGGGCTAGTTTTGGTGTCCAAGTCTCTGGAACCGTCCTGAGACATCCACCATAGTAATTTTACCTGCTGTCTGCTAGGGAGACTTTCAGGTTCCGGGACACTGCTTCTTTGTCCTGATAATGGAGGAGAGCCTGAGACTGGGCAGCTCTTTAGATGTGTAAAGAGAACCAGCAGTGTGTAAAACCAGTGTATAACAAACATGCTTACTTTGTAGCAAAATGAGAACCTTTCACCAAATGTCTGCCTAGTCAATTACCCAACTTCCAAATTCTGCCCTGTCTTAATCCCTCAGAAATCACATGAGAAATGGTAAACAAAACCTAATAAGAGCAGACAAGAAGAGCACAAAGAGGCACTAAACTATAGATTAAACAATGTGTATGTTCGGATTGGTATAGCCCTGAGCACATGGGGAATCATTTGGGAATTTTGGGGAATCTTTGACAGAACATTGATGGTAGGGTCCACGCTTGACTTGTGTTTTTGTCTCTTTTAATCTGTGTTTATGTCTAGACAGCAGTGTTTTGAAAAGCATTCTAGTCATCCTACTGGCAGAAGAGCAAAAAGTAGACCCCAAATGAAATCAAATTGTCTAATTTGTGTACCTAAACAAAAACAAAGTCTGAAAGGATCCACTGCCCCTCTCTTTTAATCTTCCCAACACAATATTGCATCATTAATTTATAACATGGACTCTGATTCGGCCAACAAGTAGCCAAAATAACAAAAAGAAGTAATTATAGAAAAAATGTCATCTGTGTAGTGGTCTATATTCTTAATTCCCTTGTTAAACAGATGAGCTCATATCCTTGGGTGCTAGATGACAATATTCAGAGTAGAGTAAAACCAGCCCAAGTGCCTTAGAACCTTGCTATTACCTCCTTCCCAGACATTCAAGAAATATCCGTTAAATGAAGGAGGGCATATTTATGAATGAACTAGTGTATCTGTGGTTCTGAGGAACTGGCACATATTTATCTGTTCTTACGGTGTTTGCCCAGAACTATCCAGGCCCTGAGGCAGGGGATTAAAACAAGATAATTTCTGCTATTGCAGAACTTGTAGACTAAACAAAAGATATGAATCAATTGATGAAGAGAATCGAAAGATCAAAATATCATTAACTTTGCAGTGACTTTGCACTGGCATCCCAAATTTAAAAAAAAAAAAAAGAAAAGGAAATGCAATAATCAGGGAAATATTTAGGAATTAGTGAGAATGAAATTATTACATACCAAAAATTATGGGATGCAGCTAAACTGACTTTTTTTTTTAAAGATTTTATTTATTTATTTATTTGAGAGAGAGAGAACACGAACAGGGAAGGGGCAGAGGGAAAGGGAGAAGCGGGCTCCTCGCTGAGCAGAGAGCCCAACATCTGCCTCAATTCCAGGACTCTGGAAAAATGACCTGAGCCAAAGGCAGACACTGAATTGACTAAGCCACCCAAGTACCCCCTAAACTGATCATTTCTAAAGGGAAATATTAATCTTTAATGAAATTCTTTTAGAAATAAGAACGTTCGAAATTAAGGAATTAAGCAAGCAGCTAAAAAAATACTAGAAAAGATTTTTAAAGTGAATAGAAAATAAAGTTGAAGGAAGGAAATAATAAATAGAAAAGTAGATATAAACAAAAGTGTTAAATATACATCTATATTAGATATGATTAATAAAACCACAGTTTTGTAGAAAAGACATGAAAAATAACAAATCAAGAAAAATAGGAGGAAATCATAAGTTAACTATTAAAAGGAATGGAGAGTAATAAATAATAACAGGTCAAGAGAGGTTAAAATAATAGTAGGATAGCTTTGTGGCAATAAATAAGAAATTGGAAAGATAAAATGGAAATATGGAAAAATAAGTTCCTAAAATTGAATCGGGTAAAAAGAAAATCATTATTGAAAGATTAACAATAAAGACATTAATTAATAATAAAATTTGAAATTCGTATCATAAAATTTAGAACCTCCTAGACCCCCAAATTTTCTATAATTGAAGGAAAATGTGATCCCTCTCTTTTACAGACTGTTTCAGAAAATGGAAAAACAAGAAAAGCTCAAACTCTTTCTGAGAGAATAGTGAAACATTGATAGGACCTAGGCATAGGCAGTTCAGGAAGGCAAAATATAGGTCAGAAAGGCTTATCAATAGTCATGCAAAACATCCAACATAACTTCTCAGCAATTCAAAATTCAAAATAACTGTCATTTAAAATCATAAATAGACCTCATCCCAGACTTGAACATTTCAGACTTCTCAGATAAATAATAATGGGTCAACATTAACAAACATCCCAATATTTTAGTAGATTAAGAGAAATCAGAAATGTGTTTGTTTGAATAGATATAATGAAGCAGAAGAAAAAGTCAGTTTTCACTTATGAGTTTATGTAGTTTAACAAAATGAAATAGAAGTTTTCTTAACCTGGTAAAGCATATTAACCTTAAATACTTTACGTTTTAGTACATGTAATTGTAGACATTTAGAACACTTCCATAAAATCAGAAAAAAGACATGAATGACTCTTGTCATCAGTTCTGCTCCACATGTTAATATAATTCCTAGCCCATGTAATAAGATAAGCAAAAAATAAAAAGGATCTGAAAGAAACAGTTAAAAATATTTTCACTATTTGTAGACCATAAATGTCTACATTGAAAACCCAGGGGTATGTATATTTTCTTGAAAGTGTTAAGGTAGTCCAGAAAGGTACCTGGACACTAAATACCTATTTCAAAAAGAATTTTAAAAAATTTCTATACATCATCAATAAACAGCAAGGAAATACATTTTTGAAATCTCATTTTAATTACAATAAGTTATAGATGCAGGAAGAAATACATCTTTGAAAATGGTCTTTGTAAGATCATCATGGAATGATTTAGAAAAGGAATCATAACAAATATAAGTTGTGCCCTAAATAATCACTAGGTTCAGTACTATGCCAATTCAAATTACAATAAATGTGACATGCTAATTTTCAAATTTATGTGAAATAATGTTCATAAAATCAAGATAATTCTGGACTAAAAATAGTGAAAAAAAAGAAAAACAGAGGGGAAATTGATTTGGTCATTTGAGACATTATAAAACTATGGTGAATAAAATGATCATATCCCAATGTTTAAATGAGTAAGGTGGCATTACAAAGTTTGAAAAATAATGAAATATTCAGTATATCAGGTTGTGTTAATTATTCTCCATGTATATAAAATGACTCATATAATTAATATAAAATATATTATTCTGTAGCAACTAAAACTTACATATGAAAAGCAAAAAAAAAATTTAAATTAAATCTTTTAGATGGGAAAGCCTTTGTGACATGAAGGTAGGGAAGGACCTTTTAGCAAGGGAAAGCATAAGCTACAAGAGTAGAGCTGACTACATCAGAACATCTGACTACATCAAAATGAGAAACTTATGGATTGAAAAATAAAACTATAAACAAGGTAGAGAAAAGAAAAGCCCTACTATGTGGGAGAAAATATTTACATAATACATAAAAGAAAAACAATGATCCATGCTCTAGCAAGAACTTCTAAAATAGATTTAAATTAATGAGAAAATGGGACTATTATCTCTGCAGTTCATGGGGATTAGGGTTTTGAGTTGTGAGCTTTAAGGCCAAAAATAGTAAGTGTATGAATTTATTAGAAATTAGTAAAAAGACAATTAGTGCAACATTGAGGCACATTTACTCCCATTCAGTCAGGGGAAATAATCAGAAAGTGTGACACATTTGGATTTAACCAGGCTGTGAGCAAAGGGACCTTTCATACTCTGTTGTGAGAGTTGGTACAACCATTTTGAAAGACAATTTGGCAGTATGTAGAAAATGGAAAACAGATATCCTTTAGAGACTAGCAGTTTTGTTGCTAAGTATATATCTTAGAGAATTCTGGAACATATGCACAAAAAGATATGTTCACGGATGACTTTTAACAAAAAAGAATAAAAGCAAAATGCTGTGATTTTACTGTGATGCAAGGCAACAGCACGAAATATTAGTATCCATCTCTGTGTGAATCTACAGCCACAGCTAGTAGCATATTCCCGTGTGACGAGATTTCAGAAATGGGATTATAAAAAACAAAAAATTAATAGTTGATACTATTATAGTATGCTACCATAATGTGAATAAAACCCTCAACCACTATGTGTCATTAGTGTTTACATTTGAATATAAAGGAATATAAAATGGGTAAAAAGATCTACGCTAAAATTTTAATAGTGACTATTTATCCGAACGGAGGGAAAGAAGAAAATGGAGCTGGTACAGAGACCATGTGTGGGTGATGTGTGTACACGTGTGTGCGTCTTTGATGTGTGTGTGCATGTGTGTGCATGTGTGTGGTACTCCATGTAAAAATGAGATCTTTGTAAGAAATGGTTATATTCATCATTTCTGGGTGGTTTTGTGCTGTTCATTTTATTCCCAGTTTTAGAATCTCTCAGAGACTGTAATTAGAAACAATATTGCAGTGATATTTTCATATTTCTAAGTGTTATTTAGGATATGATTTTTAAAGACTGCATAGTATCCTGTGTTATTGACTTATCATGGTGATTTTAGGACTCTTCTATTATAGATTTTAAATTTATCGCTGTCATAAATAGTGATGTTAGAAATATTCTTATGTGAAATTATTTCCATCTACTTGTTATTTCTTAAATATGGAATATTGTATTTAAGTTTGTTAGTATAATTTTATTTCCTGTCATCTCATTTTATTGCTTTTAGGTTTTGCTTTATATAGTTTGATACTGCATCATTTGGGACATAAAATTTCATAACTATCATATCACTGTGAATTACATTTGTTATTTTTATAAAATAGGCAACAATTTCTCTTTAATGTTTCTATTGCCTTAATTCAGTTGTACCTGATTTTAGTATAATCAAAACAATGTTTTTAATAAAGAATTTTAAGCTTGAAAGGAACAGATAATTTCTAAATGATATAAATTATTTCATCCATATAAGATGGAATTTTCAGTTAATTTTATAAAGCTGATATAGTTCTGCTTTAAACAGAAAACAGAAAACAACGACACTTTGGTTTCTGAAAATAGAAGAAAAAGATCCTATTAGGAGATGTCAAAAGTTACTTAAAGAGAAAATCTATTAATTAGTAACAAACACTAATAAAAAGTACTACTAGCAAAATTGGAGTTGAAAAATAATTAATCTAAAATAAGATTTTGCTCTGCCAATAACCAGTGTTATAGTTAAGGTTGAAACACTATTGGCTTTCCTATGAAAATAATTAAAAAGGAAAAAATAAATAATGAGAAAGACAAATGAAGCCAAGCATCTAAATTAATTTTTAGGATTTCTTTTCTTACATCAGAATTCTATCTAATACATTAATTAAAAAACAACTAATAAAAGTCTATTTTTTCATTGGTATTATTACATCATTAGTATGATAAATGCATTATGAATATCAAAAATAAAGATCCAAAGCAACATTATTATCATTTGATGTCTCACTAAAAGGCATTTTTCCAAGTGTGAATCAAAATCTTAATATATTATCAACAGACTTTAAAAATATCACTGCCATATATTAAGTTGCATATAGCTCACAGATTCAGTGGAATCTCATTACATTGAATTTATACATAATTTTGAAGATAATACACTTCAGTTAATAGCGGGTCTACTAATGAAAGACCTATCAGATTCTACATATATTCGGATGTTTCTTTTACATTCATTCATTTGTTAGGTATTTGTTGAGCATCTAATACACAACAAACATTGGGACAAGGAACAGTTATAGTATTTCTCTTTAATCTTGAACATTTATGATTTCTATTATTTTCAGGTGTTTGTAGCTTATTTGCTTTCTTTGTATGTCATACCTGTGTGCTGTTGGTTTCTTGTAAATGGGACTTTTTATCCTATTTGAAATTTCTCACTGGTTAATGCTTAGATACCAGGAAACAGTTGACTTTTGTGTAATCACACAGTATCAAATGGTTTCCAGTATATTTAGTTTTAAGAGCTCTAAGATTGATTTCTTTGGATATATAAAAAAAATGTACTTACTTTCTAAAAGAATTAGAGTCATGCCTTCCCTACAAATATTTATATTTTTAATTGTTTTTCATATTCTATTGCACTGTTTAGGATCTCAAGGAAACTGTTGTATTTACTTTTAGTAACAATGGATGACAAATTTAAAATTATATGAGAGTGATTTGACTTTCAAATGATGTCCTTGAACAAGTTAAGGGTTTTTATATATTTCTACTTTATTAAAATATGTTGTGTTTGATTTTTGTTTTTTTATTTTTTCAGAAGTAGGTGCTATACTTTATCAAGGAACTTTTTTGCCTGATGTTAAAATGTCCATATAGCTTCTTAACTACCATCTCTTAAAGCACTAGATAACAATATATTTCCTGATACTAACTATCCTTACAATCTTGTATAACATCCTTGGTTTTTATTAATATCGTAAGCATACTGCAAACTACAGAAAATACAACTGTCAACGAATGTACTACTACAACTTGAATCATGCCTATGATTAATATTATTTTGTTTCTTCCTTAAGAGCCTTAAATTTTAATTACTTTTTTCTTTTCCACCACTGAAAGGATCTACAGTATTACAGTAAATTCTGATGGTGGTGGCCATTCTTTTCTTGCCCCAAATTTAGATGAAAAGTTCTAATATTAAGAAATTAAGTATAATGTGAAGTTTCTCATTAACAAGCTATATTGGGGTATAATTTACATAAAATAAAATGTATCCATCCGTAAGCATATAGTTAAATGATTTTGTTAAATGTATATACCCTAATAACCACAACCACACTTAAGATACTGTGTTTTTTATTAACCCAAAAGTTTTCTCATACCCCTTTTCATTCAAACTTACTTTACCCCAGATTCAGGTAACAACTAATGTGCCTTTTTTTCACTTTAAAATAGTTTTGCCTATTCTAGACTTACACATCAAGGACCCAGGATCCTATCTTTCTCCATTGTTATCATAGTTAAGCTTCTTGTTAACTTGTTGTCAAAGACAGTTGCTGGATTTCCAGCAATAGTGTTTGCTAAAGACCGAAAGTTGGGCTAAGTATAAAAGGGCACAATGAAACATTCCCAGAGGTGTCAGTTGACCATACGACCTTCCCAATTCCTTCCCGTTCCGGGACATCAACCTCTACTGCCACCACCACCAAATCACTACTTACCCCTAATTGGCCAGAAATTAGTCACATGGTTTTCCCTAACTACAATGAAGGATAGGAAATGTAGTCATTTTATTCAAGGTGCTTATCTTTCAGCCCCAAATTAGGGTAATGTTTATCAGAAAGCAATGAGATTGTTATGGTAAGCAACCACAAATCACAAAGCTTATTTTTCATTGTGATGGCAAAAGCCAGATGAAGGTAGGGGGTGAGGCATGAATGAGAGGTCATAGAACAATGATTATAGGTGTTAGTCAGCAGTTTTGCCCAGAAAGAGCTCCAGTAAACCCAGGATACATAAGGAATTAGCAGTTGGTAAAATTGCCTTCAAAATGTTTGCTGAATGAATGAATGTTGGTACAGGTCCCATCTCTAAGCTCAAATATCTTTCTGGTAAGCTCTGTGATGAGAGTGGTGCCAAATATCAGTTTTCTTTCTTCTTTCAATATATTTCCAAGAGCATTCTCTTTTCAACACATTCAAGGAGTGGGATACAGCGGTTTGTGGTTTGGTGCTTGGCCATCGAGTTCTCTTACCAGGGATTTCAGTAACAAGCATTTCACTCAGCAAGGTCGCAGCAGAGGGATTTAAAAAGTCCTAACCCTGCTAATGCAGAGCAGTGGCTATTGCGTGTTAGCCATAGGGAGGACAGAGTCTCTGAGCCTGTGATCCGTCTCTAAGACAAGCTTCTCTACCAAACACAGTCCCCAGATCTCAACTGGGGACTTTGGATAAATAGGTCAAGAAAAAAGTTCATGAAAATTATCTGGACCAACACTTCATTGCAAAGTCAATCTTATGCAGCAGAAATCTGGTTCCTTATTAGTAGATCATTTATCTCTTTGTCAAAGTAGTTTGCTTACAGAGGCAGAAGTAGCTGGAGATTTTTTTCTTCTTCAATAATATGAACCACCTAGTTCTCATTTTCTTCTCTTAGAAAGACTGTGGGTATTGGGTCCATTGCATGTTGCAATCACAAAGTTCTGATTGAAACAAATACTCCTATAAAAGAAGAAACTATTAGAACCACTTCCTGTCATTGGAAAGAAGGGGATTTTCAGATTCTTTGTTTTCCAGACCACATTCAGAGACAGTTTATCAAAGATTTAGATCAACTCTGAATGGCTCCTTTAAGTAGAATTCCAAATTTAAATATATTCAGTTTGGAAATAAAATGTAAATATAGTTGTGCTATATTATGCCCAGGCCCAAGAGAATGTTTTATTGATTGATTGGTTGATTGATTAATTTTTAAAAGTTTATTTTTTTAGTAATCTTTACTCCCAAAATGGGGCTTGAATATACGACCCCTGGATCAGAAGTCACATACTCTTCCAACTGAGCCAGCCAGGCACCCCCCAAGAAGATATTTTAAATACACTTACTGGAAGATAATAATCCACAGTAAAGTCTGTTAAGATCTCTGGATCTGCCTTTAAATCTGTGTTTGATTCCAGCCTGAATCCTCACAACTTTTGAAAAATCTTCAGCGTCCTCATCTGTAAAAGGTACATCATATTATCATTAAACCTGCAGGATTGGTGTGAGAACAAGATAAAATTTCCTGGAGATAATAGATAAAGTTAGTTCAGGGCTTGCATTAAGGCAATTGTTAAGAAATCTTAGCAGTCAAATAAGATTGTTTTGAAAAACTAAAAATATGTGGAAACTTATTCTTTCAGTTATAACATGATTTCACATTTGTATCATGTTGCAATATTTGAAACATGATTAATTTAATTTCATTTAATTTCATTTAATGGAAGTAATGGTCAGAGTGGGCTTCTGCAGTTATCCAGGCAAGATATGATGGTGGACCAAGGTGGTGGCAATGAGGAAAAGGAAAGTGGTGCACATATTTTAAAAGTCAAGTAAACAGGGTTTCCTGGTGGACTGCATGTGAGTCGGTCCTAAAGGGACTTTAATGGAAAGTAATCGAAAGTAATGGAAGTAAATAATTTCATTTAATGGAATTAATCATATAATTAAACTATATACAGATATGTACGTATTATGTATGTATAATGTATGTGTGTAGAGTTTCCTGGCCCACAGACCTGAAGGAGCTTTGTTGTAACAAGGTTTGTACAATACCAGATCAGACAACTGGGAATATTAAATTTTATTCCTAAAAATGAAGGGCGCCTGGGTGGCTCAGTAGGTTGTGTCTGCCTTCGGCTCAGATCATGATCCTGGGGTCCTGGGATTGAGCCCTGCATTGGACTTCTGCTCAGTGGGAAATCTGCTTCTCCCTCTCCTTCCGCTTCTCCTTTTCCCTCTGTTTCTCCCTCTCCCTCTGCTGCTCTTTCTCTCTGTCAAATAAATAAGTAAAATCTTAAAAAAAAAAAATGAAGTTTGGGTTTATAGCAATCTAAATGTCTCCTTCACGTTTGAGCTGATTTAGGACTTCCCAGGGAATGAAGCTCTAAATAGCTAAGAACAAGAGCAGGGTATTCCCACCTGAGACAGTGAGATGCATGGGCCAAAGATGGGACGGGACGTATAAGGTGGATTCAGTTCTCTATATTGACTCCATTGATCTTGTGTCTGAAGGAGGGGAAACTGGTAAGTAACTAGCAGTGCAGTTACGTTGAGGCTCCAGGCTTGGGCTGGAGGAGTTTTGCAAAGAAGGTGGACTGCATCCCCTTGGGGTAGGGGAGACCCATATGGTCTAAGCTCAGCTGGACTCGTTGCCTTGAGCGTGATGTTAGTGAGGGATAGTGGAACTAAGGGAGAGGAGCAGGGGCCAGAAAGCCGGGTTGAAGAGGGATCCTGGCCTTGACTTAGTTGCTCTGGTTTCAGCTTTGATTAGTTTCAGCTGCCTGATTCATCTTCTTGTATTAGTGGTGAACCTGGGCCAGCTTATGAGGACACCTTTACCAATATATTCTGAGTCTTGGAAATTAATAATTTTGTTTCTTGATGTTTAAAGATAAAGGTGCTAGACATTTTTAAGACACTGGAGTTTGTCAGCTCTACTCCCTTTCAAATGTCTTCTCAGGATGACCCCTTATTTCCTGATCCATTGGATGCCTGAGGTTGCACCATAAGAGGACCTTCTCTGGCGTAGCATCAGGACCTGCAGACTTGGTCTCTCCTCTTTCCCCTCTTTCACTGGGTCTTTGGTTTCTCCAGTTCCATAGCCCATGAAGTGACATCAGCCTCTGCCCCTTTTATTTTTGGTAGAATTTTTAGAATGATACAGAATTGCCTTCACTTCCATTGTCTCTGCTCTTCTTTGCTCTGCCCCTCCTTGTCTCTCACAGTGGATGGTCCCTTTAGGACTGACTCACATGTGGTCCACCAGGAAACCCTGTTTACTTGACTTTTAAAATATGCGCACCGCTTTCCTTTTCCTCATTGCCACCACCTTGGTCCACCATCATCTCTTGCCTGGATAACTGCAGAAGCCCACTCTGACCATATTATGGAAGAACTGTCCGGGGGTGGGGGTGACAGACAGACTGATGTTGCAACAGTGAGATATGATGAACAATGAAGTAGTCGGTGAAATATGAATGTATTTTTCTGCCTTAATGACTGGAAAAATTATTCTTTTTTTCTCTTTATATTTCATCAGTTTTTTGACTATATTTTCACCTGCAGGCACTGATTTTTGGTTTTTTTTTAGTGCAGGGAAGGACTTCCCTTCCCTTCCCTTCCCTTCCCTCCCCTCCCCACACCTCCCCTCCCCTCCTGTCCCTCCTGTCTTTCCGTTTCTTTCTTTCTTTCTTTCTTTCTTTCTTTCTTTCTTTCTTTCTTTCTTTCTTTCTTTCTCTCTCTCTTTCTCTCTCTCTCTCTTTCTTTCTCTCTCTCTCTTTCTCTCTTTCTTTTCTTTCCTGCCTCCCTCCTTCATTCTATTTTCCCTTCCTCCCTCCCACCCCCACTGCCCTTCCCTCCTTCTCTTTTTCTCTCTTCCTCTCTTTCTTTCTCTTTTACCCATATATGTCTATTTATAAATGCTACTCAATCTTGCATTTTTCTGACACTATTTTGTCTTTTCATTTTTAGGTTTTTGTCTTTAGTTTTTTAGTCTTTGTTGCTTTTTTAAAAATCATTTTCTTTGTAAGTATATTTGTAAGAAACAAAAATGTATTGAGATCTTCTAGCCAGATGCCATGTGAATTTAGATATCTGGGCATAAGTACTTAAGAGGTGAATGAGGCATGAGTTTTAGTTTAAAAGAAGGAGACGTCTGGAAGTAGTTGGCTTCAAAGGCTTACGTGAAGTCTGGTGAAACTTTATTTGGGGATCAACAATGGTAGGGGCTTACTTACACACTACAGCACATCCCCCTTAATAAAATCACCATTTTATTGTAGTGCTCTGTGCATATGTGTTTCTTCATGGTAGTTTCTGAAAACCAAAGCGTTCAGACCTCTTGGCTGGTATAGTTAATAGCCACAGGACGTGAAGGCTTTCAGAAGGACTTACTTGTCAGTACCTAACATGGCCACTACGATTAGTCGGCCTACCTCACTGGGAGTGCCCAGTCTCACCCACCCTGCACTCCCTATGTAGGTTTGTGGGTCTACCACGAGAGCTGGACAAAATAAACTTTTAGCGGCTCAGGCCATCAATTCCTTTAAAACTGATTTGCAGTGGTTGCCAATCTTTCTATTACTGTAATTGCTGGCTAAATGAACTATAATTGTATTAAGAAGTAACTCTGAAATATGTATGTGCTCTCTGCTAATTCTCAGAATAAGCAAGGAGAAGGAATTGATTCCCTGTGCTTGGAAGATGCTTAGAAATGCTCCCTCTGGGTCTTTCATGTAGAGGTTTCCTTTGCATTCTGGGGGAAAGTCAAAGCCAGATGCCTAAGGTTCTGAATGGAAGGCCCACAGGAATCCTCACAGGGTCCTCATAGTATGATGGGTGGTGGTGGTGATCCCTCAGTGTCCAAAGAGCCAAAGATCAAGTCAGAATCCTTTGTAGTCTTGGACACAAGAGGACATTCAGGTTTAAACCTTATATTCTGATTGTCTAGTATGCCAGTGGCTATGCAGGAGCTTTTCAAGATTTCCTTCCCTTCAGATAATCCTTGCTGTGTGATTATGCTCATTTCAAAAATGGGGGAATTAAGGCTTGGAAATGATAAATGGCTTGTCAATGCTTGCTTGCTGGTAATCAAGAAAATGGAATCTCAAACCCCTGTCTACTGAGTTCCTCTCCATTGCTTTTGGAGAGTATTTCCAGTATCATAGGAGGATTTTTTAAATACCTTCAGACCTGATCAAGGCTAGAGGAGAGTGGTGTAGGTTTGTATGTGGAGGCGTGTATGATGGGAAATGAAGAGATTCTATTCTAAAAGATTCTGGGTAGTGCATTTTTCTACTATTTTGAAAAATTAAATATGTCAAATAACCCACAATTTCTATTTCTAGGTCCACCTGCTGCTTTGAAGCCCCAAATTGAGGCTTGAGAATTCCTAGCTTTTTATTATGACAGGCTACTGGGCATCCTCACTCTTCCCTTTAATTGGAATAATGATACTGGTTTCCTTACTTGAAAAGCCAAAAGGGATAAAGTAGTCTAATGTGTGAGTCACAGCAAGTAATAACGCAGTAAACCTAACCCAGTTCCCATCTTCAAGGAAATAGAAATCTAGTGGGTGGGACACAAAACTGACAAAAAGGAAATTAAAACTCTTACTTGAATATGCTTTTCAGTAGTATGACGAGGACTGCAGGCTTGCCACCCAACATCTGTTCACCGTTTCTTAACAACAAAATCATATTTTTATATGAAACAATAATGTGTCCTGCTAAAATGTTACATTTCCCTGCCTCCTTCATACCCAAGATTTGGTCATATGATCAAGATCTGGTAGATGAGATGTTAAGTAATACTTATAAGAAGGGTGATTAAATGAAGTAGGCTCTTCTAAAAGTGGCTTCTTTTTGTGTCCTGATGCCCACAAAATAGATGTTACAACTGAGTTTTAGCAGCCATCTTGGGCTATGAGATGACTTTGAATATGGAAGCCACAAGAACTTAGCCCTTATAGACACTTCAGATGGTTGCTATTTATAATCCTATTCCAAATCCTTTTCCCTCTTTCTAAGTTTATCCTAGGCTCCCATGGGTTATTCCTTGCATAATTCAAGTGCTTGAGTTTCTCTGCTTCTCTACCTGAAAAAGACCATAGGAGTTTACTCTTCCAAGGCGGGGCAGTTTATAGTTCACCTAGAAGTTCATGCTCCTAGGGACAATACCCAAGCAATTAGGGGCTGAAGTCGCTGGACAAATACCTCAGCTTTACTTCTTCCATGGGCAGTTCTAGATCATTCTGTGGGTCACTCCAGAGGGATCACCTCCCAAACTCATGCCCCGGTGCTGAGGTTGGCTTTTGGAGGAACTCAAACTATGACAATAAAGAGTAAGAACTGGCTTTTGGATGACCAAACGACTTCCTATTTGCCAATCCAATCACTTTGCTTTGATTTTCACCTTCTTCATTCTTTCTGTAATGCTTGGCAGCACTGATATTTTCCCCTCTATTTAAACCCCAGTTTGTTGACTTCCACTGTCTTTTTGTGTGTTGATGCCTTATTTGTTCACTGGACATCATTACCATATGCCTGCCTACCGTTCTGCCTTTAAGGTCCCTTCATCCTAATGCAATAGACACGGACTCACAGATCCTGGCATTCACAAAACCACTACATCCCATACTTTTTTGCAGAGTTCCAACATACCTTTCGGGATTCTCTCTCTACACTCCTGTACAGTATCCTAAGTGCCAGATAAAATGTTTTTCCTCTTCTTTGAACATGATCTACACTTTCCTTCCTATGAACATATGGCCCTGCTATTTCTTGTCACTGGTGTATCTTCCTTTCAACATCTATTTATACCTGTCGCCATCCTACCTACTCGGAATGGGCTGCATCCTCTGTTGCTTCCTCCATGACATCTTCATATTCTTCAACAGAGACGGCGATCTGTGCCCCTTGGCAACGTGCTCGCTACTTTTTGCATCTGTTTTCCTGCTTCATTTTTGTTTGTTTGTTTATTTTAATATCCTTTTGGCCTTGAATGAGCCTTTGGTAAATATTTGTTGAAAGTGATTAGAATTAAATTTATTTGTGATAAGACTTGCTTTTTATTTTGCCATTTTCTAGAGGAGCTAGCCTTGCCCACAAAGTTTTTATTAGCTAAACTTCAAGATCACAGATAAACAAATCATATTTCATTATATTAAAAACTTTTGAAAAATCAGCACATTAAATTCTTTCCTTGACTTTTGAGGGTGAAACTTACTTTCATTTAGACAGACAGGACAAATACCTTCCATGAGTCTCTTTATTTCATCTTCTCTTTCCACTTAGAACAGGCTAACTGCTAATGATCATTTTGCCTCTTTCATAAAATAAAATGTACAGTGAAGGTAACAAATGAGAGGAAATAAATTTCATGTCTAAACAGCAGCAAAACATTTAGTTGAAAAAGTTGGGAAAAAAAAAAAAAAAAGTTGAGTTAAATGTTCCAGATCTTTGAATTCCAAGATGGTTAGAGGCAGGAAGCCTCTTGGTCAGTTTTTAAATGAATATGCTTAAATCACTTCCCTTTGTACCATGTGTTCCTTAGGTGTTTAGGAATGATGTATGTCATGTTCAGTAATATCTAGGAAAATGTGTTATCAACCACAGAAATCAGTTTTCTCCGCATCTGACCCTCGTTCTCAAATGTATCAAGTAACTTCCAATTAATGCCTATTTGATTTCCTTGTTCTGGAGTTGACTCTTGCTGTGAAATAGTGTGGATTATTTTCTGCTGTATGCTCCTGGTTAAAATAAATACCACCTCCACTGTTCATTGGTTCTCCAGTGAATACAGAATATTTCCTCTTCTGAGATTGCACTTTTGTCCTTCCTTCTGCAGGAATGGCAATGCTGGCTAGTTATGTTCAGTGCATGGAGTTTCTCTTGTTTGAAAGGGAAAAGGAAAAAATTAAAATGTTTAGTCAGAAGGCAGTCAAAGGGCTCTGCCATTTTAGATGGGCACATTTAATCCAAGAGGAACTGGAACTCAGCAGTTAAAGATAAGAACGGTATAAATTTTGACTTAGTCCTCTTATTTTAATAGATTCAATGAACTTTGCGTTAAGTGATTTATTGAGAGACTGGTTTCAAGATAAACCTATAAGGCAGTGAAGGAACCATATAGACAAGAGAGGATTCAGAAGTCTCACCTTACTCTAATTGTACAGAGTATCCTGGAGGATGAATTATACACACTGCTCCTCCTCTATTCCCATCCTCAGGCTCAAGCAAAGGAAGTTAGACTGTTGTACAACTAACATTGGTTATTGACAATGGATCACCTCCAGGGAAAAGGGTATAATTTTCCAGGCATCTGGACAAGGCAGCCCGATTAGCCAAGGAAAATTCTCCAGAAGAGGCTGTAAGTGTGAGTCATGAGAAGCCAAAATCCCAGTAGATAAAAGAAAAAGGCACCAGTCAAGTAGGGGGAAGTAGGTAGAGGGCCAACACCACCTGTCACAATAATGTGTTGCTAAAATAACCTGAGCAGAGTGAATTCTCAGCACAATGGAACATCCTGGGCCTGCTGGGGAGTTCATCGGTCAGAGCTACAAGGATCTAAGCAGACAACAGTAATAACCAACACAGTTGTTTGCCCCATAGGATAGCATCTTACCATTTGCAGAGTTCAGACAGAGAATATCTCTATACATGGGGTGAGTCCTATACCATCTCTGCCAGCAAATGACTTGTAACTTCCCACGTATAGAGAAGCTGCCAATCTTCCTAAAGATAGGTGCTTGAAACATTCACACTCGAATTTCCAAAGCTGACCAAGGGCCTGATTCTAGCTCAGGTTATGGTCATCACAGCACTAGGCCATCTGACTTCCGTTATTGTGCCTTGTGTCTTGTGGGCCGAAAGATGTTTGCTGGCCAGTCAGAGACACCCCAAGAGGATGTTCTCCAGTATCCAGGAAGAGACCATTTTGTCACAGTCTGTCTTTGGGAAGGGATTCTTTTAATTTATTTGCCAACTATACTCTCACTGATTATAAGCTGAACTTTTAGAAATACATAGAGGGGGAAAAGGGCTGCCTTTTTCTAAACTGGAAAAAATGTTCATGGTAGAAAGGACTGGTAAAGCCAGGTATACTCTGTAGCAAGATATTAGTCCTATGATCAACCAACCAATCAATCATTAATAGAACTGGAAATGCAAAGTTCAGTGTTTGTAGAACACCCGTGGAGATTGTCCGCAGTGATCTTATTTTGCAGGTGAGGGCATTGGCTCTGAGTCTGTTACTAGCTGCATGATTTGGGGGAAGTTATATAACTCTCTGTGCCTCAGTTTCCTCTTGTTTAATCAGAGTACTTAGTACATTGAATTGAAATCTGAATTAAATGGGTAACACTTGTTGAGTCCTTGGGACAGTGCCTGGCACATAGTTAAGGCCATATGTGTTAATTAAATATAAATAAATATAAATAAAAAACTTGCCCAGGGTCAGTAAGTTAATTGGTTCATGTTATTAAGGGCTTATTAAGGGTTTTATTGAATTAATATAAAATATGAATATACATCAATATTTTATAATAATTTAAGTATAAATAATTCATTGAAATTAGCCAACATACAAAGATGTCAGGATATTTTTACAGTCAAATCCATCAATGATGGCCATGGTTAAAAGCTCTGGCTTTAGAGTCACACCGGGAATAATTTTACTTCTTTCTGCTACTCACTGTGTGATCTTGGGCAGGGGTTTTATTTCTCTAAAACTTGATTTCCTTAAATGTAAAATAGAGATGATAACAACAACAGTGATCTCGTAGGGTGGCTTGAAAATTCAATGAATATACACTCAGTATATCGAACAAGTTCAGTAAATAGTAGCTGCTGTTATTATGTATGTTATGGTCTCATTATTTATAGTATCTTTCAAAGAACTTTCATTACCTATCATTGAGCAAAGACTTTACATGCTTAGATGTCCACTGTTTGGGATGGCAAAAGAAGAGGAAGATAGTGTTCTCACACCTTTCATCATAAAAGATCACTGCTCTTTTGGCTTATTGTTTCTAAATTATCTATTCTGTAAGTATGAAAGGGGAGAACCTCTCTTACCAGACTGTGGAGAACAGCAAAATGTTTGAGGGCACTGATGTGGCAAACAACAGGCTGAAACCAAAAGCTCTGTGGGCTAGTTTTCTGAGTCTACAGATCTGTTCATGAGTGCATGCATTATGACCGAAGGCTGGCATCTGGCTAATGTCAGTGCTTGCCCAGTAATTTCCAACTTCCCTGGGTAGCTGTGGATGCTGCTAAATCTCGATAAGAGGTAATGGAGAGGTTCCCCTCATTAGCTTGGCCTGGAGAGGCATCATCCAGTCACCTGAAGTGTCAATAAACACTGCCTTTAATGGTGTTGGCTTAGTGATAACGATACCGCACATTTCTGTTTGTCATTATGAGGTTTAACTTTGGCTGATTCCCTCTGGGTGAGGGCTCATTATCAGGTAGGGGGATAGAGCAATTGGTGTCTCTTAGAATAAGCCATTGGCCTCCTTTAGTGTATCTCTTTAGTCATGAATTTGTAAAAGGCAGCCAAGAACGTGTTTCTTATATTCACAGACACAAACAGTAAGACACTGAAAACGGGGTGGTCTTAATAAAATTGAAGAGTTAAGAATAACATTCAAACTAAGCATGGGCAATTGAAGACATAGTCTCAAAAACAGCAAGCACCTAATTTAAGGGGAATGATAGAGATATTAAGTTAAAAGTACAACTAGAATATGCAGAAGGAAAGAAAATAAGATGATCAGCTGGCACATGTTGAATAGAATCATAATTTCAATTTCTTTCTTTTTTTTACCTAAACTTTGTAGTTGCCCGAAAAGGACTTTATACGTATTATCTTACTTAATCTTGAAAATGTGGCACATGAGACTCAGGGAGGTGAAGTTGCTTGCCCAAATTTAGAACACCAGCAAATGGGAGATAATAGATTCAACACAAGCTAATCTGAATTTAAGACTCAAAACAAGCTACATTCTGCCTTAAAAACACGCCATCCTCCCTGAAAACCAAATTGTAGGCTTCTCAGCATGTTAATCCTAGAAGTAAGTCCCTAGAGAGGAAATTTCATCTGGTTAGGGGAGGATGATCTCTCTGTGTCATTGCTACTAACTTCAGACTTGGAGGGTGCCAAGGAGCTTCTGCCCTTAGGGGTTCAGGATGGGCACCCACAAGGCCATGATGAATGTGCTTGTTTTTCTTAATTGCTAATTTGCCAAAAGGCAACAGCCATCTAAGGACATGAGGATCTGGCCAAGAATATGGTCATGTGGAGAGAATAGGATAGAAAGGTGGCCACAAGAATGCCAGCTTTTTTGCCTATGGTCATAAATCTGCCTTCATGGTGACTCTGCTGGCCCGGGGATCAGAAGTCGCTGGCCCAGGGCACTGTCTCCAGGGTCCCGTCCAGACATCTCTGAGTTCTCTGTAAGGCCAACCTGAAGGAGCTAACCACCAGGGCTTGGCCTGGCTCCAAGGCATGCCAGAGGGCCTGAGTGGGGACACAGCAGTAGCACTGCAGCCCTTACCCAGTGAGGGACAAAAGTCTAATAGCAGGTTATGCGTCTTGTCTTTTGGCTTGAGTGATGTTTGGTCCTGAAAGTGCTCCAGGCCGGAAGAAGAAGCAAAGTGGATAGGCCAAAGCGGGGAGGTCAGGGTGAGGTAGCCTCTTTGTGAGAACATGAGGAAATCTAGCTTTCAGTTAAAGGACTGTTGCATTCCCTGGCCTGGCGCTGCTTCTGTGATGGGAAAGGGCAGAGAGAGCTCTGTCCACTAAGCCGGATAGAAGGACCAAGTAGAGGTAGGTGTCCAGTGCCAGGGTCTCTGCCTCGGTGGGTACCAACCTCACCCACATCCCCAGGACCCTTAGAGTGCACTTCGCAAATCCTCCTCAGATTGGACCTAAAAGACATTACATTTCATCCACCAATTTATTTATATTGGGTGCATAACACACAGACAGTAAAGGGCACAAATCTGAAGTGTATGGATGGATGGATGTTTACATATGCATGTAACCTAGTAACTCAGATCAAGCCATAACACATTCTCATTTAGTTTTCCTCATGTTCCTTCCTAGCCAATACCCTCCCCATTGCCAGGGATAACAGCTATTGTGATGTCTATCATCATAAATAACTTGTTCTTTAACTTTATATAAATAAAATAATATGCCATGTAATTTTTTAAAAATTTGGCTTATTTCACTCAGTATAATGGCTGTAAGATTCATCTGTGTTGTGCATATGCTAGTAGTTTGTTCATCTCAGTGCTGCAGATCAGTCCTTTGCCTGATAGTTCATGATTTACTTTCCCATTCCCCTGTGGATGGACATTTGCGTTATTTCCAGTTTTTAGCTATTATAACTATGGCTGCTATGAACATTCTTGTACATATCTTTTGGTGGACATGTGCTCTTGTTTCTCTTGGGTATATACTAAGATCAGGAATTCCTGGGGCTTAAGGTAGAAGTAGGTTTGACTTTAATAAATACCACCAAACAGTTTTCCAAAGTGGTTAAACTAGTATACAGTCCATTAGCAATGTATGAGCCTTAGAACTGTCTCAGCAATATCTAACCCCATCCCATCTCTTTTAATTTTAGTAATTCTACAAGATATTCTTCAAAGCCAGAGGAGACAAAGCTATCTGTCCCTTCTTGACAGATAGCTTTTATTTCCAGTGGTTTTGGGGGCGGGGGGAGGCGTGACAGTTGAATATTTTCATCCCAGTATAACTTACCCACCTTTGTAACCACAGTAGAGCATGAACAGAAAATCATTATTTTATTAATGCAATGGTTATAAGGGAAGAAACGAATCACTAATTGAATGGATCTTGACTTAACAGCAAACAAAACAAAACAAAACCATATGCTACTGAGTGATACCAAGCGGTCACCAGAATTTTCTCCAGGAACAAATCCTAGTCATTTTGTCCAACAAAATTCCATTAGATCAATCTTTGAAGAGTAAGATCACCGATCACGGCATCAGAAACCTGGGAGAGGGACACAGGTGAAGTGCGGCTACAGGGGCCAGCAACTATATGCTACAGACATGGCACAAGTTATCCTATGAAATGCTCTCAGTAACACTGAGTTGGAATTATTTTCCTCCGTTTACACAGGAGGCTTAAAGAGTGTAAGGGACCTAACAAAAAGCACTTAGGTACCAGGAACTAGGGCTGAGATTTGAGCCTTGGTTTGACTTACTGCAGGACAAGCAACTTGAACTCTTTCACATGCAAATGTGATCATTCAACTGAAATAAACAGAGTAAAAAAAAAAAAGAACCATTATTATTATATTGGTTATGGAGATGTAATCATTATGCATTAGGTGGGCATGTGACCATGCACTCTGGATAGCTCTATATTAAATCAACTTCATGAGACTTTCGATCATTTCAGGGCTCTTGTAGCTCTTACCATTAAATTGCTTTGCATTGTAAATGGGGAAGCTATCACTTTAATTCTGTTAAAAAGCCTATCATAACAGTGGATTGATTATGTATCATTAAAGCATACACAGTTATTTCAGTTATTTATGACTGTAACAAATCATCCCCAAAACTTCGCGATTTAACATAGCAACCAATTATTTGCTCAAGACGCTGTTATCTGGATTGGGCTCAGCTGGGCGTCTCGTCTCGTCTCCATGTATTGATTGGCTGGACTCACTCCTGTGTCTGCAGTCTGTTGGAGGCTCTAGCAGACCTTTTTTTTTTTTAAGTTTTATTTTATTTTTTCAGTGTTACAAGATTCATTGTTCATGCACCACACCCAGTGCTCCATGCAATACGTGCCCTCCTTAATACCCACCACCAGGCTCACCAAAGCCCCCACCTCTTTCCCCTCCAAAACCCTTGGTTTGTTTCTCTGTTGGTCTTTTATCCTTCGGCATCCCTACCCATATGGCTTATCACATTTCATGGGAGATTTCCTCATGAGGCATCTCAAGGCAAGAAGAGCATAAAAATGGAAACTATAAGGCTGATTTAAGGCATATGCTTGGAAATTGCCAGCATCACTTCCACACATTTTCAACGTACTGTTTACATTTTCATGTGCAACACACTTAGGATATTTGTGAGGCTCCAAATTCTTATTTAGGGCAATAAGCACATCATTTGCAACCTAACTGGAAGTAGGTCTTCCAGCAGAGAACGAGTCTTAACTTCATATGCTGTGTCATGCCATGAAAATGGGTTTATAGAGAGCATATTGATTGCATCTCCACCTGTCCTTTAATGATCTCATCTCCATATGCACCATATGCAAAGGAATGATTGCATCTCATCCTGCAATGTAATTATAACAGGTTTATCAGCAATGCAACAATACCAATTTCCACCTGAAATGCAATTGATATCATCATTATGGGCAATATAACCAGCATATCTCTACCATAAATGTAATTAACACATTGTCTTTTGCACACTAAAGATTGCATTTCTCTGAGAAATACAGTAAGGTTCTATTTGTAGTGCAACGATCCCATCTATTTGTGCAAGTTAATTATCGCTTTTCTACTTGCCAAGCCATAATGATAGCTATTCCTGCAGGGCAGTGATTGCATCTCTGCCCTAGGGGTAATGATCACATATGCAATGAGAGATAACAAAACTGTCTTGGGGCAATGATCAGATTCCTTTGCACAGGGTAGTGATAACATATCCACTTTAACCTAAAGATAACAGGACTCTTGTCAATGTTCTGATACCAACCTCCCCTGCAGTGAGAGTGGGTGGCGGATATGAATGCAGGAGGGGTTCACCACTACCTGGTGCGTAATGGTGGGTCTCATAGGAAGCAGAAATCCTACTGAGAGGTAGTATGACAAGAGTAATAGTGCTAGAGACAGAAAGATTGAGTCTTAATAGATGCCACATCACAGTCTTTGTGGCTTTGGGTAACTGACTTGGCCTCTCTGAACTTGATTGAAAATAAGATAGTAACAGCTTTTTTTTTTTTTTTTTTTGGCAGAAAGATTGGCATGTATATAACATTTCTCAACATAGAGCCTGGCTCTTAAGAAATATTCACCAATTTCCTTCTCCCTCCAGTTGACCTCTGGACCATATCCTTGTCCTGATTCCCCCAGCATCTGAATCTCATTATGACCTCTTCCAACTCAAACCTCGACTAACATTTGCATATTCTTATTCTTAAGCTTCTCCTCCTACCCTAACTTCTTATTTTATTTTTTTCATTTCTGCCTATAAATGTGCCTGGGCATCCTATACCTTAAAATGTTGCTTTCTAACTTGAATTCAGGATTTCCCACTGGAAATATATTTTTTAGTTTCCAAAATTGTTCAGCCTTTTTGTTTGGTGCATATTACCACCATCTATCTACATATTCAAGGTAAAAACCTGGACATCAGCTGACTTCTCACCACGACTTACTCTAGTTCTAATCAGGTACTATGTACTGTTGATTCTACCCATTGGACACCCAGCATCATGCTGGCCTTCAGTCTTCCTCCATTGCTACTATCTTGGTCCAGATCTTCAATATTATTCCTTAAAATGGGAATTTATCTGGGGTTGGGAAAAGATTTTCTAAGGATAAAGGAAGAGATTAATGGATTTGAGCATATGGGAAGGAAGGAAAGTTTCAGAAATCTTGAAAGTAAACTACTACAAATTCTCTACTGCAGTGTTCAGAAGAAGATTTTCAGAAATTATCATAATTCAAATATGCAGTAAGTTATAATCCTTAAACATTGGGGAAAGGAGCAATGAAGACATCAGGCTTATCAGATTAGATACATGAGGACATTTTTAAAGGTAAACTAGTAAATGAAACAAGGATTAATAGAAATTTTCTTAAAAATTAGTAAAATCCTCATTGGGTACAGAAAAGAGTATATGTAACGATGTAGAGATGTTGAATCTGTACTGTGGAGGGTATTTTGAGAAAACATCTGAAAATAAAAAAGGAACAATAAGATAAAAATGGCAAGAAGGAAAATTAGAGAGTGGACAAAGAATGGAGAACCACAATAGAAATAATAAGTTCTCTTTAGGAAAGAGACTGGAAAAGAACAGGAAAATAAAAAAAAAATCATATTTATAATAAAAGAAAATTCTATAAAAGGGGAGAGAAACTGCATTTGAAAATTGAAGAGGTTTACTGAGAACCAGGTAAAAATCTAGAATGAAAGGCACAGGTACATTCCTGGACCTTTATTTTAATCATAAGAATTTTCAAATGCTAACATCATTTGGATAAAAAGAATTAAAACAAGCAGATTTTAAGCAGTATAACTACAAATATACTCACACTTAGGAGAAAAATCCACCAATTTCAAGACTCTGTCTAAAACATGAAATGCTAGAAGAATAGATAGCCTTGCCCGTACGGTTACTATGGGATGGGCTGTGTACTCGTGTGTGTGTGTGTGTGTATGTGTGTTATCTTATAAATATGCAGCCAAGTGGTTACACTCAAGGAAGAACAGAAATTCTTTGTGAAATTCAGAAATATGGAATATTAGGTTATGTATGTCTGCCTCTTAGGCAGGGAGCAGACATGTAGGAGGAGGGGAAAATGAAGAAATCTTTTTTTTTTTTAAAGATTTTATTTATTTATTTATTTATTTGAGATAGAGACAGTGAGAGAGAGCATGAGAGGGGAGAAGGTCAGAGGGAGAAGCAGGCTCCCCGTGGAGCCGGGAGCCCAATGTGGGACTCTATCCCAGGACTCCGGGATCATGACCTGAGCCGAAGGCAGTTGCTTTACCAACTGAGCCACCCAGGCGCCCAAAATGAAGAAATCTTGAAAAATGTGTTTCTGTTGGTTGACACAAGAGTCAAAATTTCACATCACGTAATGATGAATACAAAAAACTCTCAACAGAGCACCAGAAACAGTTAAAAAAAAATCCAGACCTACCTGCTTCCTGCCTGTTTAAAATAAACAGATTTCAGCATTTTGAAAAGAAGATACAGAATGTAGAATTAATTTTGTAATAAAACAAACCTGGTTCTAAACTTTTAATTTTCTTTTTTTTTTTCTTTAAGTTTCTATTTACTGAGTATGTACTGTATGCTGGCTAATTGAATTTAAATAAAAAATAAATAATATAAAACACGCTACTTAAAAAAAGTTTCTATTTAAATTCAAGGTAGTTACATACAGTGTTATATTAGTTTCAGGTATACAATGTAGTGATTCAACACTTCCATACAACACCTAGTGCTGGTCACGACAGGTGCACTCCTTAATCCCCATCACCTGTTTCATCCATCCCCCCCCCACCCACCTCCCCTCTAGGACCATCGGTTTGTTTTCTGTAGTTAAGAGTCTGTTTCTTGGCTTGCCTCTCTCTCTTTTTTTTCCCTTTAAAATAAATACATGAATAAACCTTTACTTGTCAAAACCTAGAAGAGTGTGTGTGTGTGTGTGTGTGTGTGTGTGCAGAAAGAAAACTAAAAGGGAACTGCCCACCTTCATCAGCAGAGCACCAATAGGTACTATTTCTTCTAAAATGACATTTTGGGCAAGAGAGGTTAAATGATCATATTGAAATGTCTAAGACAGTTCAGTATCAAAATCAGGACAATGTTGGAAAAGTATATGGTTTTTAAAGAACAAGAAAAAATAGAAAAATCAAGCAAGAGGATTATGCATATGAGTATTTGAGTGTGTGTGTGTGTGTGTGTGTGTGTGTGTGTGTGTGTGTGTTATAACAAAGCATTTAATAAGGCAAAACTCAGGCAAAATATACTGCTATCACCATGATAATTCACCAGAAGGTCAAAACAACAACTACCAGAAAAATATTAGAAAAGAGGAGAAAAGCAGTATTGTCATTTGAGAGCAACACTATTGCCTACATGGAAAGCTTGTCACCATCAGGACTTTATTTCTCTTCCTCCTGCTGATTAGAAAGCTCATTCTGTCATGCCTTCTTAGTGAACCGATGGTCTTCCAAACATGCATCTTGCCTTCATAAAAGGCCCTGTTTTACCATGCATCCCACCTCAAGTATGTAAGTCTCTCTGGAAATTTCTGCAAGCTTCTGTAAGACATCTGGGTCACTCAGTGCCTTTCAGGCTTCCTTCTCTTTGACTATAAGCCCCTTGAAGAATGGAAGCTACTGTATACATCTTTGTAATCCAGTCCCAGTTGCATGTCTAGTGCCTTTTAAGCCCCTTGTAATTTGGAGGAGAATAAATGAATTCATAAACAGCTTCAGTGTTTCTGATACCCATCAAGTTCCTAATCAGCTTGAAAAGTTTACTGAGCTAATTCCTCAAGTACATACTCCACTCAGAAGAAGCCTCTGTTCCAAACCCTTATCCCGTTTATGGTAGTCTGATTTTTTTTTCTACCCACTGAAATGACCCTCTCAAAAGTCATCAAGAATACCAGATATATGCTCCTCATCTTTGGAAGGTTATTTGATGGCAAGAGTTGAACCAGGAACATAAACAGTATATTGCAATGTGTTATGTATGCATATGTGTGTATGAATATGTATGTGTACATGCATGTATGTATCTGCAGAGGTAGAAAGGACATTACAGGCAGAAGGGAGAGCATGTGCAAATCTGGGGATACAGAGAAGTTCCTGCATAGAACATGAAAGGTGCTATGCCGAGGGACCAGCCTACAGCTTGGACAGAGATTAGGGTCCCATGACAAGAAAAAGATTCAGTGGGAGAAAGAAGGAGTACCATCCATCTCCTGCCCTGAGGACTGGGGTGGGAATTTCACAAGGCCATGGGTATGTAAACATCTAGCAGAATACCCAATCCAAGTATATACTCAATAACCGTACAGTTGAAATGTTCACCTAGCACCCAGGTCTTGGTTTCTAAATATTATTCTTCAATAATAGGCACCAGAACCCTTTGGAGAAGTGGCTGATTCTAGGATTGGCAAGAGGAAATTACAAGATAAGCCTGGAGGGCCTTGCAGTGCCAGAAAGTAAGAAAGTGCTCAAAGAACAAAAGGACAGAATTGTATCAAAGAGATGCAGGGGCCAACCTGAAAGACCTCCTGATAGCCAGTGCTGGAACAATGTGAGCAACAAAATACATGATGATGGTATTGAATTATAACCCTCAAAATAAAATAAACTAAAAAAAGGGAAACCCATGAGTTCATATAGATATAAATTAATGGTTGAGCAGTTAATGAAATGGAAAAGGAACAAAATTTCCTTACAAAAGAATTCTAAATAAATACAGGACAATGAGGGAAATACAAATCACCATTGGAACACCATGGTAATAATTGTTTAAGGCACAATCCATTGACAAATGCTAAAATCAGTGTGCATAACTTTTAGGAAGAACAGGGTATTTGCATTGCCTCAGAATATCTCTCCCCAAATTTGCTAATTCCTGTGGTGGTTTTGATGTTGGACCACAGATTGTTTGATACTCTTCCTTCCAAGTAGTGGAGCTTGATTCCTCTTCCCTTGAATGTGGCTAGACATAGTTAGTTGCATCTAAGGAAACAAGTACAGAAAAGGGAAAATAACTTTACAGTGGAGAAATTCAGAGACATCACATTAATCAACTAATCAAGGTTAGTATCACCAGGAATAAGAAATATTGATATTACACCCCCCCGATAGGATGTGATGAGAAGTGTATTGCCTTTGTGATATTCTCTCCAAATATCAATAACTTCAATCTAGTCATAAGAGAACATCACACCAACTCAAATCGAGGAATCGGCTACAAAACACTAAACCAGTAGTCTTTGAAAGTATCAAGGTCATGAAAGACCAGGAAAGACAGAAACTCTCATAGATCAGAGATGAGTCAGGAGACATGAGGACTAAATACAACATGGTATCCTGGACTGCATCCAGGAACAGAAAAACAAAAAGAGGAGGAATGCAAAGAAAGCCTGTAATGTAGTTAATAGTGTATGTGAACATTAATTTCTTATTTGGGATAAATGTATCACAATTACATAAGATATTGCTATTAGAGAAATTTAGATGAAGGTTTTATGGAAACCCTGCATTTCCTTTACTCTTCTGTAAGCCTAAAATTATGCCAAAAAAAAAAGTTTAAAATGTATGATGTACTTGTAATATATATCAGTGTACATGCATTTCACATGCTTGATATAGAAATACAACGTAAAATGTATTTACACATGCTTGAGCCTCCCAGACCTCCTGCCATCCCTCCCATTGCCACGGAGAAGGCCAACCCTTGATTAAATAGACTTCTTAGTAACCGAAGCACCTTTTCTGGAGAGTCTAGAAGGATCAGGAGAAGGGAAAGTTTTGTGACCTGCCTCTGTAACTTTTCTCCTTGCATTCCTTATTATATGCATGTTGTCTTTTATTTAGGCGCTTTCTAGAGTTCAACTGTCGCTCAGGGCATCAAACTAATTTTCTCTTCAGCAGTGCTTGCCAAGCTGCATGCATAATGAACCCCATTATTGCTCCTGTTATTAGGCTACTGGAGATGTGCTCGTGGACGTGGACGGGAGGAGGGCCACCATCCACAGGGAAGGGCTCTTCCTAACACTGCCCGCTCTCCCTCATTCACTGAGTCCATGCAACAAGAAAAAAAAAGCACGTGTGAAAAGAGATGCAAATGATCCTGCTTTTTGAGTGGAGAGATATCAGAGGTCTGAGTTGGCTTCCAGGCATGGACTTTCATGATTTACTTAATGCAAAATAGAGTCGCTGTTTGTTGACCACTTGAAAGAACTGAATATATTGAGAACTAGCACCATGACAGGTGCTGTCCTGGGGGGTTCATGAACGCTCTCTCACTGAACACTCACAACATGTCTGTAAAGAGGGCGTAGTCATCCTCTGCTTACAGATGGGAAATGGAGGGATGGTTAACCATCTTCCTAAAGTATTCCGAAAGGTTAGCAAGTGGTAGAGCCTGAATTCAAGTCCAGGTATCATCTATGTCCAATCTTGTCCTCTCTCAGTGACACTGACTGGCTTCCTGCACAGTCCAGACATTCCCAGGATAGGCTTCCATACCTTCCCAGGTACCAAGAGCAGGAAAACAGCTTCCTGTGTGGTCGAAAGCAGCAGGGTTCCCAAATTTTAATGTGTATGCAAATCACCTGAGACCCAGCTAAAAGGAGAACTCTGATGCAGTAGGTCTGGGGTAGGAACTGAGAATCTTCATTTTTAACAAGCTACCAGGTGATGCCGGCACTACTAGCTCCTTGGACCACACTTTGAGTAGCAAGAATGAAGGACAAGACTGGACCCCCATTATTATGGAGTCACATCTCAGGCTAAAATAGAAATGTGGAAATATTTTGCACTCCTAACTCCACCTTTGTCACATACATGTATCGCGGGGTTTTGTTTTTGTTACTGCTTTCTCTCTGAAGCATTGCTTTTCATGGTATTTTAATGGCATTTTTTTTTTAAGAATTCTTTAATTTTGAGGAAGTCTGATTTATCATTTTATTTTCTCCCGTGATTAGTGTATATCATTTTTTGTTTAAGAAATGTTTGCCAAATTTAAGTGCTCAGGTATTTTCTATGTCTTCTCCTAGAACTTTTGTTGTTTTAGGTTCTGCTTAGATCTACAATTCCCTTTTGAATGAGTGTTTATGCATATAGTGAGAGAAGGTTTGAAATTTTTTCCACATGGATTATATTTCAGTGCTATTTCTGAATGACCATCACATCCCCATTGCTTTGATAGCTTTGCCAAAAATCAATTGACCACATATGGGTGGGCACTGTTTTAGGCTCTCTGGTGATCTGTGTTTCTGTACTTAAAACCAATACCGTCCCGTATCATGACTTTATAGTAAATCTTGAAATTAAGTAGTGTGTGAAGTAGCCCTCTAACTTTTTTGTTCTTTTGCAAAATTGCTTTGGCCATTCTTGGAATTTGCCTCTACATTTTAAACTAAACTGTAAAATTTTATTTTTAAAAAGGCATGCAGAGATTTTGAATGGGATTTTGTTGACTCTGTAGATCAATTTGGGGAAAATTAGCAGGGTAAAAAATATTATCTTTAAAATCCAGGAAAATGTTATATGTTATATACTATTTCTCCATTTATTTAGTGGCTTCCAGCATTGTAAGGCTTGCATATGTTTTGTTAATTTTTCCCTTAGTGTCACATTTTTCTTACTGCTCTTGTGAATACTACTGTTTTGATTTACTACCACTAGTTCTCGGCTACTATATTTCCGCAGTCCAAAATAAGCATCTGTACATCATCAGCTTCCATTAAATATACTGAGTGGGATGAATGGATGGAAGGATGACTAGCTGCATGAGCAGATAGATGCCAACAGGACTGTTTGTGCCCAGTGTCTAGTAAAGTATCTAATATATTATGGGCAATCAAATGTGTGTGCTAACTCAGTTGTATTCGGAGGATGGAAAGATTGAGAACTCATGTAAATAGGACTGCAGTCTTTTGCCCAACCAGGCTGATCTTGGTTAGAATGGGGCCCTCGGTGTGAATCTCAGTGTCCTTGTCAATCAGCATGGCCCACGCCGGTCTTTATTCTGTAAGTGCTTGTGGTAATGGCAATGAGCTAGACTCAGACCTCTCCTCATAGATGTGCCTTCAGTGAAAAGCTGATTTCCAAAAGCTTTCCTTTGGCAATATCATATCTGTTGCTCCTAGTTTTCTCATGTGGGCAATTAATTGAGAGTCATCTCTTATTGAGGACCAGCCTGCAGGCTAAGACCATCTGTCTTATCACTATATCCCCATTATTTGGATGATAAACATTTGTTAACTAAATTAATAAATATATGACTGGTCAATGAAAGAATAAGTGAATGAAGATTTCTTACTGTAGTAACAGTAGATAAAAATTTTTATCTGAAAAATAAGTAAGAATCAGTAAATCAAGAAGGGACTGTAGTCAGAATACCTAAGAAAAACAATCAAGAAATAAAAAAGTATATAAGCTTGCCAAATTGAAAAAAATGTGATTATGGCTTCAGTCACAAGGGAGCTTTGGCCATTCAGCATTTAAGATTCTGTTTACTTTAAAATAAAACCCATATAGAATAAAATCATTCCACTTATTTTAATAATATCTACCAGTGGCTGTTGATGTTGACAAGAGTCTGTTACTGTAAGGACTTGGCATCTGAGATTGTTCTACCCATAGTGGGTGATCAGTACATCTATTTTCCTTTCCTCTCTTCCAAACAATCTTTATGGCCACCAGCATATGCCCATCTATTTTCTATCGTTGCTATGAGCCTAGGAGGCCTTTAGTGAAGAGATAGGACATTCCTACCACCCTCTTACCTTTAGACATACACTGCATGTGACTTTCATTTCCTAAGTTTGTACCCCAACTCCCCTACTCTTTACTTGATATTCCTTAATGAAGGGTACTATCACTGCCCAAGCTTTTTCCTTTTTCATCAACCACATTTATTTTCAAATCAAATTATAGGATGAGTGGTGTCTAGTCGTTACTCCAATGATCCGAAACTTATCCATCCCACCCAGTGCTGCCTTTGTCATCTCCACACATGAAAGAATCAGAGGAACTTCCCTCTTTGGGTTCTGACCTTGAAAACACATCCCCCAGCTTTTGTCATCTCCCAAAGCCTTGCCTGCTGTGAGCAGCCCATCAGAGTCCCCCAGACAGCTGTTAGAGCTCAGAATCAATTTACTTTGGGGTGAGGACTTGAGGGACACAGATGGGTGAATTACAGGTGTTCAGCTTAGTGGCAGACCCTACTTGGCACCGCTTAATATGGGTTCCAACCTGTTTCAGCTGCAGGGCAGCAAAGCTGTCACTCTTTGCCCTGGAGAGGCTGGTGGGTTTTGGCTGGGTGCCATATGCAATCCTAGTTACAAGGTCAATTGCATGTTTTTGGTTTTTGGAAGCTGTTACAACCTAAGCTAGTCACTGACTATACCTTTAGCCTGGGTCAGGTTTCTCTCTTTGGATTTTAACTGAGATTCTAAAGGGACTGTTGGTCCCATTCAGCTGCTCTATATTGCTGTAGTTCCTGCTTCATGTTTATGTCTCTCATGCTTGCTTGCCTTGTTGTTTTCTCTTTTTCCCCTTGCTGACCATTTCTTGTTTTTGCACTGAATAATGCCCTCCCTTCCATGAGGACTGAGACTTGCAAGCATGCCCCAGGTTCATATTTAAAAACTGACGAAAGCTTGGAAGGCAAGGGATTCACTTCTTTGGAAACCAATGACAGGAGAAGTTAATCCAGGGAGGGAAGGGAGAGGGGTGAGTTTTCGATGGGTTGAACACTTTTCCAAATCAAATCTACAGAGAAATGGACAGTGGCAATAGTAAAATAAAATATCCACTCTAGATCTGAGTGGATATCCTTAGCATGTAGAGATTGGGTTCCAGGCAAAGGATTCTGAAAGCCAGAATTGCCTTGGGAATGGAGAAACCATTCCCAAGGCAGTGAGGATCTGGGCCCTGGAACACGACTCATTACAGTGGATTCGCGTGCATTTATGGTTTGAAATCATGCCAGGTGTGCCCTGTCCAGACCATAGCATGACCTCTGCAAAATCATATCTATCATTGGAAAGGCCTGGCTTTCCGTAACTCCTTCTGATATGCTGCCAAAAACTCAAACAGCTATTCCGAGTACACTTTAATTGGTACTTTATATTCAACACATAGGAAAACTCACCATAAACAAAATCTGTTCTTTCCTGAACTCTGTGAAGTTAAAGTATCTGGATCGTGTGTTAACTACACAATATTTATGGAGTTCGGCATGTGGGTGAAGTCAGCCAAGGCCCATTTCTCCTCCTTACAGCCTTATATACTAAGGAATGCTTTATATATGCTGATTTTTGAAATAGCTTTGAAATCCCCCACCCCTATGAAATTCTTGCAATAGTGAAGAACAGAAGGAATAATAAATAGTCAATTCAGCTGATTTTTTTTTTTATTCTTTGAGAAATCAATACTAAGGTAGTTGGCATTTATGTAATCAACCTTCTAAGAGTCTCAAAACATATATAAACTCTGCTGGTTGGTTATTTAAAAGTAATCACTTGCCCTGAAACCATTAACCAGGTCACATATGGAACTGGTTGTAAGAGTCAAATACTAATACTTAAAATTTCTACCAGTGGTTTATGCCAAGTGGTTCTCGGGTCCCATTCACCTACATCCATGCATGTATTCAGAGCTATTAAAGAATCAGGGATGAAGAGAGGACTCTAAGATGTGTGTATTCAGTCAACCAAATCAGCGAACATCTCCTTCGTGCTAGACTGTGGTGTGCATAAGGGACATGGTGATAAGTAAATCTACTTACTTAAGTAAGTAGAAATGCACAGTCTCTAGTGAATAACATCTAAAACCAACACATAATTAGTACATAGAGAACATATTGTATTCTCTAAGAATAACTAAGCCCTTTATGTGTATTATTAACTCACTCAGTCTTCACAGTTACTCTGAAGTGGGGTCTAATACTACACCTAATAGACACCCTCCACCCAGACATTAAAATGCTTATATTGGACCCTGGTTGCTTCACGTGATTTTCAAAAATATATGTATTTTCAGACAGACTTCAGGTGCCCATCTGACTCCTTTTTGATCTTGATTTCTACTCTCCATCCAAGAAGGCAGTTGCACTTCTACAGTAAATGTGTATCTTTCATATCTTTTTTTTCCCAAATATTACCAGTGTGTCATATTGTATGGCATGTTTTCAAAATTTGTGCCAATGGTATAATTATCTTTCATCTTGGTTTATTCACATAATACTGCGTTTTTGAAATTTATGGATGTTGAGTCATATAGAAATTGCACATTTATTATAACAGTTAGGGAGTCTTTTATTGCGTTAATCCACATGATTTGTCAATCCATTCTACTATTACTGGGCATTTAGATTGTTTTCAATTGTTCTCTATTACCTGAATGTTTCAATGAATATACCTCTACGTGAATTTTCTATGTCATATAACTACAAGTAAATTTGTTGATTCACAGGATAGGTGAATCTTCTACTTTACTAGATGTTGGCAAATAGTTCCCCTAAATGGTTGTGCTCATTATACCCAAATGCCAATATATAAATGTTCCAGGTCCCCTATAACTTCATGGCACTTGGTGGTGCTAGAAATCTAATTTGTGTAAGTTTAAAGGGTGTGAAAATAACTTATTATTGATTTAGAATATTAACAATTATGTTTCTACATGATATTGACTGATGAATACATAAATATATATATTTATAAATATATATATTTATCTTTCTTATGCTATCTTTTTTCTAATTTTTATATAAAAGAAGGTTTTAATATTTGTTAGAAAACTTTACTTTTTATTTTCTGGAACAGTTTAGAAAACAAGGATTTTTGTTCTTTTTAATTAGCCACTTATAAAACCATTTTGGTGGGGTTAAAAAAAGTACAAATTTATTAATTATTGTTATTTTTTAGCTTATATGTCCTCTTAAGTCAATGCTAGTATTCAAGTATTACCAAAAAATTCTTATATATTGTCAGTTTATTGCATTTCTGCAGTTATGTCATATTTCAAATAGATTTTCAAGTGTTTCGTATTTGTGCAAATTCCTTATGTTTCTTATTTGTGCTTTCTCTTTTCTTTCTTTTTTTTCTTTCTTTCTTTCTTTCTTTCTTTCTCTTTCTTTCTTTCCTCTCTTTCTCTCTCTCTCTTAACTTGTACAATGTTCCACAGCATTGTCTGTTTTATTAGTACTCCCAAAGAATGAGCTTTGATTTTGATATTTCTTTCCATTGTTTGTTATTTCTCATTTCCTAATTTTCTGCTCTTCTATTATTTTTTTTTAAAGATTTTATTTATTTATTTATTAGGAAAGAGAGAGAGTGAGAGAGAGAAGGTCAGAGTGAGAAGCGGACTCCCCATGGAGCTGGGAGCCCGATGTGGGACTCGATCCCGGAACTCCGGGATCATGACCTGAGCCGAAGGCAGTCGCTCAACCAACTGCGCCACCCAGGGGCCCTCTGCTCTTCTATTATTAATAGCTTCTTTGTATCTTGGGGGAAGATTTAGTCTGCTTTCTTTTCAACTTTTTGAGTACAATGCTAAGGTTATTAATATGTCATTTTTCTTGTATTCAAAAATATGTATTACAGATAAGAATTTTTCTCTGAGCACCAATTTAACTTCATCCTACAAGTTTTGATGTGCTTTACTTTGGTTTTTATACTAGTGCTTTTAAGAGGCAGAATCCTTAATCATACCTGATATGACCTTTTCTCAGGTATTTATTATAGTCTTTGCCCAGAGCCTTATCCCATTTCCATTTCATTGATATGTGACAACATTTCCAAATTCCATTGAGTATAAAAATTTCAGAATTTGAGGACATTTCCTATGTAACTTAGTAAGATAAAAATCCCTAGTAAACAAAATGCCCTGCTACATAGAAAGTCACCATATATAATTATAAAACCTTCCTAGGCAACCAATAGACTAACAACATAGAGAAACACCATGAAAATGTGTTAGCTAACAGGAAGTGTCTCCAGAGGAAACAGAGGTGAAATGCTCCTATGCTATATGTAGAAATGCTTCTATGATGTATAAAAGTGGAAAGGATCTCATGGATCACATACATCATGCTTCATTTTACATCAGCAGATTGAGTCTCAGAGAGACTAAAAGACTTTTTCAGTTTCACAAAAAAATTGGTTGGAGATTCAGTATTAAACACTCCCTGTGTAGTTGTTTCCTTATTGTAATTATTAATTTTAAACCATATTTCCTCCTACCTTCTATCCTAAGAAATGAGGATCAACAGGTTTGCACAGAAAATTCTTTAATGTCACTATGTGATTCCTTCTTTACAGATGCGGTTGGTAAGCCGCAAAACTCAGTGTCAGAACTAGAGAAAGCAGTCATGGGCATTGACTCCATTTGTTGGAAAAGCACACATACAATAACCTTACTGAGACAGCTCCTACTGCTGTGCAATTTTGTCTTCTACCTTTCCAAAATTTGAGTCCCTTTTACATGATTCTCTTCCACTATACTCATTGCTTATCTTTCTTCTTCATCAGGTTTAACCTTAAGTGTCAGGGACAGCTCTCCTGACAATATCATCTAGAGTGGGCTCCACACCTACTCTCCATTATTTTCTCCCTTAATTTTACAATTGTTTTGCTTCTTCCTCATAACACCCCATGTGGAATTATTTTATTTATTAACCAGTTTATGTATTTATCTGTCTTTCCCATTAAAATGTATATTTCATGTCTAGGTCCAGTGCATACATGGTTCTGGTCATAATAGGTATTCAGTGGAAGCTAGGGGCTTAAATAAATGAATATAAAAATCTCCAATAGACCTTTAATGAGTAGAGATGATCTCAGGGGAATATTTGACAAAACATGAGGAGTTATATTTAGGTGACATCCTGATCTAAATTAAAGAAGCACAGATGAGAGTTCTGGTATTGATCATTATACCCCAAGGACAAAGACTTTTAAAATAATGATGGGTAATTTCATTTCCAATAATGATGGACTAAGCCATTTGGACAAACTCTTTTCCCCCCTCAGGAAAAATAAAATAGCTGAGTGAGGTATAAATACCATCTTTTAAAAGCAGCAAAGAGCTAAGAAGATAGTGACTAATTACTTGGTGGAGGTCTGTAAGAGTTTGGGAATACAGGGTTGGAGTCTAGCAGCAGAGGCTACTTTTTCCCTCATCATATGCAGATCAAGGGAATTAACAGCTTGGGCTGTCAGCTGAAGGATATAAAAAGTCTGAATGCAGATTCTGTCAAAAGTCAAGACTTGGTAAGCCTCCTACCTCTCTGGGCTGAAACTCTAAGGCTCTAGTCTGGTAGTGAGGATGATAGTTTTGTATTATTTTTACTCAGGATTAAACTGGATTAAAATGGCGCAAAATAGTATACCCACGATTCTGGCAAAAGTAAACAAAAATCTTCACTTCAGGAAGATAACTTTAATCAAGTCTCAAATTACAACTGAAATTCAGTTTTCAAAAACAATACCCAGCACACAATCAGAGATAATTAGACATGCAAAGAATGAAATACTATAAGATAAAGACATTGTAAAAATAATGCAACTTAGGAACAGACACAATAGAGCCCAAATAATAGAATTACTGGACAACCAGACAGACTATTTACAACAGTTCTGCTCACTGTGTCCAGTGAGATAAAAGTCAAGTTTCAAAATGTTAGCAAAGAGCTAGAAGCCATAAAAACTAATACTATAGATTCAAAAAAGAACCAAATATGCGTTCTAGAATTAAAAAAGAAAAAAAAAAAGCTGAATGAATAAGTTTAACAGTAGCCTTGACAGAGTTGAACAGAGAATCATTAAACAAGAAGATAGATCAGAAGTCTTTGCAAAATGAGACATAGAAGACAAAAGGTAGAGAATACATAATAACGGGCGCCTGGGTGGCTTAGTGGGTTAAAGCCTCTGCCTTCAGCTCGGGTCATGATCTCAGGGTCCTGGGATCGAGCCCTGCATCGGGCTCTCTGCTCAGCAGGGAACCTGCTCCCCCCTCTCTCTCTGCCTGCCTCTCTGCCTATTTGTGATCTCTCTCTCTCTGTGTCAAATAAATAAATAAAAATCTTTTAAAAAAAAGAAAACAATATAATAACAGTAAAAATAGAGCTGTGGTGTCCAACAGACACTTGTGCAATGATAAAATTCTTCTATATTTGCCCAATACAGCATCCACTAGACACCTGTGGCTCGAGTACTTGAAATGTGGCCACTGAGGCTGAAGAGCTGACTTTTCAATTTTATTTAATTTTAGTTAAGTTTAAATTTATATAGCCACTTAGGCTAGAGGCTAGTGAATTGAATAGTGCTGATATAGAGCATGCATCTAGAAAGTCTAACATATATGTAATAGGAGTACCAGAAGCAAAGGAGAGCGAAAATGAAGTGGAGGCACCACTTGAAGAGGTAATGGTTCAAAAGTGTTCAGAACTGATGAAAGACACTAATCTGAAAATTCCAGAAACTCATAAATATCTCAAGGAGGAATAAAAAACAACAACAACTTTTTTTAGGCATGCCATAGTAATTCTGATTCTGAAGAAAACCAAATACAAAGAAAAAAAAATAAGAGGAGGCAGAGAAAAATAAGATTCCCTTCAAATAAAGAGCATTTGAACTGAGTTGACATCTCAACAGCTACATTGGAATCCAGAAAAAAGTAAAATGATATATTCAAGGTACTGAAAGAAAATAACTCCCATCCTAGAAGTCCATACCCAGAGAAAGTAACTTTCAAGAAATGAAGGTAAAATGAAGGCATTTTAAGACCTGGAAAAACAAAGAACAGTTTAGCACTAGCAGATGCTGCCAATGGAAATTATAAAAGGATCCCAGATGGGAGGTAAAACATGAAAGGAGCAAAAAGAACAAAGAAAATAATAAATATGTAGGTAAATTATAAGAAAAAATACTATGTAAAACACAAACAAGAATTTATTGCAGGCTCCTTCTCTTTCCGTCTCTCTCTCTCTCTCAACAACTTGTCATTGTGCTTCACAGCTTATGTTGGAATTGTTCACCAGTGCTGCTGGACTTCTTACTGTTGTTGGTCAGAGACTTTAATTAAAGTGTCTAACGAGGCTGCACAGCACTAATGTTTGTTGTGAAGACAAATGGATGAATGAATGGAGCAAATTGAGTTATTTCCTTGTTCCCTGTTCATGTGGCAAGGATATTAAAAAGCAATGAGCTTCACAAAAAGTGACAACTGAGTAGTTGAGTTTCAAAGTCATCACTTGTGGCTCTTGAACATTTCCAAATACTAACATATACTTGATATTTCTGAAATTTGATTCTTACAATAAAGATTTCTGGACTCAATTCCAGAGAGCCCAGTCCAGCTTTTGGCTTTAATCACGTTACCTAAACTCTCTAATCTTTATTTTCTTTATCTTTGACCCATTTTGCATCGTGGTTAGTGTGCATAAAACCACATTTGGATCCCTTTCATTAACTTCCCTGAAATGTTATGCACTCCTTGGCAATGTACTCTAAGATATTTTCTTTGACTTTATTTTTATTGTTGTTTCCTTTCCAATAGTTCGGGTACTTCCTCAGGAATACATTTAAGCCTACAAGTTGTATCCTGTTTCCTTTTCTCTCCCTTTGTCCTTTCCATCTTCATTCTTAGAAAACTTCTCAAGTTGTACTTCCTGTCCGCATCTGAAGTTCAAACTGTTTTGATTCTGCTACTTGCTGCCTTGAATGCAGACTGTGTTGTCATATTCTCTGAAATCTTTCCTTGTCCTCTGTCTTCCCCATCTCATTTTGTTATATGTTTCCTAACAGATTGTTTTGTAGACATATCCTTATATCCAGTTAAGTGCTTTAAAAGTGTTTCTCAGTTTACTCATTCCTGAATGAGAAGAAACTTATCAGGATCTGGGAATTGTCAACAAATGGGGTATATAATCCCCATTTGGAGAAGAATTTATTTTTGGATATTTATACTGTGGTAGATTAGCTTATTGCTCAGTCCCCCACCCCCTTTTGAGGGAGGAATATACTTCCCTGCCCCAGAGGGCAAGTTATTTGCACAACATCTGGACCAATTTTCAACATCTCATCAGCATTCAAATAATTGGGCACTGCTGCACAGGAGGTGGCTTCTTCAACTCCAGTGGATACTCTAAAAGATAAATGCTTGACCAACCGCCATCTCCATTATGTATTGCTACCACGAGTCTTCCTGTCTGCTTCCTGCCAAAGCAGCATACTTCTGTAGCACACCCCAGCGATGCCCGCTAATAGCTCTTCTTTGTCCGAACTTTCCAACTATTCTCTGGGAGTCAAACTCTTCAAAAGTTGTGATAAGAAAATAAAAATATTCTGTTTGCTTCAAAAAGCTAGAAGTCATAAAGTAGAGAGGAATTCCCTAATTTTCCTCTTGATTTGGATTTTTCTGGGTAAATTTCCTGTTTCCAAAAATAAGCTAAGGGTCCACCATTGTTGGAGTTTCTCACCCTAGATCCATTGGAATTACAGACTTGAATTTCTCATCTCTGAGTTTTGGTCCTGTTGTGAACATTTTCTGCACCTGTATCTGTGTTTCTGGCAATGCATTGGGAGAACTGAGTCAGGAACTTTCCCCAGTCAGATGCCATTTTAAAATCAAGATGGTGCCTCTATGTTTAACTAGTAAAATGTGCCTGTCTCCTAGAATATTCTGTGTTTTAAACTTCTCCCTGGATCAGTGTTCCCTTTTTTCTTGTTTTTGTCGATTGTTGAAGTCTATCTCATTTTGTAAACATATAGACTTTTATTTATTTATTTTTAAGATTTATTTATTTATTTGACAGAGAGAGAGATCACAAGTAGGCAGAGAGGCAAGCAGAGAAAGAGGAGGGGGAAGCAGGCTCCCTGCTGAGCAGAGAGCCTGAGGTGGGGCTCGATCCCAGGACCCTGAGATCATGACCTGAGCTGAAGGCAGAGGCTTTAACCCACTGAGCCACCCAGGTGCCCCTAAACATATAGACTTAAAAATGAAATTTGGGTAAAGACAGGATTTTGGAAGGTGTAACCCTCTTGTGCTCCCAAGGATTCGGCTCCCCTTTCCAAGGGAGCATCTTTTCCAACACTTTATTATGCAAAATTTCAACCCTGCAGCAAAAGTTGAAAGAATTGCACAGCAAACAGCCTTATGCCTACCACCTCTTTTGCCATTAACACTTTATTCCCTTTATCACACATCTGTCCCTCTATCCATCAGTTAATTCATCACAGTTTGGGATGCATTTCAAAGTAGATTGTGGACACTAGTATACTTCCTACCAAATTCTCCAGCGTGTGTATTATCAGGAAGAGTTCATTATTTGTTTACAATTCTTTTTCTTATGTAAAATTTACATGTAACGGGACACAGAAATCAAGTACATATACCTTCCCTGAGTTTTTGCAAATGCGCAGAAAGAGGTACCATCTTGCCCCTGAACAAGGGAAACTTTTTAGGACATAATAATCGGATCAAAGTAGAATGGGGGCAGCTTCCATCAGAAAGAACCCCAGAATAAGTCAGTCTCCCCATTAACTTTGTGTGGTGGTCGAAAGGAAAATGTGCCTTGCGATTTCTTAGATTTTGTACCTTTGTCATAGAATTTAGTGTTTGGGAGCATAGAGGATAAAGAACCAAATGGAGACAGAAAAAGCCATGTCATCATTAAAAATAAACAGAGACCCGGCATGTCAGAGGGCCGGGGCAGGCACTTCATTGTGCCAGTGATTTATGGGGGAAGCTAATTTTAAACAAGCTTGGGCCAGTGTGGTGCCTTGCAGCCAAAGAGACAGGCGAAGCACCCTTTGACAGCAGCCCAGAACTGCGCATCTCCTCAAGAAGTAATCTCATTTCCTTGGTGGCAGAAAGGGCCATAAGTGGCCGTTTACTGTCTGAGAAAACCCTGGTCGAGTCACTGAAAGGCAACCCTGTTAATGCCGCGGGAGCAGGGCTTTGAGACAATGGCCTCCCCCCTGCCAAGAGTGAAACCCACAAAACACAACACAGGTGCATTAACAACAGTTAAAGCAGAGGGCTTCCCTCTTTATTCCGTGCTGCAGACCCTCTTTCCTTAAAATGGCACTTGAGCGTCAGAGAGAGAGACAGACAGAATGACCAGCCTCGGATGAAATTAGCGCCCGGCCCTGTGGCCTGCTTCCTCGTGTCTGGTTTGTAACAGGGGTCAGGCAGGGCCTCTTAGGCCAGCGGGGCGGCAGCCAGGTAGTAGGGAAGCTGGAAATAGGAGAGGCAGGAAGGAGGGTAGCCTCCTGTGGACAAAACGACGCAGAGCTGCGCCCGCCGGCCAGTCCGGGATTAGTGGACTCTATCTTTAGATTGGTGGCCTTGGGTGATTGGTTTTCTCCGCTTTCGGGTTAGTGGCCCTTCCAAATGCCAATGTTGAAAAATGCATAGTTCCTTAGTCTAATTCCAGGGAAAGTCCTCAGTAAGCGGAGGCAGGGGAACACGTGTGGGTGGGTGGTGGGGTCGAGGAGGGGGAGGGGCTGGCAGCGGTCCTTTCAGTGAATAAAAATTTAATATGGACCCTCAATATATATGGTTCAAAAGCCATCTGAAAGTATCAAAAGATTGAGATGGGAGGTTAGAGAGAGAATGCCTTTGGGAAAGTGGTTGGGAGTTTTCCCTCCAGCCATTCCCAACAGGGGAGGGGATATGGCCCCCGTGCCTTAAGACTACTGAGAGGTCAGAAAGACCCAGTAAGGGAACTGGATTATCTCCCCTGAACACAGTGAACAGGGTGGGTATTCCAAAGGATTCCAACAACCAGTGAGGCGTGCCTACTGACAAATAAGAACCGGTATCAGCCATGTAACTGGAGTGGCTCCTGCAGGATTCTGTTTGGCCAAGTGAATGGTGGGAGGTCTGGGGGCCTCATGAAGGGGTGAGGTATGGCAGGTGAGGGCATGAGCAGAGGGCTTGGGGGGTGCTCAGAGCAGAAGCTGTATATCACTTGTTGTGGGAGCCTTTCAACAAGCCACAGCCAGTATGCCCTCCCCATGCACCCCGCTCACTGGAGGGGGTGTGTGGTTAGGAAGCCCCTGAACTAATCCTGAGCGCTCAGACACCTGTGGATTTCCCATGGAGGATGTGGCAGTCACGTGCGTGGGGAATGAGAACCGGCTCTTGTCACCCTCAAGGGACCTTCCCCATGGAGGCTGCTTAGAAGGGAGCCAGGACCCCAGTAGAGAGTGCACAATGAGGGATGGAGGGGAGACAAAAAAAAAAGTGTGCTGTTTTTGTGCTACAGACCGTTTCAGCAGGCTGTGTCTGGGGATGACCCCTTCTCACATTATGTACTGTTTTTAAGTACATAAATTGCATTCATAGAATTGCTAAGGAAACCAATTATATCTCTGTAGAGTTATCAAAATATTAAAAAAAATTGTAACACATTAAATAGCCAGAGCTAGTATCAGTCCTAACAACTGCTATATATATATATATATATATATATATATATATATATATAGACACACACACACACTTTATTTTCCTGATTTTGAAACAGTGACAACTATCAACAATATTTTGAAGTATCTTCACAATCATAATGTAACTCAAAGCTATCTATAATTTCACTGGTGACAGTCTCAAGTGCTAAGTTTCCATTACCATATGCACACGTATGATCAGCAGACATGGCAAATTTCAGCTAGGGATTAGGGAAAATACATACATGAATATTTTTTATTCCATACTCTGGGTTAAAGGGCCCCTTTCCCTTCCAGGGCCATCTGGACAATGGCTCACCTGTATAAGGACCTGCAGGTGAAAAACCGCCGAGACAGAGTTAATTTTAAGCCCCCACCATGGCCAGAGGAAACCAGGGATATATGGATGCTCTTCACCGAAGGTGTTTTCCAGCTTCTCACTTCTCCTCCCTCCTCTGCCCCAACCAGGAGGTTCAGAAGTCAACATCAGCGAGTGGTAGTAGATAAAGGAAGCTGGCAGAGTAAGGAAGTAAGAAGTCCCTCCTTCCCTGCAGAGGATTTCCAAGACTGCTGCAAGGTCAAGGTGAGAGCCTTTAATTTTGAGTGAAGTTTACAAATGCGATTATTATACCGTGCTGGCCATGGTCACCTCTGAGCAGAGACTGTTCTGGGCAGCCAAAGTGCCTGGTGTTCCTTTCCTTATCATGGGGGAGCCTTGTGCTCCAGCGAGTTTCATCCAGTGTCGGCAGACAGCCTGACCTCACGGGACAGGTTTGAAAGGGCAATTGTAGGGGAAAATGAAGCTGCTTTGTGTTTACACTCCTTGAGTCTTGCTAGTGCAGTATGCAATGTCTACAGTTAAAAAAAAAAAAAATTCTCTGCCAAAAAAGGATAATATGGATGTAACTCCCTGTATAAAAATTCCGGTAGACCACTTACTATATCACCTTGAGTTCCTCAACAGGTGTTTCCCCATCTGTAAAATAGAGCTAACATTATATGGGTATAGTATATACAGCCCCCCCCAAAAAAAATCGAAAAAAAGAAAGAATTCAATGTGCTAATATACACAAAAGTTCACAATAGTGCCTGGTACTACCCACAAGCTATGGTCATTATGAAGTTACTCTGGCCTGACCATTCTCAGTTACCTTTAGGGAGCCTCCACTGACCCCTACAGATCCGAAAATAAGCACTGGAAACCAGGGTTTCAGAATGTCTGCATTTGCTGCCTGGAGGCTGGGTGCTTGGGTTCATTCTTCTCTCCCTTCCCTAGTGAAAGAAATGTCTCACCCATCTGGATAGTTAGTGAGTGTACCTAGAACTTCCATGGGGTTAATACCTGACCAACCACTCCCAGGTGGGCCCCCCAGATGGTGGCCTGAGGATTCCTCCCCTTGTATCAACTCAGATGAAAGCTTTCCCTGAACCCACTATGGTGTAAGATGAAACCTCGGAAGCTATTTACTTGGAAAGTAGTTGTTAAACACCACGGGTAGCTAAGGGCCTCTTCAGTTGCTAAGGGAGGTGTTATATTTAAATTCCAGCAACAATAAACCAAACAGCTGGCGGATATACCACAGCTGATGTGTAAATGTTTCTGGTGGACTGAAGGATTATTGGGCCAGGGTCAAGCTATCCTGGACTTAAATACCACTTATCGCTCACCAGTGGTGTGAAATTCAGTACCTTTTTAATGTCCCTGAAAGTCTGTTTCCTTTTAAATATAGCAAGCATAACTGGTTACCTCTTTCTGGTTGTTGGGAAAATCACAGGAGATAAGGCTTGGGTGTTCAATTCCTTTTGATATGTTCTCTTCAACCCTCCACAGGAAGGGAATGCTATTTAGATGCCACTAGAAGGAAGCCAAATGCTGCTTGACTGCCTTCCTTCCTACCTTACAGATTCAGTAGTCCCTGGAAGTCCTAATACATGTTAGTTGTTTTTTTTTTTTTTTCAAATTCCACCTAAGGGGGCAGAAATGCAGAGTCTATTCCTGTGGTTGGCTCAGCATCCCTGACTCTGACCTCCAAGGGCGCAATCTTTAAGTCACATCACTTTACCCAGTAGAAATGCTCAACCCCTGCTGGTTTTCACAAACAACCGCAACAGGATCTTTACCTGCTCATACACTGCAATGATGAGTTACATGCATCACTTGGAAAATGGAGGCATCAAGACGGATTGGAAGCTCACTTCCTGGAAACACACAAGCTCCCTGTTCTTAAATACTCTGCCCACGCTCTCACCACAGTATCCCAGGCCCTCCCACGTAGGTCACAGATGCTCTCCATTTTGCCGGACCTCCTCCCCTTGGCACCCTTCTTCACTGTCCTTCACACCACTTGTCCTTGGAGCTCACTCCCAGTGGTGGAAATGACATGATTTCCCTCTTGCCTCTGCACAACAGCTTCCCACAGCCTGTAGGATCCTGACATTGGCTGATATTCCTGCTTGTGGATATATCTGTGAGCTATTATTGAATAATAAATCATTCTAAAAGACAATGACTGAAAAATAAACATTCTTGCTCACTAGTCGTAATCAACCAGGTGGTTCTACTGATCTAGGCTAGACCCCATGATCTTGGCTAGCTCTGTTCATGCATTGCAGTCGGCTAGTTGGTTGCGGAGGGGTTGCTTGATTTAGCATGGCCTCAGCTGCATGACTGAATGGTGGCCATAGTCATCAAGGTGTTTGAACCATGGATTGACATCCTCCAGAATGCTATTCACACAGCAGAACAGGATTTCAAGAGAGTGAGAACAAATGTTCTCTTGAGGCCTAGCCTCAGGACTGGTCGAGCTCCCTTCTACCATATCCTATTGGCCAGAGTGAATCACAAGACCAGTTTGGATTTAAGGGCAGACAGATTCCACCTCTCGAGGGAGGAGCTTCAAGGTCCCATGGCAAAGGGAGAGGATATAGGGAGGAGAAGTTTGGGTTATATATGCAATCAGACTGCCAACTCTGTGTCCTCCACTCCAATCTGGCTCTTGAAGACCATTTTACAAGGACAACTTCCTCTAGGAGAGAAGTTGTGGTGCTAACTGCTAATATAATAAAAACATTTTTTCCACCATATTAGAGGGAAAATGACTTTACTTCCTTTGAGAAAGACCAGTTCATAGGTCACTTTGTTTGTCATCTTGGGTCCTGTTTCTAGACAAGGGAAAGCTGAGACTTGAGTCCCACTCCTTCCCAAACCTTGAAGTTTGTCTTCCCCTGAGGTGGGGATGGACAAAGCAGAAGATATTAAAAATAAATGATTCTGTGGAACTGAGGGCACTGAAGGCCCCCAAGGATGATCTGTGAGGCACAAAACCTGTGGCTTTTAGATTTAAATTTAAAGGATGACCTAAGAGCCCTTTGTAAAATTGTGAAGAACCACTGAAATATTCTATCTTCTCTTTCCCTTGCCTCCTTGCTTAAAACTTAACATAAAAGTAGATATTAAAGGCTCCTATGCAATAAGGTGTCAACTGGTACGTCAGGGCCAACTGCTTTAAAACTTTGCTGCCAATATTATATATTCCCTGTTTAATAATTTCATTCAAGTTTTCTAAAAAAGTTATTTGAAGTATGGTTACAAATTAGTAAAACAGTTTCATAAGACATAATAAATAGTCTTAGTGTATTTTATGTAAACTATTAAAAGAACTTTTGTTAAAACAAAGATCTACCCTTTGGCCTAAGAAATAATTTAAAGTAGATGTAAGCAAATCGGCCCTCATAGATTAAAAAAAAGAAAGAAAAGAAAATAGCAAACTTATCAAGATGCAATTTTGCTATAAACTATTCAGCTAAAAGCTGATATAGTAATTCAAATTCTGATTATATGTAGGAAATATATCTAAATATGTAAATAAGCTATATGCATACAGATACTATACCCTGAAAATTCATTAGTATGAAAAAGGGTGCCATGACACACAATTTAAATCACATTTTGTGATAATTCTAATGTATAACTTTTATTAGACAGAATAAATTGCCCAGAATTAAGGACATACCATGAATTTTGAGACCTCTATTCAGGGCGGTAATGTACCCAACATTTTTCCATCGTGAAAAATGGTTTCCCAAAAAGAATAAAGAGATAAATCTAACCACATATCATTTCTGTCTTGTTTCTTTCTATCATTCGTTTATTCATCTGTTCATTCATTCAATTCTTATTGAGCCCCCACTATGTGCCAAGCACTATAGTATATATATTGAGAAAGTTGTCTTACTTTATCAATTAAATAACTGAAATTTTAAGTATTTCTCCATTTTAGAGATAAAGAAATAAAGGCTTAAAAAGCTCAAATAACTTACTTAGCAACTAACCTACCCAGGATACCAGTGTAGATATTGCTGTCTTTACAAACTGAGTTTTAATTATAAGCTTGTGGAAAAAGAGCTTACGGTTACATTATGTACATGTGTACTCGGTCGCATCAAATGTGTCATATGTAAAATCGAGAGAATACCCAGGCCCCTCAATAGCCATGAATGTTTGCCAGTATATGAGGTGTGCTCATATAAGAAGTATTTTGTTATTAATAAATGATTATGAAAATTACCAAAAATTTGTAATTGGTGCATGAGTCAAATAGTTAGCAAAGGTTCCTTGGAAATGTATGGTTCAGCATAAATATCTTGGCCTGTGCCTTCATTTTTCATTAAAAGCTAACCTGCAGTGGTCTACTCTCCAGCTCAGTTTATGGGTACCAGTTCAAGAATCTTTTCTCCCTTCATGGCAGTCAGTAGACATTCCATAAATACTTGCTAATACACGAGCATCCATGCAGTGTTTGATTAACTCGAACTGTGTTAGGTTCCAATATCTACTTACTTTCTTGTGGTTCAGGTTCTAATATCCAATATCTGTGCTTTCAAAACCATTAATACTGTCACTTTTGACTTGGGTTGTATTTTTTTTGCCATCGTAGTCGGTATTCCTTGAAGTTTAAAGTCCTCTCTGTAATCTTTCCAGGAGACTTTTGATATTTGAGATTTCCATATTTATGTTTTTCTTTTTAAATCTATTTCTATTGTATCCCTTATAGTTCCCTCTATTTAGTAATCCTGCATTTGAGGTGAAAATACCCTCCCTGGTATTCATCCCCTGGACAGACATTATTTGGTCAGATAATGAGAAGATGTCTCACCTAGGTCCTCACATATCATCATATTAGCAAATCAAGGTCTGGGAAATAAATGATTTGGTCTAATCAGAAATGGATATATCTCAGGGAGTGACCCAGATTCCCCAGTATATCAGAAGATCCAGTGAAGCAGTAGCTGAAGTCACTGGGAAGTCAGAAAACCTTGAGGGTCACTCTTCCCATCCTTTTGGAGAGGATTCTGCTATCTACAACTGAAATGATTGCCCCAGTATCTTCTCTCCTCACTTCTTCAAACATAGACTCTAAGGGTGGTTCTCCCCACTCTGCTTTCATTGCAATTCATCAATATTCCAATCATTTATTCACAGTACAGTTTCCATCACTGTGAGCGTGTTGAGGGTAGAAAGCCTGTTTTCTCTCCATCAGTATCTTCAGCCTAGCAGATGACCAGGCACTCAGTTTATTAAAAAAAAAAAAAAAAATTGTTGTAAGAGTACAGGACCTTAGGCCAGACGTCCCACAAAGAATCTCCTTGAATTTCATACCCTTGACCATCATTTGATTGTATGTCCATCACTGAACCAATCAGTGATAAAGAAAAAAACAATGATTTAAGCCCATTTAGGCCCATATCTACAGTCAAGGTGGGGGTCCATCCATATCTAATGACAAAAGTGAGAAGGCAAAAGAGGCTAATCTCCCAGAGTAGAATCATGACACTGTAAGTAATTGGAGAGAACTAGATACTGGGGAAGCAAATAGCAGCTATCCGAACGGTGAGTTACAAGAGCTGTGGGATGCAAATAGATACACTCGGATATGTGTACCCCCGAGACCATCTGATTTTGCTACCAGTTGAAATCAGCATGCCCAAAACTGCTATAATCTGACCTCCACTTTCTCATTTTATACTTAATTTTATGTAGGTATTTCCCTTAAATTGCAGTTCCTAAATAAGTTTCCATCAGTTACTGTCACGTGCAAGAAGGCCGTGCTGCTCATGTAGCTTGTCTCTGGTCTGCACGTAGCCCGGTATTCCACCCCGAAACACTCTTTGCTGAGAAGTGCAGGCCCCTGCCCTGTAGGGTATCCTGCTCAGCCTCTCTCTTGCTGTGCTCCTCTGGCCGGATCCTGGCCCTGGCACCCTTGCCTGCCCGTCTCCTAACCATTAAGGACTCACATCAAGACCCTGGAGTGTAGTCCCAAACCCATCTCTAACTATCCGTGACTCAGTTACCTCACTTATAATAAGAAATATTTCTTTCAACCTCGTTAGGGTGCCATACGATACAGAAATGGTATTTAAGATCCTGATTTGTTAATCATACCAAGTTAAACTGATCCATATGGGATTAGAATTCTTTAAATGCAAATAATAATGTTTATAAAATAACTTCACCATATCCCCAGAGTCTGTGATAGGTATTAAAAGAGTACTGAAAACAGAAATGTTACTATTACGGGTGCCTGGGTGGCTCTGCTGGTTAGGCATCTGCCTTCAGCTCAGGTCATGATCCTGGGGTCGTGGGATTGAGCTCTGCATCGGGCTCCCTGCTCAGTGGGGAGCCTGCTTCTCCCTCTCCCTCTGCTGCTCCCCCTGCTTGTATTGTACTCTCTCTCTCTGTGTCAAGTAAATAAGTAAAATCTTTTTTTTTTTTTAAATAAATGTTACTATTAGCAATAGCACAATAGGAAGGTAGGATAAGAAGTGAAGAATCTGAAATGGTTTGGTAAATTTCCTTGGAAGAGGAAAAAAGAGTGACATAAAAAGGCAACCTTTCAGCTCAAGGTGATCAATCTTTTAGACTGCATTATAAACACAAGGTGGTAATGGCATGGGGTGAGTCTGCTGATGAGAATAGAGATCATACTGGCAAGGATTCCTAACACACTTTGAAGAAGGATATGTGGAGGCCATACTTTTCAGTCTTTGAGTTTGATTCTTTGGGCATGAAGCCTTAGCAAACATACGCTTCATGGGAACCTAGGGGGATCACTTGCCCTTTGGAATAAAGCTTCTATGGACAAAACCGTGTTTCTCAGGGTGAGATGCGGTTTTGAACATCCTGGAAAAATATACCTACACCTGATTCATTGGAGCAACCCTGGCCAGGATAGGGTTTCAGTTTGGCTGAGCTGGCAGCCCAGATGTTCCCTCAGAACACAGCTTATCCCCATGGCTCTAGAGGAGTCACTCACCATGCCCCAAGGTTCCAACAAAACCTTCTTTGTGAACTGGGAAGGGAAGGGAGGGTCAGGTTGCGTTCCCAGCCCAGCTGCCAACCCCTCCCAGTTTGGGACCCTTTCTACTCTCCCTGGGGCTCCATCAAAAGTCTAGTAGAAACATTTGCCTCTAGGCATCCACTGTGTCAGAAGCCTGACAGCTTGTTTATATATATATTTTGTTACACTTCAGCATGGGTATAGTTTTAGGGGAGAAAGAAGAAGAAGAAATGAGATGAAAAGTCTGGAATTTGGCTTGGCTTTGTGATTCTTTCTGCAATTTTTTTTTCAGTCCTAGCCTATGCATAGTCATCAGGTGACTTTCTTAGATTCTTCAAAGAGTGGCTTATCTAAGTAGTTCATAGAGAGGATCAGAGGGCACGGTGAGTGACCTTGGTACCCAAAAGAAGTTCTTCCTCTGAGCTTTCTCTCAGACCCTGACTCAAGAAGTATAAAAGGGGGATGCCTGGGTAGCTTAGTTGGTTAAAGGGCTGCCTTTGGCTCAGGTCATGATCCCAGGGTCCTAAGATAGAACCCTGCATCAGGCTCCCCTTCCCCCCACCCCCAACTCATGCTCTCTCTCTCTCAAAATAAATAAATACAATCGTAAAGAGAAAAAAAACAACAACAACAAATGTAGGAGGGGATATTTGACCCCTACCTGCAATGTTTTTACTTCCCTTTGATGATTGATTAAAATAGAGAGAATCTGATGTGAACTGGGCCATAGGGATAAGGTACAAAGTCATAGCAATAAAAGTGACAATATCTGTCTTTCTCTGCCTGATCTCTATCTCTTAGGCCTTTTAGACCTCAGGGAGTGTACCGGTTAGATATTACAGTATAGCACGCTACTCAGAAACTCAGTGGCTTAAAACAGTAGCATCATCACTCACCAGTCTGTGGGGCACCAGGTGGTTTTGGTGTCGTCTGTGCTCACAGGTACATTGTGGTCAGCAATGAGTCAGGTAGGCAATGCTGCTCATTCTGGCTGGACCATTACACCTGTTTGGGAGTGCAGCTGGCTCAAGTTGGTCTAGAAGGACTTTGGATAGGACAGCCGGGCTCTTCTGGCCTCACCTGCCAGCAGCGTAGCGTAGGCTTCTTCACAAGGTAGCAGCATTTTTGAGAGAGCATGGAAGAGTGTAAGAATTCTTGAGGATGAGCCTCAGATCCGGCATACCGTCATTTCCAGAATTTTCTGTTGGTCAAAGATTAACTAACACAAGACCAAGCCCAGAGTCTTGTAGGAAACCACATCCAAAGGACATAGGTGTAGGTTAGGTGAACATGAAAAATAATCGCAACATTACCTGACTTTGTAAAGTTGGTCATGATGCTACTTTTGAAGAATCTTATTATCTATTTCCTGCTTATCATGGACTGACTGTATCTCCCCATAATTTATATATTGAACTCCTATCCCCTAATGTGGTGAATTAGAAAGTCTTTGGGGCCTTTGGGAGGTAATTACAGTTACATGAGGTCATGAAGGTGGAGCCCTCATGAATGGAACTGATGGCCTGATAGGAGTCATGAGAGAGCCAAAATACAATGAGATGTTAGTAGTCTGCACCCAGGAGAGGACCTTCACCAGAACGTGATATGCTGGTACCCCAATCTCAGATTCCCAGCCTCCAGAACTGTGAGCAGTAAATTTCTATTATTGATGAGCCACCCAATCTATGGTACTTTGTTATTGCAGCCTGGGCAGGCTAAGACACTGTCCTGGGACTCCGTAGATAAGTTCACCCTGGAAAGAGAGAGGAGGCCCAGCTTCACTAGTTCATAATATATTTTGGTTCACATTTGGCCTTATGTCCATTGATTAATTGGTCAGAATCCATTAACAGAAGTGAGTGATTAGGCTCCTACTAACCTCCAGTACTTAGAAAGAAAAATGATCAAAACACCTCAAAAGAGATCAAGGGTTCTCTATGCTCACTGGTCCCACTTTTTCACATGGATGGTTGCCAACACCCTTGCCTCTCATGATTGCCTTTGCTCTCATGGTTTTGCTCTCATGATTGCCTTCTTCCCACCAAGACTATGTAATCCTGTCCTTCTTTATCAAAGTTGCCTGTTTACTTAGGAACTCTCCCCATTAGAACACAAGCTCTATGCTCACAGACTACCTTGGGTGGTTTGCCACTCTTTTCCCCAGCAACTAGAAGAATATGTTGCATATAGCCAGTTCTCCATAAAACTTTGGCAAATCCCAAATGAATAAATACTAGGATGAGTGGGTAATTAACTACAGTTGCTGTTGAGTTTGGTTATCTAACATTCTTCCGATGGGATTAGAAGCTAGATGCATGCAAGGTAGGCAGGACTGCCCGTGTTACGGAATCAAAATTACAGTAATGGTGTTCAGCATGCCTCTAAAACAAAAGCTACACAAATCAAGGAGCTCAGAGATCTGTTACTGTGGTGACATTTTCTAAATAATCAGTGCCTATGACCTAATAGACCTGAATACTATAAAGGGCTCCTATTATAGAATATTTGAGATCAAGGATGACTCATAGAAGTTTTACTTCAAGTCTAACACTACTTTCCTATGGAAGCATACCTCCAGACATTAGAAGGGACTTGTCGCCTCTACCAGAGAGTCAACCAGGGTCTTAAAATTCCATCTGATCTCTCCTCTGCCCTTCTGGGTCCCCCTCCCAGCAGTGGTTCCCCCAGGGCCTCGATGGCTAAATGCTCATCATCCCTACATTTTCATCCTGAAAGGAGGAGATCATCATGGGTGTTTCTAGATCATTCACACAATCTTTATTAGGGATCAGTTGAGACATGCAGAAGTCTTTTTGTGTCCTACTTCATCTATTCAATAGTCTCTTGACTTAGGTGAATTCTAGAGAGAGAGTGGAAAGTGGGGAGACCTGGAGTGGGTCAGAAATCTGCCCAGAGTTTAGGAGAGCAGCCTGTGACAGGTCTGCTTCTCTTTCCAGCACTTCAGGCTCCATCTGGCTCATGAGAGCCTGGCCCTGGGAGGCAGATACGCTAGAGCACCAGGTCTCAAACTTCGGGGTAAATAAGAATAACCAAGGGAAACTTAAAAACTATAATTCCTGTGCCCTGATTCCAGAAATTCCGTTTTAGTAGGCCTGAAATAAAGCCAGTGTTTGGCATTTAACCAAGTACCCAGGTGTTTCTAGTACTCTGACCCTGTGTCGAAAAATACTCATAAAAGGAAATTAACTGGAGTATTACCTAGTCAGTTTTTAAAAAAATCTTTAAAAATATAATTTTATTTCCATGTAAATTTGATTGTGATGAGCAATCGGGGGACAAATTCATGTTTTCTAGTGGCTTTCAAGTTGTTGCCCTGATGTTAGAAATTTCTAAATTTTCCTTCATTTGGAAAGTGAACAAAACTAAAAATGTGGGACATGTGATGTATTAGACACGTTTTCCTTATTTTTTTTTATCTAAAAATAGTTGTGATGGCTTTATTTACTACTTTTCTTAGTCTGATCAATGTTTGTAACATTTCCTAAATACAGCATTGTTTTTCCTACTCTGATGGCCGGGGGTCCAGGGACAGTTGTATACATGTTTGCTGTAATGGTGGTGTCTAACAGGAACTTTGGACAAAAGTGTGCCATTTGGGCTGGAGCTCTGGCGTCGGCTACAATTAGTGATAGTACCTGTCATGAGTGTCTTGGGAGACAGTCTCATGGGCACGTCCTTGGGAAGAAATCAGCTCTGGCCGAGTGCGCCCCTAGGAGTGTTGCTTTTGAAAACAGGTCTGGTAATTTTTCTGGGAGAGACTGTGAAAGCTTTATAGCTTGGCTCTCACTTCAAATAACTTCAAACAAAGACGACGAAGCCTACCAGCGAGTGAAGGACCATCCAAGTGGACGGAGTCTCATCTTGAGAGGGGACAAATCCGAGATGTCCAGGGTCAGTGCTAAATTGACAGTTGCTGATAAAGGGGATGCACACTTATATCATTGCACCCCCTCCTGCCCCTCCTAATAAGTATGCTGGCCAAATTTGTAGAAGTTTCTGGAGAAGGGGGGTTAAAATGAAAGAAATGTGTACAGAGAGTTCCCGAAAGGAGGTGCGAATGGTTGAGGGAGCAGAGGCTCTGGATTCGGATGGCCTGGCTTTGTGCCTGCAGATGAGCTGTGGGACCCTGAGCAAGTCTTTTAAGGCTGGTATGCTTCTGTTTCTTAATACGTCAAGCGAATAGATAATATTGTGAGGACTAAAATATTATCTATTTTTATTAGCGGCATTAATGGTTCTATGCTATTAATATAATACACTAGAACATTAATAATAACATTAGTGGTGCTATAGGGTATCCTGGAGGGGAGTCCTTGAAGTCCTAAGCATCACTATCTTGCCAGATTCCTAGTGTACTTTCAAGAAAGCAGCCTGAGCAGCTAGAGGAATGTTTCTCTGTTACTTTGGGGGGAGGAGGAGTTTCCATGTTTAGAGCACCAAACCTTACCCCTTCTGACAGGGGTGGGGAGGTATTAGTAGAGTTTTTCAGAACTGCCTACCTCCCATTCAACACCATTGCCATTGTCTTCAGTGGGCAGCATCACCTCCCATTCTGGGGGGAAAGACACTCTTCACCTCCAAGCATCTCCTCCCAGGTTGGCCCACAGTACATTCTGGCTGGGATTCTTTGGAATTTGTGGAGTGAAATGGAGTGGTTTTCCTAGAGTCTACATAATGAATGATGGGGTTCCCCCCTCCCCCCCACCAATTGGCCTTGTGATTATTATATAGGATATCCTAAAGGGAAAGGATTGGAGATGATTTTAAATGTGCCTAATTTTTTATTTTTTAAATCAGCAGTTCCCAGAGTTGGCAACATTTTTGTGAGGTTGACCCATTCTTAAGGTATTGTTGTTTTGAAAATAATGTAAATGTTTCTGGAAAATAACTTGACCATATGTAACAGAAGCCACCAAATAGTAGTTTTCCTTTATTCAGTCATTCTTCTCAGCGGAATTTATCCCCAGGAGATGAGCCACCAGAAGCGACACTCGCCTTCACGACGAACACATGCGTCATAGACACAACCTAAAAAATTGACAATAAGAGAACAGTTAAGGCTGTGGTGGAATTTCCACTGATTGTATGTATCAGTTAAAAATTGATCACTCAGGGGCTCCTGGGTGGCTCAGTGGGTTAAGCCTCTGCCTTTGGCTTAGGTCATGATCTCAGGGTCCTGGGATGGAGCCTGCATCGGGCTCTCTGCTGAGCAGGGAGCCTGCTTCCCCCTCTCTCTCTGCCTGCCTGTGATCTCTCTCTCTCTGTCAAATAAATAAATAAAATCTTAAAAACAAAAAAACTGCTTACTTACAAGTCTCTTGTAAGCATGAAAAATACATAAATTCTGCAGGTGAGTGAAAGAAAAAGGCAATAAAAAACAAAAACGCAGATTTTTGTGATTTAAAATGTGTTCATGTATGTAACTCGATGGAAAACACAGATACCAAGTCATTATGCCAGGACAATGATGATATATTTTTTCTGTTTTTAAAAATTCCCCTTTGTCCCCAAATAAACCTTATTTTTTGATGTTGAAGGCAGCAATGGATTTAGAAAACTAAGCTGGCAATGGTATGAATTCGCCATCTTGAATGTGTGTTCACCAAGATGGTGTTCACATGGCCTTCATGGGAGCAGAAACACAACTTTGTGAAGAGATCTCGGTCTCTAGTTTTTTGTCGTCTTTCTTTCCCTCCCCACACACCGCCCCACAAACCCCCAGGTAATTCAGTCCACATCCTTCTCATTATGGAGCAGGTCCTAGGCCAGTCCTCCGTCCTCTCCACGGAGGCCATGCCAAACTGTCAACTCAACAACGTAGTCATAAAAAGCCCCACTGGAGGCAAATCTCAGGGAAATGATAGGAGGGGGTCATCTCTTTTTCCAAAAAAAAAAAATGTTCCTGTCTCTCTCCACTCCGTCTTTCCTAGAGTAACATTAGACCCTGGGTTTGCACAACTCGGAGCCTGCGAGTGGATTCGGCGCTGACATCTGTAAGGCTTCAGGGAGTCCGCCTCCTGGGAGCGGGAGGGGGGCCTTCCCCTGTGTGGATTTGTCTGCCTGATGCACTCACGTCTGCGTCTGTGCTGTTTTGTTTGTTTTCTGCCTGGCTTAAGAGCTTCTTGTCCTTGGGGATCCAGGCCCCACCTCGAATGGCTGTCACTGGGTTGAGCCCCAGGGGCAGGAATCCAGAAGTCTTCATTCCATGTTTCTGGCGTGGCATCAATAGCTGGAATGAGGCATTCCCCTCTCTGCCTACCAAGGAGTGGGAACCTTGCTGTGTTTTTGCTCATGCTTTGTGGTATCCAAGAATGCTAATGATTGTGCAAAGAGAGAGAAATGACATAATAAGGGGCTTTCTAATGATTATAGATTCCTCTAAATATTAGGACCCACTTAACTTGCTATAATGTGTGTTTTCTCTCTATTATAACCCCTGGGTTAGACTGTGATGGAGAATGGCTATAGGCTGCTGGCGGAGAGGGAGGCAGGACGAGTACAGGAACGAAAGGTGAAAAGAATGCTCAGCAGAGTGACCTCAAGGCCCGTGTCTTCTTGGGAAGACAGAACAGTAGAAAACCACTACGGAGAGAGAAGAGTGTGGATGAGTTGAAGTCACGAGCTCTGCGTTTAGGGACAACGTGGCCTCTGGGAAACGCAGCTCCTTCCCTGTGGCGGAGCCTGCCGGCGCTGATAGAGTTAATGCTGTTCCCGCTCCGATGGGAGGGGAGGGAGGCAGCTGGTGGGTGCTGGGCTTGGCACCGGGCAGGGCTCTTCGCTGCACCCTCCTCCTCTGGGGCTGCTGGATCGAGGCATTGCTGAGCAGCTGCTCCACTCCGGCTGCCAGAACGACCTTTGGAAATATACTTCCAGAAGGAGCAGGGGTTTCTGTTTGGGCCTGTGGAAGGCGAGTTAAGGAAGACTTCAGAATCGCACCTCCCAGGGGAGATGCCAAAGTAGTATTTCAAAAAGCCTCCGTCCCAGGCCCCTGGGCTTCTCTGTTGTGCTGCAGCCCCTGGGTTGCTAGCACCAGAGGGAGAAGTGAGCCGGGCACTTTGTAGGCTCCTGTCAGTGCGCACTGACTTGCAATCAACCAATCAAGTCGGAATAGAATGGGTTTTACAGAAGCAGGAAACTTAGCAGCAAAGCTCTTGGCTGGTCCTAGCCCAGCAGAGAGGTTTGAGAGTAACCTATAGGATTCTCTGCGCTTCCTTGCTGGGCACTGATCAGGATCAGACCCACCAGTCCTGGCCTTGGGCCAGCAGAGAAGAGACGAGAACAGACTTGGAGCCAGGCCAGTTAATTTGAGTGTTGGCTCTGCCATTTACTAGCTTATGTGATCCTAGGAAAAGTTTCTTAATCTCTCTAGCTTCATCATTCATTTCTTCATCCATGAAGTGGGGATAAAAATCACATCTATTGATTACACGAGTTAAGGTGTGCAATGTGCTTGGACTGGAATTACCCTATAAGTACTTAAAGTAAAAATCTCCCTGTCTACATGGGCAGTAAAGATAAATCCCTCTGTCGGAGCCAAGAAGAGGCTGAGTCTGCCCCTCTTGGGCTGCTTATATATACTGAACTGACAAGAGAATGGCCTCGCATGGTGGGAGAAAGAGCTACAGTGGTATGCAGCTGGAGCCGGCTTGGAAAGAGCCAACCGTAGCCATGTACGTTATCTTCCCGATTCCATGTCCAGTGACATCACCTCGGTAACTTGAAATCAGCCATGCTGGGAAGTATTTACACTGCAGAAATGGGCAAATCCTGCAATCACTGTTTCTGTTTGTTTTAAAGAGCCAATTGTTGGGTGCCTGGGTGGCTCAGTCGGTTAAGCATCTGCCTTTGGCTCAGGTCACAGTCCCAGTGTCCTGGGATCGAGCCCCGCCTTGGGCTGCCTGCTCAGTGGAGAATCTGCTTCTCTCTCTCCCTTTGCCTGCTGCTCCCTCTGCTTATATATCTCTCCCTCTCAAATAAATAAATAAAATCTTTAAAAATAAATAAAGAGCCAGTTGTTAAACATTTTACCAGCATACCACTGTCTTCATGGCACATACTTCTACAGGCCCAGACAATAGCAGAGTATCTGCCTCAGCAGATTTCAGTTCTGTGTGGCCCAGATCTACCCAGGCATCCCTAGTGTAAGAAAAGGAATTCTGAGCTTATACGAGAATACAAGGAAACATTTCTCAAGCACCTGTTAAAAGCCAAGCAGTGTGTAATGCTCTGTATGCATTAGATTATTTAATGATTACGGCAACCTTCGTAGCATTTCCATTTTACAGGGGAGGAAAATGAGACCCAGACTGGGTAAATAACTTACTGAAGGGGGGTGGTGGAGTATGCTACATGGCAGGGTGGCTCCTGACTGTGTATCAGTGGGTCAGCAAGTAGAAATTTGTTACCCACTCGAAGTTGCGTGAGCTGAGCCCTGGCATCCATATTGAACACCCCCCTTTGTGGCTTCTAATGACATTAAAATTACCTAATGTGGAAATACTTAGAAACACCCAAATCTATTTTAACTCAGCTGAAAGTTGTTGTTGACATAAGGTGATCATCCAAAATAAATCTTAGATTTTTTTCTATGTGCAGGATACTGTCCTGGGAACAGATTAATAAAGAGAAGCATATGACTTGGTTTCTGGTCTTAAGGAGCTGGTGGACTTCTCAGTGAGAAGTTGTTGGGCGCCTGGGTGGCGCAGTTGGTTGGGCAACTGCCTTCGGCTCAGGTCATGATCCCGGAGTTCCGGGATCGAGTCCCACATCGGCCTCCCAGCTCCATGGGGAGTCCGCTTCTCACTCTGACCTTCTCCCTTCTCCCTTCTCATGCTCTCTCTCACTCTCTCTCTTTCCTAATAAATAAATAAATAAAATCTTAAAAAAAAAAAAAAAAAAAAAGAAGTTGCTTGAGAGGCCATTCCTGTCCCAAGGCAGGTGAGCTGGGAAATCTTTAAGTGGGAGAGTTCCCTGGGAGCCAGGGTGAGAAGAGAAACTCTCCAAGATGCAGGTTCTCATCTGCACAGTGGGATCAGAATATGCCATTGCCTCACAGACTTTTTGTGGGGCTTAAATGAGACTGTACATTATAAACTTAGTTTGGTGTCAGGCCAATAGTAAGAATCTTTACATCATTAATAATAACTGATATTTTGATCACCATTCAATAGGGTAAGAGGTCTGCAGAGGCTTTCCTGTCAGAGCAGAGGTGGAGAGGCGCTAGACCATAGCGAGGGCGAAATAATTTGAAACAGCCTTTCATCGCTTTAGAACCTTTATAGAGTGTGATGCTTCAGAGTAAAATACACTTGCTTGTATAACCCTGGAGGTTAGGGTCTTGACTCTTATAGTAGCGTCTAGAGTAGTCCTTTCGAGAAGTCAGATGAAGGCCCTCATGTGATCGAAACTCTCTGATAGGTCATCATTTTACTCAGAACAATAAGTCCTTGGGACAGTTGCAAGGTCCTGCTGTCCAGCCTCATTATTTCTCTGGCCTCCTGCCTCTCCCTGTTGCCCATTCCACTCACACTTGGCTTCTACACTGCTGATCCTGCCTCAGGACCTTTGCATTTGCTGTTCCCTCTGCCTGGACTGTTTTTCTCCCAGATTCCCACATGGTTCTTTCCTTCACCTCCTCTAAGGCTCTGGTCAGACATCGCCATCCCAGCGAAGTACACTCTGATCCCTCTGTTGAAAATTACAACACAGAACCCACCTCCACCCTGATTCTCCAGGTAGCCTTCATTCAGATCTTATTCCATGCCCTTAGTGCTTCTCACCATCTAATATCCGAAGTTAACTTGTTATGATTATTGTTTTCTGATCTCCCTTCCATGAGGGCAAAGGGATCTTTATTTTGTTTGTCGATAGATTCTAAGTCCTAGAAAAATGGTGCAAAGCAGACATTCAAATGTTTGTGATGCAAACGAATGAATTCCTTAACCTCTGTAAGTCCCGATGTCCTCTTCTTTAAAATAAGAGTATTAATAGTAATTTATGGGTTGGGGAGCCTGGGTGGCTCAGTGGGTTAAAGCCTTTGCCTTCGGCTCAGGTCATGATCTCAGGGTCCTGGGATCGAGCCCTACATCGGGCTCTCTGCTCAGCAGGGAGCCTGTTTCCGCCTGCCTCTTTGCCTACTTTCGACCCCTCTCTCTCTGTCAAATAAATAAATAAAATCTTTAAAAAAAAATAGCTAAAAAAAAAATAGCAATTTATGGTATTATTAGGAGAATTAGGTGAGATGTTAGAAAGTATTAGCACAGTTTCGTTACATGATAAACCTTCAAGAAATTATTTTTAATCTTATACTACATTATACTCAGTCATATAGTATAATGAGTATACATTATATTTATCATACATTTATAAAGTAGCTCTTCTTTTAGTCAAGGATTGTTTTAATTAGTCAACATTGATTGATTACATAATCAATTATATGACTATCAGTGAATAGGAAGCGAATTTCAGCCAGTCCACAAGGTTCTCAGACTGGGAATCAGGGAATAAAGCTATTTCTTTTATCTCCTGGGTGCTGCAGGATGCCTCTGGCCTCGGCTTGGGGTGTGTGCCCATCCTTTTGCTTTTGGGGGAAGCTTCCCCACTCCCTCTTCTCCAGGAATGTGGGGTGCACATGACGGTGTATGACCGAGGTTGTCAACTTTTACGCTAACTCTACCTCACATCCCCCATTATTTGCCCGCTCCATGAATCAATTCAGAATTCCAGGAAAGAGCATACGGTTGACCTTGCTGGGTCAGTTGTCCATTACTAGCTCATTCGGGAAGAGCTGCTCATATCTAAGTTTCCCCTTACATTGGGCTGTTGGGGGATAAGTGACAGAACATGGACACATGGAAGACAATGAGTGGCTGCCTATCAGGATGGCAGGATAGCACAGTACTCAAGAACTTAGACTAGCTTTATGTGTTGGCTTTGCCACTGACCTCAGCTAGGTCACTCAGCTATTTGTACTCTAGTTCCCTCATTTGTAACATTGGATAATGATTCTAATAACCGTAACCTCATAGGCTAGTTGTAAAATTAAATGAGCTGATGTTTTATTGAGTGATTTAGAATATAGACAGATGTATATAAGTATGTGATTTTTAGAAGCCCCATGTAGGAAGCCAATGAATATTTCCAAAGCAGCTGAGCCCATCCAGCAGGAAGTTGGCATATGTAAGCATATGTATAAGATGCCTGCCTTCTCTCCCTCTGTGCTCCCTTCATGTCGGTTCTAATGAGTTTACACCAGAGTGTGTGCCTGGAGATTCGGGGAGCAAGCCCCCTGATCCCTGTTGCTCTGAGAGATTAATGTGTATCCTGATACCTTCCGATCTTACGGGAAAGATCAGGCCTCTCAGTTGAACTGTGTGCATTTCTTGGGAACCGCATGCTGGACTATCTCTACCATCAATATCCCTCACAGATTAAATACTTCTTTTCCTTTTCTTCCGCCAGCTCAGACCCATTATCTTTGAATCACGGCTCTGTATCCGAGACCTGTGCCTCTCTTCCTGGCCTAAACTTAATCTCTGCCCCTGAAAGCCATCAATTGCCCCAGCAGTGCAAGCTCTGCCAGCCGTTCCTGGAATGGTGGTTTCCCCAAGCCCCTGAACACCACTACCCAAGAATTCTAATCCTGGAAGGAATCAGGGGAGGTCAGAGACCATGCATCCATCTATCCGTCCATCCACATTTGCTTTTTAGCAGATGGCAGCCAGCCCCTGAGGGTCTTTCTGCTGGCAGAATGGTGTCTGTGACATATGCACCAACTCCTGAAGTAGGTTTCGTGGCAGCCTCCATATTCAACAGGTGGGCGTGGCATCCGTCATAGCTTAGCCAACAGAGGTCAAGCCTGGCTACTCTAGTGGCTGGGAAGGGATTCAGACCCCTGCTGCCGAGTCCCAGGCTGCAATTAATCAGAGCCAAGGGCCAGTTCAGGGTCTGGACGTTAAACTAGGTAGTTAAGCAAAGGGAGCAATTAGGAGCCAGGATCAGGGTACTTGGGCAGGGCTGCTGACATGGAGGTCAGGACCTGGGGGAAGCACAGGCTAGAAATGGAATTCAAGGTCAAGAGTATAAGAGAATGGCATCTGGATGTCAATCAAAGTGAGGAGCATAGGGGAGCAGAGTGAACACGGGCAGTGGTGACAGTTATCTTGTTTATGAGCTGGAAAAGCAGAGAACCAGAAAGGCAGAGCCCCAGTGCAAGAGAGGGACTGATGCCCAATTGTCTGGTGGTGTAGCCTTTCCTGGGAGTCCTCACTTTCATATCTGTGGATCCTCTTTAACTCTGTCCATCAGGTCCTGGCCCACTGGGTCAGCCTTAACCACTCCATCACAGAAGCCGGATGCAGAAGGTTGGTCGATGGTGATGAGCATGGGCTTGGAACCCAGACAGCCCGAATGCGCATCCTGACCCTGCCCTGTATGAATCGATCAACTTTGGCCAGGTCACTGAACCTCTCTATGCCTCAGTCTTCTCATCTGTTCAGTGGACATAGGAACAGTGCCTCACTGTAGGGCTGTTAAAGGAGAGTGAATTTCAGTCGATAATATGTAAAACACTTAGAACAGAGCCTGGGCCATTAATATGCATCGTATACATGTTTGCTTATTATTATAAAATAAATGCTTTGGTCCTTGGAGAAAGGGTTATGCACAGGCCATCAGAGCTTGGAAGTTTTCCAAATCTTTTGGAAGCCAAACTGTGCCAAGATTGAGGGGGTAAAAAGGGTTTCAAATTTGGGATATTGTTATTATTGTACATACGAGGGGGGGGAGTTCATTTTTCCAAGATTTTTGCCTGATTGCCCCAGAAAGAAAACATTTTCATTGTGTGGTCATGATTGGGAACACATGTGAACCACACCCCGTGTAGCTCAGCCCTTTCTGTCCTTAGCCTGTCTCCCTCACTCCCTCTCTCTGTTACTAATTAGAAAGAACCCAAGTAGAATTTGGTGTTTCCTTCCCAGTCTTGGTAGGGGAGCCTGTAGTGGATTAATTACCTCAAGCAGTTCTGGCTTCCCTAAGGAACAATCAGTGATGGGGCTTGGGGTCCAGTGGCTTAGGGAGGCATGACAAATTTAAATCTCCACCCGAAGGGAACAGAAATTAATTTTAATAGGAGGCAGTGTGGTCTGAAGTTTAGTGGAGGAGGATAAGCAATCAAAAGTTATGTTTTCTGTCTTAGCTCAACCACTAACTTCTTGTGAGACTTGGCTCTGTTGTAGAATTTCGCTTGTGGGGAAAATAAATCTACCTTTCAGCTAAGAAGTGCTGATGGTGGGCAATGATGGCAGTAACGCTTAATGAGTTATTACTGGTAAGTACCAGGCGTGGTTACTGTTTATGTATATTTTATATATATAATACATATATACTACATTTACATATACATATATACACGCAATACACATATAATATATGCATGCAAAACATATATATGATACATACATACATAATATATATATATAATATATGCACGTATGTATTCAGCCCTCATGGATAGGGCTGTGATTAACCCCATTGCATAGGTGAGGAAACAGGATCAGTAAATGATGGCATGTGGATCTCCCAGGGACCCAAATCTGAAATGTGAGAGCACCCTTGTCGTATTCAGTTTGGGCATTACCTCAAGTCCAAGATTGCAACAGCTTCCTCATACTGTGGATCAAGCAGGGAGGCACACTTATACATCTGAGTCTTAAAAAAAAGAAAATCAGGAGCTGTATTTGAAGGGTTAACAAGATGATTCAGTTGGCTGAACAATCCATCCCTCAAATACCCTTATTACTCTGTATTACTCTACTAATTTACTTTGGATATAATTTTTGGCTTTGAGGTTTTAATAAATGAAACTAATTTTTAGAAAGTTTCCAGAAAACAGCTAGTTCCCATCCATATAAACATAGCATTTCTCCTGAAGGGATAAGGGGCCCAGACCTGGAGCAGGTTATGAGTTAGATACTCGTTCTGAAATCAGGAGGGCAGTGGAATTGGGAGGGGAGGGGCAGCGGAACGGGGAGAGGGCAGCGGAATGGGAGGGGAGGGCAGTGGTGGGCTCAGCCATGCTTCAAGGGCTTGCCAGTTGAGGAAGAACCCGATGTCCCGTGGCAAATCGGAGGTGGAAGTAAGAGGAGTCAGGCTGCTCATCAAGAAAGAGGAACCACAGAAGCGTTGGTTTGGGTATTGTCTACAAACAATTCCTTTGCTCCCAGAGTCACTTGTGATTGGCTTGGTTTTAGTTGCAAGCGCCTTGCACAGCCCTGGCCACGAGCTGCTTCTGGCAGAACGCTGCAGCTCTGCGTCTTGGCGGTATTACCGTGGCCTGGGATCTGCAGTCCGTTACTGGTGGCCAGACGCAGTCTTCCTAATCCCCTCTGTAAGGACAACTCCCTGCTCCCTCTCGCTCCGGAACCTTGCAATATGAATGCTGTACAGAGCCTCCGATTTCCTCAACTTGCCCACTCACGCATTCCAAAGAACTCGAACAGAACGTCATTAAGGGATAAGGAATTCCCTGGGGACATGAGGGAACCGAGGTAATTTCTTTACTGGTGGATATTGCGTGCCCCCATTAAACAGCAGCAAGAACCCCAGAGAAGAACATATACTTGACAGTCTAAAACACAGCTCAAAATGGGGAAGGAAGGCTTGTTTCAATCATCTGCCCCTTGTTCTGTAATAAAAATGTATTTTTTTTTCCAGAGAACAATTTAGTGTGGCCAATAAAAGCCCAGCTAATTTCTCAATCAGCATGGAGCCAAGTCAGCCACCCAGGAGCTCTCTCCTAGGGCAATATTTCTGAGGCGCACACAATCTATACTAAAGCGATCAGCTTCCTTCCATCCTGCCAAGGGGATACGTTAGCGAAGCCCAAAATATGACAAGAGGAAATTTATGTGCAACTTTTACACATAATATCTCATTATGACTCTTCCCAATCTTTCAATTTAAAAAATAAACAGCCTTTGTAATGATTTTACCAGGAGAACATCTAAACTAAGATTAAAAAGGAAAAATGGAAGAGTTCAGTTGCTGCGATTTCTTTCTTTCCCTCTGGTCTTCGTGGAAATTCACTCCTTCTCTCTTCCCTCCTCTGTCCTTCATCCCCTCCTTCCCTCCTCCATTTCTCTTCTCCCTTTCCCCATTGCTCCTCTTTTTCGCTCTTTCCTCCCATCTAAGGAGAAGTAGAAATTTTGGGATCTGACATCTCACCTAAGGGAACAAGATCTCTGTTAGAAGCAACACAACTCTGACTCTTTGGTACATGAGGAAAGTTTCCACTTAGAATTCACTGTCATTTGTCCAAGGGTCTTTGCTTATATCCTATCCCTGAATTCTCCTGTGTCAGTTTCCTCCTCTCTCCTGCTCTCCTGTCTTAGAGCATGGTTGCAGACACACACCCATGGTTACATATGGTTACATACTCCTGTGTTGCCTGCTCTGCTCATGTTGGGCCGCCCAGAACTCCTGGCTTGCTGTCCCCTTGCTTTGTGGAGCAGCCAGCAGAACAAGAAACAAACAAACAAAAAATGGATTGTGGTCACTGGGTGGGACCCAGCTCTTTAGAAAGACCACCATTCTTCCTCTGGTATTGGCCTGAAGCTTTATGACTTGGCCCATTTTTATTTGGTGGAGACATCTAGCTCCTGGGCTCTCCCCTCTTTGCACATGTGTTATCTCTCCCTTTTGCCCGAGCGCCCGTGTCCTAGGGCCTGTATCCTGGGACACAACCCTCCCTGGGAGTGTCTCCCAAAAGTAGCGCTCTGGGGCTGATGGTTTATATTCATTAACTTATTTGGTCAGGCATGGTCTAAAGAGAGGAGACTCTGTTGAGGCTTGGAATCCACAGGTGAATCAAAGAGCAGAGCTGTCCTTTGAGAATTCCTTTTAGCTGGGGACACACAGCCATAAATAATTAAAGCCGTTATATCATGCAAGTGTCAGAATGGAGGGCGGACTGGGGTCGGGCAGGTGGTGACCGGCTGTGCTTGGGAGTGGCTGGCCAGCCTTGATTTGGAAACCATTTGCCTTCACGTTAACCTGGGGATGGGGCTTTCTGAGGAACATTGAAGAAAAAAGTGTTGATGAAACTTTCTCAACACCATGTTTCTGTAGCATCTGTGGCTTTAAATTCTCAGTCTGAGCTGGACTTCTGTGAGATGGGTTTCTACTTCAAGCTGGCAAAGCATGGTTTCCTGTGTGTATGAGAGGGAAGGACTATTTGTAAGGGCACCTTACATCAAACAGATCCACCCAAATTAGAGGCAGAGATAATGGAGACAGAGGTGCTGGTGGTTTGATGCTTGGCTTGGAGGCCTACAGGTCTTGCCTGAGGCCATGAGAAGAGTCAGAATTACCACAGTGAGCTGGACAATGGATGTTATCCTGGGCTTCTGTTGGAGGTTCTAAAGTCCTACAGAGTATGGCCTCTCTGCCCACCTCCCATTCACCATGTTCCTTGCTGCCAATAACCGTATTGGCCACAGTTAATTGAGCATAAATCACATGTGGGATATCATCAAGATGGTACTTATATCCATGACCTCATTTAACCTCTTTGGAAAGAGATCCTCTCATCTCTGTGATATGGATGAGGAAACAGGTTCATAGATATTCAACAACTTGGCCATGGCCCCGGAGTCATCAGTGTCAGGGTGAGGATTCAGCTCTTGGGTTACTAAAAGCCAGGAAGTACTTCTTGGGGCTGCTTGCCACTTTCTCTTGCATCCAAGCTGTTTACTTCTGATTGCATCCTTTGCTTACCCTTGTCCTCTCCCTGTCTCTACTCCTCAGCCTAAGTTTTCCACCCCCCCCTTCCCACCCCAATCTTCCAAAAATGTCCCTTTGCATGACCTTGCCCTTTTATGAGGTTTCTTCTTGAACATTCATTGAGTAACTACACTTGCTAGACTGTGGGGTTGGTGTTTTCACATGTGGCTTGGCTTTAGTCCTCATACTAGACTTGAGAGATAGACCGGAAGGCAGGCCCCCACCACCCATTAAACAAAAGTGGAGGCTGAGTTCATAGAGTCCAACTGACATGCAGAACATCACATCCATGTAAGTGATGAGACCAGGCCTTGCATCCAGCTCTGCCTCCCTCCCTCAGACAAAATTCACTGCTGCTTCCTCTGTGATCGCCTCATGGTTTTGCTTTGTTTCAATGATCACCATGGTGTGTTGCATTCATAGACAGCATATTTTTGAACAATGAACGAATAAATGAATTAGTTTATATTAGGGAGGAGTTTAGATTGGTAGAAAAACACATGGATTCTGAAATTGGACTGCTAGGGCTCAAACACAGACTCTGCCACTTGCTTATCATGAGATCCTGGACAAGTGGACTTCTCTGTGTCATTGGCAGGGATAGAACCACCTGCCTACCTAGGACCAATCACTAGCAAATTCATGAAACTGGTCCAGTCTGCCTCTGCTTTGAGTATCTTCTGTATTCTCTATCACAGAGACACACAGTATAGCTTTACTGTTATTGTTACTAGGAGTAGTAGTATCATCATCATCATCTCTATTTTCATTCAAAGGTAATATACTGTCCTGCATTTTTCCTAGAATGGGAAAATGGGAACTGCATGGAGGGGGGAAGAAAGGAAAGAAAGAAGATAGTGTAACATTAACATTTACTAAGCAAGTACTAAGTTTTGAGTTCCATATTTGTACATAGATGCCCATTCTCTAAACCTCTCAATCAACCACCTCTTAAGTGGAGAAATCTTGTAGATGCAGAAATAGAATCACAGAGAATGTGCGTAATCTGTCCAAGATCACAGAGCTGTTGATAATCTGGCCAAGATGAGGATGTCTTCCAGTTCCAAATCCAGTGCTTTCGTAGTCACAGAATTAAGAATTCTTGCTCTCTTAAATTCAGTACTGGGGCTTGGGGTCAGAATCCATGGTCTGGGTGAGACTTGATTGACAGTAAATTTTGACTCCTGAGTAGGTCTTATGTGCCAGAAGGCAAACAGATTTCAGGACACATCACCTGGAAGTACTCTCCTGAACTTCTACTTCCTTGTGTCTCTACTCCACTAAGCCAAAAGGCAAAGTCAAGAACTCTTGCTCTTTAAAAAAGACTTGATATGAAAAACCCCAGAGAGAAGGAGTTAACTGTCTCCCTTCCTTTTTCTTCCCCCTCAAAGTATAAACAGTTAGGCTTTTTTTTCCCCCTCTCTCTTTAAGTGATAAATTTGAGTCTGCATCATGAAGTGGAGCACATTATGTAGAAAGTGCTTATTTTCTTCTGATGTTTGATAGGAATTAGGATGAGTAAAACCCAAACTCTGTTTCCCCTTTCACGCAGCCTGTCATTTTTGTCAAACAAGAAGCTGATTAAGTTTCAGTCAAAAGAACAAAAGGCTCCAGAAAGATTCTTCTTGGAAAAGCGGTGGCTTCGGCAATTACCCCATGGAAAATAAATTTAGTGTTGAGTTTGTGACTTAACTCCAGAGCTGGTGTACCCTTTCTGTGTTGGAAACATGCTGACCAATCGCATTTCATCCAGCCTCTGACACATGAGAGAACCTTATTAAAGAATCACACCGAAATCTCTGGATACTCAGCAAGCATGTTGGAGAGATTCCTGTTTAGTGAATGTAATTCAGGTCACTCATTGTAAATGGAAGGAGGAGGTGATTCTGTCAGGAGGAAACAGGCTGAGTGGAAGGGAGAAAACACTTGGGGTTGATTATAAAAATGGCTGCACGTGATTTCCCTTCCTCTATCCATTGCCTTGGTGCTGTCTTCCCACACTGTCTCTGGACTACCTTCATGACTTGACTTGGCCAATGTCACCCAAGCAATTCTTGGAAAGTGAATGCACATTAGATTCTCTCTGGCCACTTTTAGAACCTTGTGGCCAAGGCCACATAAATGAGCCTGAGCTAGCCTATTGGGTCATAAGAGACATGTGGTCAAATAAAATCCACAGCCCTAGCTGATTTTGTGCCAACCACTAGATGTGTCAGTGTGGCCATCCTAGACCACCCAGCCTCTGCCAAGCCAACCCTGACCAGAATAACCCTCCCCCACCCCTGCCAGAGAGTCATGAATCTCATGAATCTCAGGAAATCTTGAGAAATGATGGATGTTTACAGTTATAGAGGTTTTGGGGTGGTCTGCTATGTACCAAAAGCTAAGCAATCCAGTGATCTTCTCTTTCCTTTCCAGATTCCAATCTCAGTCTGCTTACTATGACAGGGTATAGATGTAATCAGAATTCAGAATGCCCAGTTTTTGAGATTTACCGTCAAAGACTTTTAGGCATGGAGCCTATACTTAGTAAATTCAAAAAGTTGACCCTCTTGTTTACATGGCTTGAAATATTTCTCCTTTCAGAACTGGTACATTTTGCTTCTGTCTTACCATTTGACTGTAACCCATCCAGTTTTCTATTTATATAGTTAAGCCCTGATGCCCCCACCCAGGTAGGAGATTCTGTTTACTAAGTAAAGTAGACTGATGAGACAGACATCAGGTACCCAACCTGCCTCTGTCTTGAATTATCTCATAATCATTGCACTCACCCCTGCCTCCCAAATACTTTCTTTTCTTCACCTCCAGAGGACAGCCCTTTATGTTATATTGAACTACACTGGAAGGGGTAAAGATTCAAGAATAGGTAAATTCCCAGGGAATCGGAGTTCTGGCTTGCTTTGATGAGCTACCTCTTCCTGGTACAGACTGGTACTAATAACCAGCCAAATCCAGAGTGTCTCCCAATTCTGTCTTCATTTCATGAGATCTAGCAGTCATCACAATCAAATTTGTTCTCTTGAGCTTAAACACACATAGCATTGAGAGTTTTCTAGGTGCCAGAAACCTGCATTTTCTGCAAAATGAAGAGACTCTCCAAGCCCCAAAATCAGACCGGATGAGCCCATTTTCATACAGATTCAGGGAGAGAAGCCATCACATGGGTTTTCCTACTGGTAGCCAGCCCTGCCCATCTTTGGTGTTACCACAGCCCGCCTCCCCAGACTCAGTCAGGAAAACATGCCTGTTCACAATTCCACTGCATTTCTGGCTTTCTTCATTTTTTTTAAAAGAAAGTCAAATAAACTTAACCTGGGGTTTCTCAGGGGATGTTTCATGTTCCTGTTGTTTAAAGCACAGAGTATGCCAGTAACAACTTGGGAAGGACACCAGAGTTATAATAGAATGAATGATACCTTCTTATTAGTCTAATGGCAGGGGAAAATAATGTTGTGGAAGCATCTAAGACCACTGAGGCTTCATTTCTAGGTCAGAAAGTGAAAACTCCAGCTATGTATCCTAAGAATCCAGATTTGTTATGGGTATACCATCATGTGGTTAATTGTCCATACTACTGCTGTTTTGGAGATGCCTGGGGAAATAGCGTTTGGTACTTGACCCTAGGCAGCATCTTCCATATGACCAATTTGGAAAAGCCCAATTCTGCCAGAGTTCTTTCAATTATTTTATCAGATAATTTCTTAAAAGTACATTATAGCTTGATTCCTGAAGCAAGGACAGCTTAGTTGTCCAAATCATCAGGGATGGGGCTGTGAGTCAGAGGTGCTTTGTGTCTTCTGGAGGAAACTCTTATTCATCTTCCTCTTTTTTGTTTTGGCTTTAGATGTCATTTTGTGGTATCAATAGCTGTAATGGGTGAGGATAGAGCTGTGAAGGAGCAGTGTTGGTATGGTATTGAAGTTAAGTTGGTGTAAACTCAAATTAGAGTATTAGAACTATAAGATGTTTAGTGCAATCCCCATGGTAACCACAAAGGAAATAGTTACAGAATACACAAAAGGAAATTAGAATGGAGTTAAGACATTTTACTCTAAAAAATCAACTAAGTACAAAAAGAGACAGTAATATCAGTAATGAAGGACAGAATGTTATAGAATAGATCAAAGACAAATAGAAGAATTATAGAATTCCCTTCTTATCAGTAATTAATTTAAGTGTAGATGGATTAAACTCTCCAATCAAAAGACAAAGCTCAAGGGAATGAAAAAGATGGTCCAACTGTAAGCTATCTATAAGAGACTCACTTGAGACCCAAAGACACAAATAGTTGAAAGTGAAAGGTTGGAAAGACATTCCATACAAATACCAAACGAGAGAGCAGGGATGGCTATACCAATATCAGACAAATAGGCTTTCCATCAAAAAAGTTAGACAAAGAAGGACATTCTATATTAATGAAAGTTTCAATGTAACTAGAAGATCCATCAATTATGAACAATAATTGGCTGTCAAAAAATAGGCAGAAATTGAGTGAATGGAAGGGTGAAACAGTTCTACAATAATAGCTGCAGACCCCAATACCCCACTCTCAATAACGGATAGAACAACCAGACAAAAGAAGAGTAATAAAGAGAGGACCTGAGCAACACAATAAACCAACTAGAAACCCAACAGAACACATTGTGCATTGTTCTCAACTGTACTTCTTGAGGCATTACCCATGATCGATGGTATGTTAAGTCACAAATTAGGTTTTAGTAGATTTTAAAAGATAGATATCATACAAAGTATCTTCTTTGACCACTGTAGGATGAAGTTAGAAACCATTAGCAGAAGGAAAACTGGAAAATTTAAGGAAATTAACACTCTTAAACAGCCATTAGATCAAGGAAATCACAAGAGAAATTAGAAAATAGACCAGCAACCAGAAAACATACCAGGACTCTTATGTTGTACCACATACAAAAATGAATTCAAAGTGATTCAAAGACCTAAATGAAAGAGCTAAAACCATAAACCTCTTAGGAGAAAACACAGGGAAAAATCTTCACACCATTGGATTTGACAATGATTTCTTGGATATGACACCAAAGGCAGAGGCAACAAAAGAAAAAGTAGACAAACTGCATTTCATGAAAATGAAAAACTTGTGTGTGTCAAAGGACACTATGAACAAAGTGAAAAGGCAGCCCACATAATAGAAGAAAGTATTTGTGGAATCTTATATCTGATAAGGGATTAGTGTCCAGAATATATAGAGAACTCCTAAAATTCAACAACAAAAATACAAACAAACCGGGGCACCTGGGTGGCTCAGTGGGTTGAAGCCTCTGCCTTCGGCTTGGGTCATGGTCCCAGGGTCCTGGGATCGAGCCCCGCATCAGGCTCTCTGTTCAGTGGGGAGCCTGCTTCCCCCTCTCTCTCTGCCTGCCTCTCTGCCTACTTGTGATCTCTCTCTCTCTGCCAGATAAATGAGTGGAATCTTAAAAAAAAAAAAAAAAACAAACCAACCAATTAAATGACTAAGGATTTGCATAGAAAGTTCTCCAAAAAGGACATACAAATATCATTTAAGCACATGAGAAGATACTTAACATCACTAATCATTAGGGAAATGCAAATCTGAACTACACTAAGATACCACCCATTAGGATGGCTACCATCCAAACAAAACAAAATAACAAGTGTTGGTGAGGTTGTGAAGAAATGGGAATCATGTACATTTGGTAGGAATGCAAGATGGTACAGCCACTGTGGAAAACAGTATTGTGTTTCCTCCAAAAATTAAAAATATAATTACTGTATGAGCCAGTAATTCCACTTCTGGGTATATAGCCCAAAGAATTGAAAGCAGGGTCTCAGAGTTATTTGTATATCCATGTCGATGGCAGCATTATTCCTGATAGCTAAAAGGTGAGAGAAACCCAAGTGACAGAAGAATGGATAAACAAAATGTAGCATATACATAAAATGGACTATTAGCCTTTAAAAAAGAAGGAAATTTTGATATCTGCTGTAACCTGGATGAACTTCAACTACATTATGCTGAGTAAAATAAGCCAGTCACAAAAGACCAATACTGTGTGATTCCACTTACGCGAGGCTCTTAGAGTAGTCAGATTTATACAGAAAATAGAATGTTGGTTGTCAGAGGCTGGGGAGAGGGGAGAATGGGAAGTTACTGTCTATTGGGTATAGTGTTTCCGTTTTATGAGATGATAATAGTTCTGGAGGTGGATGTTGGTGATATTCATGACTCGTCAATATCAATCATCACTCATCAATATGGTGACTCATATTGGTTGCACAATATGAGTGTACTTAATACCACTGAACTGTGTATTTAAACCTGTTTAAGATGGTAAATATTATATGTATTGTACCATAATTTTTAAAAAAAGCACTTTTTAAAAAAATGTCAGAGCACATCATCCTGGCCCCAGAGATGAGATCATAATAGTGAATAAGAGTCAGATTGAGCCAAGGGGTCTGTGGTTGAAGACCCTAAGTGCATAGCAACTGCCTTGGAAGAATGCCTGACATATTTGCTCTACTTCCTTTGGGAACGCCAAGGAACGTGACACTTGAGTGGGTATACATGGGCCAACCATTCACCTTGGTTGGACTCGGGGGCCCAACGCAACCAGACTTTGAATTGAGGACCTTCAGTTAAAGAGGTTTAGAAGCAGGAAACTTACCCGATTGGTGCCAGGACTCTATTCCTCAATGTGAAGCCCCTCCCCATGTTTTCCAATGCTGTCGTGGAGCTGTGTGCTGTTTCAGGCAGGCGCAAAATATCCAGAGATGCATTAGCCTTGAGAGTTGGATTTGCCAAGACTCTGTGAATGCTTAAATAAGCAAAAGTGACTCTGAATGTCCTCATCGCTGAGGTGTATGGAAGGGCAAGGGTGGAGCTAGCTGAACTGACTCAGCAGGGAATTGTTTTATGAAAATTCAGGCTCCTACTGAGATTGCTTGTGTTTCAGAATTAATTCAACAGCTGCAGAGACATCATTCATGGGTGTGAATTGAAATGATACAATTTGCCATCTTTTCCCTCGAGGAAGACCCTGGCTTCTCCCAAGGGCTCTACAGAATTGGGTTTCTTGAACTACTATGAAAAGTTGCAACCTTCGACTCTTTCTTTCTTTCTTTCTCTCTCCCTTTCTCTCTCTCTCCCTTTCTTTCTTTCTTTCTCCCTTTCTCTTTCTTTTCTTTTTCTTTCTTTCTCTTTCTTTCTTTCTCCCTCTCTCTCTTTTTTCTTTCTCTTTCTTTTCTTTTCTTTCCTGTGCCAAGTATATTCTCCTCTGTAGCAGTGGTTTTTATCTGTCCGTTGACCCCTGGTGTAGGATGCGGGTGTTCTGGAGTCTGGGGATGGTTGCAAATCCCCAGATGTGGACCAGAGGGAAGTAGAAGTGGGTGGAACTTGTTTACTTCCTGCAGGCTCCACTGCTGGATGTGTACCAGCTATGGATTTGGAGTGACTGCTAGAATTTCACTCCAGCTGCCAGTGGATGAGGCAAAGAGTGTTCCCATTCTGCCCACACTCTGCCATCTCTAGGCTGGGAAACAAACAAACAAACAGGACAGGGAGGATGTAGAGCCATCAATGAAAGAAGTTACACTTATAATTTCAGTAATGGATGCTTCAAAGTGGAGAGTAAGATTAGCGTTATTTTGTGGAACAAAAAGTAAAATCATCAATGAATTCACTCAATGATAATCATTTCTAGTAGACCTGCCAGGTACGAAGCATATTCTATATGCCTGTCACTGTGCAAAGACCCTTGTGTACATTTACTCATGGAATCCTCACCACACCAGCTTGAGAGAGAGACTGGGACACTCAGTCTGGATACGGAGAGTGAGACGCAGGGATGGCACGTGATTTGCCGAATTTTAGCTGGTAAGATTTGAACACAGGCAGTCTGATTCTAGAAACACATTCTGAAAAACTGGTATCTGGTCACTTGCTCAGTCTGACTTTGGCTTTGGAGAAACTCTAATTTTAAAGTTGCCAAGATACACTTGTTATTCATGTTAGATACAGAGGCTTGGCTTTGTTTTTAGCTTTTTTTCAGTTGAGTTGTTGGGGGACAGTTGTACAAAATAAACAGGTCTGCTTTGATTTTTAAAGTTACAGTGAAACATCTAGAAATGATCTCTGGACAGAGCAGAGGCCAAGAGACCACATTAAGTTCTGGAGGCCTCAGGAAGGCAGATCATAGCTTGGAAACAAGATGGTGCTAATTTGTCTGCTGTAGCTTCAGGCCAGGCCTAACCACAGCTTTGGGCTGGCCAGGCAGGGGTAGTGAAGTGAAAGTCTTTATGACCTTCTCTAAGGTAACCGTGGCCTGGACAGGCTGGGAAGATGGGTGAGCATTAGTCTCACAAGGATAAAAGAAAAACAGATGCCTCCGATTACCATCTAAGAGGGAATTAGCAACTGTATAGATCAGGGAGAGCTATAAGAATTATAAAGTATGTAACATCCTGTATTTGTCTCTACCATTATTTTTTTCTCCCCACCCTGCTGAAAGCTACGTCTGATTCCTTCCTCCTCTTTCCTATTAACTTAATCAATAATATAATCAGATAGAGACAGGCATCAGTGGAGTGGTCTGGCACATATTTCAGGGTAGCACAGAGTAGGCAAAACTTGTATGGATAAGGTTGATGTGGGGGTTCTGTAAAAATATAGTGGTGTTTTGGTGAAAGATGCCATTCATTCATGTATTCATCTGTTCATTCATCTGTCCCCCAGTGAGCATTCATTAAACATTTAGTATGTGTAGGCGATGGGGAGATACCAGGTTTTACATAGATTCCTGATCTCTCAGAGCATAAACTACAGGAGGGGAGGCAGAATTATTGTCATATACGGAACAGACAACACAAGCATCCCATTGGCACGTGTGCTATACAGATAAATTAAGCTGGGTCACGTGATCGAGAGTGAGGTTAGATTATGTGGTCAGGAAAGACCTCTCAGATGAGGAGATATTGAAGCAAAGATCTGCATGATGAGAAGAACCAGTAGTGTGAAGAGCAGAATAAAAGCGCTATAAGCCAGCGAGCTACCTGCACAAAGGCTCTGAGACAGATCTTACCAACCACATTTGCAGCATTGAAAGAAAGTTGATAGTCTGCAGCATAATGGGCAAAGATAGAGTGTTTAGATGTGAGGTCAGAGAGGTAGAAAGAACAGAAATTGTTGGTTGTTAAAAGCTCAACTAAGGGATCTGGCTTTTGTTCTAAACCTGACTGGAGACCATTGGTTAGGAGAAGCCTGGGAGTGGTGAGATCTGATTAGTGTTTCAGAAAGATCAGTCTGTCTGATACATGGATGTAGGATTGTACAAGGGACAGGAGTAGGCAGCAGGAGGCTATCGCTAAAGGCATGAGAGGGTCTGTGGAAGTTAGAGATGTACAGAGTGGGTGAGTTATGGAGAAGTAGAGGACAAGATGGCGTCTGCTGGTAGAAATCATGAGTTCTCTTTCATCCTCTCATTCTTTCCAAGGAAATGTATTGAGCACTTACTTTACTATGTACCTACGATGCAAAAATCAGTAAGTTAATCTAACATTCTGTGTCAACTGTATTCAAATAAAAAGATTTTTTTAATTAAAAAAATTCAGTAAGTTAAAATCCCTGACCCCAAGGAACCCAAAGTCCTAGTGGGGAAGCCTGGGTGACAAACAAATAATTAAAATACATTTTGATAAATACTGCAATCAAGGGGTATACGTGGAGGCTATGAGAGTCCAAAGGAAAGAATGATAGCTATTTTAAAATTAAATATGTCAGTCTTTTGACAGACATTATTTTTATTGAATTCTATCCATTGGTCCATTGGGTTGGATTAATGTGTAAAAGCTCAATAAAATTTATGTCAGTCAAATGTTTGCATTCATGTTCTCAACATAAAATTGTTTGATAACTCCAGACAACTCACTTCTGCTTCCCTGACATCTGTGAAATAGCCTAAGTCATTACCACCTCCAACCTTGCACCCTGGGGTAGACTGTGGTAGTCACACTCTGGTTTTACCAGCTCCGTGACCTCTGGTTAAAGCTGGAAACTCTGGAAGCCAGCTGGGTTCAGAGGATGCTCATGTCCTCTCTGTGGACCACTGGGGATGAGAGAGAGGTTGCACTACTTCCAAAATGCCTTCTTTACTTTTTTTTTTTTTTAAATTGAAGTCTAATATTACATACAATAAAAATCACCTTTTCTGGTTATGCCGTCCTAGGAGTTTTGAAAAATGAGTAACACCTAACTACCACCAAAATCAAGATCTAGAACATTAACAACCACCGTCCCCCAAGTCCCTCACCCACCCCCAACTTCAGAGTCTGATCTGTTTTGCGTTCCTGTAGTTTTTGTCTTTCCTAGCATATCATCTGTCTTGATCCGTTCAGGCTGTCATAGCAAAAATACTATAGACTGTGTGGCTTATATAAAATACATTTATTTCTCAAAGTTCTAGGGGCTGGGGAGTCCAAGATGAAGGTGCCAGCAGGGTCAGTGTTGGTGAATGCCGGCTTCCTGGTTCACAGATGGCCGTCTCTCACTGCGTCTTCGCGTGGAGGAAGGGGCCGGGGGCTCTCCGAGGTCTCTTATAGAGGGGTGCTAATCTCATTCACAAGGATTCCATCTTTATGGACTAATCGCCCCCCAAAGGCCCTGCCTCCAAATACCATGATGTTGGGGATTAGGTTTCAGTATTTGCATTTGGAGGACATATTCAGTCCATAACATCATCTACACAAAACTGTATAGTATGAATCTATTTGTAGGAGCAGTTGGTTTCTTTTTTAATACTGAATATATGTCAATGTATGAATATACCAGTTTATCAATTCTTCAGTTCAAAGACATTTGGGTTGTTTCCAGTTTTTGATGATTATGAATAAAGCCGCTGTAATGTTCACAATAGATTTTGTTTTTCTGATAAGTGCGAAGTTTCACTTCTCTTGGGTAAATACCTAAGAGAAAAATTGCTGTAAGTATATATATTCAATTTCATAAGAAACTGTCAAACTGTTTTCTAAAATGACTCTATTATTTTCCATTTCCACTAGCAATTAACAAGAGTTCCAGTTAATCTGCGAAATTGCCAGCATGAGATAGAGTCAGTTTTATTTTTTTTTATTGTAGCTATTCTAGTGAGTATCTTGTTTTGATTTTAATTTGCATTTTCCTAATAAATTAATGTTGAGCCTCTTTGCTTGTGCTCCTCCCACATATGATGCATTATATCATGGAAGCCTTCTTATTCAAATATACCCATATGTGTTTAGTCTTCTCTTGGCAGTGCTAGAGATGCACAAATAATTAAGTCTCAGTGTCTCCCCTCAGGAACTTTCTGCCGTGTAATGCAGGTAAATATATCACACACCCAAATGTAATGGGTGTGGTTCAATGAGAGTTCTGAGTAAGGTAAGATTATAACCTTTTAGGACAACAGGGAAAAGTCTTCAGAAAGCACACAGACTTTGAGAGGGCTTCAGAATTTCATTTTGAAAGGCACACTGGGACCAGGCCATTGGAGGGTGGGTCCCCTGGAGAAGTGGGGACCCCAGAACTTATGGAGGGAGTAAAGAAACTGGCTCTATTGGAAGTCAAAGGGCTTGTGCAGGACAGAGACGGGGAAAAGGAAATGGCACAGAGCATAGCACAGGGGTCTGAGTTGATCAGGGAGACGGCCTCATGGAGGAGAGGGAGGTAAGAGACGATGAAACAAAGACAGCCTCAGAGGTCAGAGCGAAGAAGATTGAGGGGACTTGATCGAATGAACGGTCATCACCACATTCTCTGAGAGCGTGAGGAGGGATGGGGTTCGGGCTCAGACGTGGGTGAAGCAAGGAGAAGTATGTGGAGGCTCAGAGCGTGTCCTCGCTACCCTTCCCCTTGGTCTGGTTCTCCGGCCCTGACTGCCACTCGCCACAGTTTCATCTACAGCTAAGATCCTTCCTCACTCCGCTCACCTGGCTCCGCGTCCATCCCCAGCCTCCAGTCTGGGTGGCAGCCAGCTGCGCCATTTGCATCTTCCTCCCCCACACACCTTAGAGATCACCATATTCGTCTTCAGTGGGCTGCCAGCTCAGACGCCCCCTGCAAATGGAAAATTAATGAGGCACCTCCCAACACCTTCTCCACTAGAGCAATCGCCGTTGTGTTGGGGCGAGGGCAGGACCAGTGTAGGAACCTACCATGGATCCCAGTCTGTTGTGGCAAAGTGGCGCTAGCGTTCACAGAATCTCACTTGCCATCGAGGGCGATGCCGCGGGAGGAAGTCCAGGGACTGCTGGCTTGATGGGGGCGGTAGAGGATCTTCTCTTGCCCAGGAAGCAGCCTCGCGGAAAGATGAGGCACACAGGCTGCAGCCACACAAGGCGTGAGCTGCGAGCTGGGGTCAGTGAGACCACAAGTCGACCCAGTCATTGCACACACCCTGCAGTTGTTTCTGGGAACCAGGCTCTGTGACAGCAACAAAGAGCAAGACAGGAACTTGAAGCCTTGTCAAAAAGTGTGATTTGGTTTTGCAGCCAAGTCAGAAATGTGAAGCTTTTGCATTTCCCTATGTATTGGCAGCACGTAAGAGATAGTAATATTACTAGCTGATACTTGTTGCGTCTCGCTATACGTCAGTCACTCCATTAAGTGTTTTATTTCCATCAGATTATTCATTTGACCCTCATAAAAGCAGTATGGATGAAATTTATTTCTCCATTTTAGAGATGTGAACACTCAGCTGTAAAGAGGTCTACTAACTAAAAGGAAAAAATAAGGTCACCTAACTTGTTCCGAGTCATCTTGAGAAAGGGACACAATTAGGATGTAAATCCAAAAGCTCTGATGAAAGAGAATGCATTCCTGTCCTCTACATGAAGTCACTTCCTTGTGATGTAGAGCCATCACCTCTAAGGAACTATACAGACTTTTTTTTCTCACTTTGAAATAAGATTACAGTGAAATATCAGATGACCCATCATGTCCGGTTTGAGATTATTTTGAGTGACGGTTGCCATGTTCATTATACACTGGCTAACTGTGACATAATAAATATATATTCAGTCTCTGCCCCTGGTTTTTGACACATAGCTCTTAAAATCCTAGTAATTTCTGGAGTGATAGGGGTATGGGGAGCATCTTTTGTTCTAACATTCAGTCTTTGACCCTAGTTCCTGACAGAGCTCCCAAATCCCTTGCAATTTCCTGGATGATAAGAGTGCCCTTTGTTCTAATGAGGTGACTTGTGGTAGGCTTCTGGATGGCGGCTGGCCACCAGAAAAAAAACAAGCTTGGAATTTTCAGCCCTACTCTCGATCCTTTGTGGGACGGGAGATTGAATTTATAATCAGGTATGCCTGTGTAATAAAACTCCATAAAAATCCCATAGCGATGGGGCTTGGCGAAGACATCCTTGTGCCAGGAGGGTGGTGTACCCCAAGTACACAGGAATAGGACCTCCTGCACTCACGACCCTTCTGGACCTCACCCTATGTTCTTCTTAGTCAGGCTGCTCATCTGGATTCTTGGAAATATCCTTTATAACAAACCAGTGTAGTAGATACTAAACTCCGTAGGCTAATTTAACTGACTGAGCTCATTGTCCAAGTCCGTGGCTGTCATTGCTTTATTTTCATGCTTCTTATTCTGTACAATCTATGTCCATTTCAGTGTTTTAACATCTCATGTTTTTTATAAGGGATAGTTAAGAAAATCTGCCATAATTGTCTTTTACATGTTTTGGGGGATTTGGAGATATTCTTAGACATCTTGTATTTTTTATTGCTATTGAAAATGATGTCCTTAAAAATTAATTATTGTAAATATCTCTTGCCAGTTAGAAGGATGCCAGCTTTTTTATATGTTAACTGAGTGATCAGCTATCTTGCTGTATACTCTTATTGCCTCCACTGGGTTCAGCCAGGAATACCTAAACCACTTCAGGATTTCAAGCAAAACTGATTTTGTAGAAGGGATTAGATGGCTCATAAAACCCCTGGAAAAGCTGAAGAATGTAAAATCAGGATGGGGCAACACTGAGTTTCAGCTTTGGGTTTAGAATAGTGAAGAAGGAATTATCTTGCCAAATATTGAAATATACTATAATACAACTGTAATAAAACCAGGTTGATATTAACATAACAAAAGTTGAGAGGATCAGAGAAGCAGAATAGCATGCCCAAAAGGGTTCCAGCCTTTATGACCACTTAATAAATTAAAGTAGTATTTCAGTCCAGTGGAAATTTAATAAATGATGCCCATACAACTGGTTTTCCACCAAAAAGAAAAAATTAGATATTCACTTCATGTTACATTTTTAAGAATTCTAGTTGAGATAAAAAATAATTTTAAGTGTAATGAAAAGTTAGGAGATACTATGTTAAAATCTAAGGGTTTGGGAAACCCTTATAACTAAAACAAATCTCAAAAGCATTAAAGAAAAGTCAGGCATTTGCCTGTATAAATATTAAGTCTTTTAAAATATTTTTAAATCAATACTAAAGTAAATCAAAGAAAATAAATTCTACACATGTGCTAGAGTAAAGGTTAGAATATGTTAAAAATAGATAATAAGTTGATAATAAAAATACATACAAATCAACGGAAAAACAAAATATATGAACAGATAATTGCAAACAAATTGCCAATGGAAATGAAAGAATGGGTACTCAATGTCTTTATTAGGGCCATGCAAATAAAATTAACGATATGGTCCTTTATCCCTATCAGCTAAGAAAAAATGTTTATTTATTGCTAATAGGGATGTAGATTATGTGGAGTTCATTCATTGTTAATGTCAGTGTGAATCAGTAGTACAGTTTTTTTGGACATCAATTTCCAAGGATCTTTAAAAATTAAAAATATACGTATTTGTTGACTCAATAATCCCACTCCTGAGAAGCCAATTTATAGAAATAAAAATACCAACATGTAAGGATCCACACATGGAAATAAATATTTATTACTGGATTTTTAACCTTAATAAAAATGAGGGTGAGGAAGGGAATATAGAAGTATACAGGTTGAAGAGATTATGGTACATTCACAATAGGGAATATTATATTATCTCTAAATAATGCCTTAGATTCAGACCAAGTGATTTCAAAAAATTACCATAATCCATATGAGGGAAAAAATCAGGATGTAGAGAAGCATGATGTACTGTGGTCATTTTTTAAAATAAGAACAAAGCATTTGCTATCTATATCCATAGTAATACTTAAATCTTTATTAACATTTCAAGCTGCAACTGTAGGCACTGGATAATGTGATCATCAAATAGGCTGTGGAAAGTATGTGATTCGTAAACTTCACTATTACCTCTCTGGGGCCGGATGAGGGAACAGGAAAGGGAAAGCAGGAGGCCAACGTCAAAAGCTGAAAAAAGATGTATTCCAAAATATATCTAAAATAAGAAGCAACTTACTATTTGTATATATGTATATACACATATACAAAGAGGTTCATGAAAAGATCAATAACACTGATTTTGGTTATCCTGGTACAGCAGGACTTCAAGGGACCATTAAATGTCTTTTTATTTCACTTTATTTTTACAATAGAATATATTTCCATAATCATCAGAAACTGTGAAGTTAGTTTCACTGTTGAAAAATAAGGGAGAAAGTTACTTTGTTTCTTCCAGTTCTCTCCATAAGCCTTCTCCGCCACCTCAATGTGAACCAAAAATAAGCAGCCACTGGTACTTGGAAGAGAAGTCCCTATACAGATCTGGGTTCACATCCGTGGGTCCTAACAAATCGTCACCTGAGTTACTTTCTCCTTTCCTCAGTTTTCTGCTTAAGGTTACCTCCTCAGAGAGGACTTTCCTGACCGCTTTATCCACTGGCCCCACCATGAGGCATTTCCTAACTCTTTGCATCGACTTCATGTAACACTAAATGCTGGCTGTCTATTTTTATATGGCATGCATTGAAATCAACCTTTATTTTCAGGCTTTCTCTTTTAATAAAAATTTGAAAAATTCAATTCAGGCTATATGTTTTCCCCTGAAAAAAGTCTAGATTTAGCTGTGACCCACAGCTTTTCTTTTCAGGGGTTCTCCCCCATTCATTTAAAATAATTTGTGCTTTACATTTTCCCCTCTTTAGTCAAGTGGTGTTTGAGAAAAAAAAATTTTTCTTTCCCCAAATATGTTTATTTTTTTTTCAGTGCTACAAGATGAATTGTTCGTGCACCACACCCAGTGCTCCATGCAGTACATGCCCTCCTCAATCTCCACCACCGGGCCCACCCAACCCCCCAACCCTTCCCCTCCAAACCCCTCAGTTTGTTGCTCAGAGTCCACAGTCTCTCATGGTTCATCGCCCCCTCTGATTTCCCCCCATTCAGCCTTCCGAGAAAAAATTTTTAAATAGAAATGAACGAGTTATAGATTTCAGGGGTAATTATCATTTACTGTTGATTTCTGGGTTTTAGGGGGCAGGGAGGAAAGTATCAGAAAATGGGGCCTGTAAAGTCTGTCCTTTGGAAATTTATTAAGGTTTTTGTGGCTAGGTGTATTATTTTTCTTGCAGTGTTCCAAGGACATAAAAAGGACATATTTTTTTATATTTGGTTAAGATAGCACATTCTATATAAATAAATTGTACTTATTGATTACATTCTTCAGATAGTCTATTTTTACCCATGTGGATTTTTATATTCTAAAGTAGTTACACAGAACTCTTCCAAATTTATTTTAACAAATTATCATGTTTTGAGAGTCCTGACTCAATGTTTACATTTTTTGCAAAGTTTCTTGCTATGTAAGAATGTACATCCTTTGTAGGTCTCTTTTATGGACTGTTATATTTGATTATTATACAGTATCCTTCTTTATCCTGTTGAATGACTATGACCTTGATTTCTCTTTGCTCTGACATCAGTATTTTCTCTAATCCCTCATTATATTTGTATTTGTCTCATAACACACAATAATTATTTTTTTCTCCATTCCCTCTTGGTAATTTAGAAGCTTTATTATATTTATAAGTCAGCAAGTGATTCCCCACCCCCCAGTCATCACAATGAAACCTGTATTTCTCCCAGTGACCCATCACACATAGACTCTGTCACTCCCATAGACGTGAATGCTTTCGACAGTGTCATTTTTACTTTACTATGAAATCTTTGGAATTGCTGTAAACCCTGCCAAACACAAATCTGGAGATCAGCTATGAACCAGAGGTGCCTGACCTCTGCCCAGATCCAGATCTCCAACAAGGGTGGGTTAAAGTTTTTATGCTTTATCAGGGTGGGTCCTTGTTAGAATGTAACAACCTTGTGACCATTTGGGACGTTCTCAAGGCAGGCACCTTTCAGTTAGATACAATGTACTTCTCACTATCTTCCCTTTTATGATTTTTGACAGTAGGGATCTACAGATAACATTGTATGATATGTTTCATCAAATTAATAATACCACGAGCCTGCATTTTACAATAGTTAAATTATTGGGACCTCACTTCTCCCATTATGGTGGAATTTTGTCATATTTTAATTACCTGCTCTTTGCTGCTCCCGTCCTCCCCCTCCCCCACTACAGGATTTTGCCGAGAGTGGGGTTTTGGTTTTGGGGGGAAGTCTATTAAAAGGTCTTCCCTTGCTACTCGTGTCATCTTTTCCAAGAATATTTAATACCTATGCTACAAATTTGTGTTAGTATTGTCATCATCTACTATGTATCATTTTATGTATAGACATGTTATATTCGCATAAACATATGTAGCATGTCCATGTATCTTTACCTGCTCTACATTTAGTCATTGCCCATCCCTGTCTCTTTCCTGTTCATATTTTCCAATATGTTGAAATCCCTGGTCTTACTGTAATGACATTCGGAGTACACTGTTATTTCCTCAGACAATGGACACGAATCATACTCTCACACGGAATGATCGTGTTCTTGAAGCCCTTTCCGGATGGATTTTTTTCTGCAAACACATGTACATTTCCCCATGTGTAGGTTACCAAACTTGCGGCTCCTCCTTTCAAGAGTCTGTGTGTTGCAGAACAGTTTCCCGTGTTAAAGAGAAATCTGATATTAGGCAGGTTTACTCTGCTGTGTAAAAATAGTCTGCTATTTAAAACTGGAAAACGTTAAGGATTTCTATCTGGCTTAGAATTTAGGAATTCGTAAGGTTTTGATTTTTTTTTTCCACAATTTTTTTCTTGAGACCCAGTGAGAAAATTAAAACTGCATATTTGTCTTCTTTTAACTCAAAGAAAATTCTCCTGTGTTTCTTTTAAAATTACTTCCCCTCTCTTTCCTTTCCCCCTCCTATTAATACGATGGGTGATTCCAATTAGATATCCCAGTTCTGATCTTGAAAGTCTTATTTTTCCTCTTTAATCTATGGCTATGTGTTTCTACATTGTTTTAAAACAACTTCATCAACTTCAGCTTTCAAATCATGGCAAGGTTATACTGTTTTATAATTTAGTGACTTTTGAAACTGCAAAATCAGTAGCTGCTGAAATTAATTTTCCCTAATTTTATCTCCTTGAGAATTCTTCCCTAGTCTAAGCACCCCTTTGCCAAACCTAGGATGAAATGGACCCCTCAGAAATAAATGTATCTATATAGAAGAAAGCCAGAGTAACTAGAGCAGCATGAGCAAGTGGTTCCAAGATTGGTTTAAGAGGTAATTAGGTACTAGGTCATATGTGCTCTTGAAGGATATGATAAAGAATTTTCAATTTTTTCCAAGGAGAAGGCTTGGCCATTGGAGAGTTTGGACAATGGAAGGACATCATCTAATTTATGCGTTTGAAAGAAGAGTTTGGCTGCTGTATAAATGGTGGAATATAATGAGTCAAGAATGGTGTGTGGGGGGTGAAGATACCATTAAGATAGAATTGTTGGGCATCTGGTTGCCTCTGTCAGTGGAGCATGGGACTTCAACTCAGGGTTGTGAGTTCGAGCTCCACATTCAGTGTAGAGATTACTTAAAAATAAAATCTTAAAAGAAGGAAAGAAAAAAAGAAATGGACCCCTCATAAAAAGGAAGCCTTGAGGGAGTCACTCCCACAGTTGGACACACAGACCCCAAAGTACCTAAACTTCACAGAATCCCACTAAGCTTAAGCAGAAACTCAGAACCCTGCTATTCTTAGATTTTTTTTCTTAAAGATAAAATCTATTATTTAAAATGGATAGAGGTATTCATTTTAATTCTTAAAACTCCTGTACTCAATTCTTGATAAGTAGTTTCACAACACTGGGGTAATAGAAATAAACGTTTTATATAATAATTCAAGAGAGGTTAGGAGACAGATCCTCCTGAACCATCATGAAATACAGATCTGCTAGTAGAAGTTTTAATTTCCACTCTGAAAGATCTAATGATGTATTTGGGCCTTCACCCGGAGACCAGACCTAAAAGAGGGCTACCTTCATCTACCTTCCACAATCTCGGCATCTGATACCCCCCCATATACTTCTGTCCTTCACTTAGCTTGGGAACCAGACGTGGTAGTAAATGACAGGTGCGCCAGAGGCCAGGACGTGATGTGGTGGGACCTTGTGTGCAGGAAGGGAGCCTGAGGCTGAGTTAGGACCATTGCGAAGAGCAAACAGCAACACAGATGAGGTCCGGGTGAGTGGGGTTTCCCTGCTGCCCAGCACACATATAGGAGGCAGTGCTCAGACCCTGTGCCCATGGAAAGATCTCAGAGAAGAGCCGAGTGGGTCAGCCTCTTAGCTCCAACTCTCATGTCCTTCAAGCTCTGCAAGGGTTGGATTATTTTGTTACAAGTCCATTACTGATTAAACTTTCTCCAGGATTCCAGCAAGATCTTTCTGTTATTGACTAAACCACCTTCCTTTCGTTTCACAATAAAGAACCATTTCCCGATGGACATCGAAAGCTTTGCAAAATGGAATGATAATAAATCGCAACTAAAATTGGTCCCCTACAAGGGAAAAATAATAATCCTGTAGTGGAGATACCTGGCATGACCTTAACCAAGTGATGAAGGTTAACATCACCCATCGTATCGGGTTTCTTTCTGCTGATTTTCTATCCTCCTTGTCTGTAGCCATCTGAATGTTTAATCAAGATATTGAGGACTTCTTTTTTTTCTTCTTGAGATTTTCTTTTTATTAGCTTTTTGAATACATTCAGTAATTCTCATTTGGGTGCTACACCGAGTTTGCCAGCAGTATTCCAAGTAAATGGGAACAGTCTCTGAAATGGTATCTCTTTGCAATGACAGAGTTGTTCAAGGGACATGGGACACAACTAGATGCACACCTTCATTCCTGCCCCCAGTCAGGTCCAAACCGGATGGTGGGCAGAACAATGGGAGACAGATAGCATCAATTTCTTCGCCAACAAAAAGTGCAAGAAATAGTATTTCCCCTTCCCCTGAAACCTGATGGGAATTCAAGAATCAAGAATGATCCTGGGGCAAGAGGAGAGGGTGTTTGGGAAAGGAAAGAGGAGAAAAGGCAGAAGCCGAGCCAAGGGTCCCGCTCTCTCTTGCCTTCTTCCTCTGCAGGGATGCATGTGGGGGAAGGAAATAGGCCATTAGCAAATGTGTGCTCATTCCTGACAAATTTGAGATAATTCCCGTCAGCCATGGTCCCATCATTGTCGGATGGGCCATTGGAAGTTGAGTGTGTCCTCTCAGCATTTAAAGTCAGAGGACTGGGTTTGGGCTGCAGCCAGATCCCCTCTGGCCATTAGTGTACCCCGCCTTGAACTGCAACAAGAGAGAAAGCAGCATTTTCCCCAGGACCCCAAGCTTCCAAGAGCTAAATAGGCATTCATGTGTTCTCTTTGTGATAGAGTCTTTAAAAAATATATAAAAACCTTAGGTCAATTAAAAAATCTCTGACCAAATAACACCTGGTTTTCCAGAAACAGATAACATGGTGCATCCTAATTTATCCTTAGGCATGATTTTACCGAAAGCTTTCTTGGTTGGATGTCAGAAGATCTAAATTCTCAAGCTTTGCACCAAGTAGGTACTCAGAAAGCAATAGGTGCTGATGGCTGTAAAAAAAAATGCATTTAAAAATATAATACAGGCTTTTGATGGTGAGATTACTGTTCACCGTATGTTGGGTGGAGCATGTAAGAGGCATGACATAGGTGGATGACGAAACTTACAGGTGAAGGACAGTGTGAGTAAATTTCCAAACTATTTGAACAAGACCGGAAAGCATCTTGGAGCCATTATCTACAGAAAAAGCAGGACGCAAATACCACTGCAAGTCATACAGTTAATAAAACCACATTCTTTTTTTTCACCATTTATTTATTCCTCTATGATGGATGTTTGCATTGTTTCCAATTTTTTGCTATTGTAAACAAAGCCAACGTGAACATTCTTGTACATGTCTTTTGATTGACTTTTCTTTTTTTTCTCCCCATGTATGTTTATTTTAATTTTTCAGTGTTACAAGATTGATTGTTCATGCACCACACCCAGTGCTCCATGCAATACGTGCCCTTCTCAATACCCACCACCAGGCTCACCCACCACCCCGTCCCCTCCAAAACCCTCAATTTGTTGCTCAGAGTCCACAGTCTTTCCTGGTTCATCACCCCCTCCGATTTCCCCCCATTCCCCCTTCCCTTCCTTCTCACGATGCCCTCCATGATTTTCTTTATACTCCACACGTAAGTGAGACCATAAGATAATTGCCTCTCTCCGCTTGACTTATTTCACTCCGCATAATCTCTTCTAGTCCTGTCCATGTTGATACAAAAGTTGGATATTCATCCTTTCTGATGGAGGCATAATATTCCATTGTATAGATGTACCAC
>CM052811.1:103916369-104156315 GCA_028533885.1 Nasua narica | reverse complement strand
GAACATCAGGGTTACATGTGGCCCTTCTTTGTACTGTATCTGCTTCTTTGGGGTAAACACCGAGTAGTGCAATTGCAGGGTCATAGGGTAGCTCTATTTTTAATTTCCTGAGAAATCTCCATACTGTTTTCCAAAGTGGCTGCACCAACTTGCATTCCCACCAACAGTGGAGGAGGGTTCCCCTTTCTCCACATCCTCTCCAGCATTTGTTGTTAACTGTCTTGTTGATTTTGGCCATTCTAACCAGTGTAAGGTGGTATCTCAGTGTGGTTTTGATTTGAATCTCTCTGATGGCTAAAGATGATGAACATTTTTTCATGTGTCTGAATAAAACCACATTCTAACCTGCTATTTCTATCTCGTGCATATTCATTTCTATAGCATGTAGATCAGCATCAGACGAGACTGAGACAAATCAACAAACATTTGATAATCTCATTCTTATTTTCTACGCCAACAGCCACAGGGGCCCAGACCAAGGGGTGCAGCTCAATAGAAGGGGCCTTTTTTTTTTTTTAACAAGGCAGGTTTATGCCTGTAATGACAAGTAGACACACTCAGCATCTTGAATGACTTGCTACTTAGTATTCTATTATAGAAAACATCTCTTCTCTGAAAGATTGTTTCTGGGGTTCATACCCTGGAACACAGGGCTTCTTCTTGTTAGTAAATTTCTTTGAAGCGAGTCCAAGATTGTATTTCCAACTGGAAAATAAAACATAACAAACCCTTGGAGGAATGATTTGAGTCTTTGCCTTTTCTATGCTAACAACATTTTATTGGTTATATAAAAACTCAGAAATTGTACAAGTATCAAGAAAGAGCCCAGGGGAAAATATACCAGAGATAAGGACATGGTAAAGAGGTACAGACTCTCTTCCAGTCTCCTGTAAAAGCAAATTCAAGCTTGGAAAAAAAAATCTCCAGATGGGATGGGCTCAAGAACAAACCTCCACATTTTAGTGATCCCTGGGAATTAGATAAAAACTCTCCAAAATAGAAATTTTTAGAATATTTCTGGTTAATGTTCTATAAATTGTGAAATCTATGAAATGAAAATGAGCACACATTAAGTCAAATAATCAAAAGACAGGAAAGATAGACAAGTGGTAAGATTAAAAGATGAATTATTTGCTTGATTTTTGAATTAAGTATCCATGGTCAAAGTGGTAAATAACAGATTTTACAATAAAATTAATGTATATTGGAAGAGAGAAAAGGGAAAAAGAACTTTGAAATTTGTTTATTTATTTATTTAAGATTTTATTTATTTATTTGACAGAGAGAGAGAGAGATCACAAGTAGGCAGAGGCTGGCAGAGAGAGAGGGAGAAGCAGGCTCCCTGCTGAGCAGAGAGCCTGATGCGGGGCTCGGTCCCAGGACCCTGAGATCATGACCTGAAATGAAGGCAGAAGCTCTAACCCACTGAGCCACCCAGGTGCCCCAAGAACTTTGAAATTACTTGATTGATAAGAAGCCTAGAGGGTTTTTATATAGGGCAGGTATGAGCATATATATACACACATAAGAAAACACACGTATGTGAGAGATATGTGCATACTTTATATATATATAAATATATATGGATATATGAATATATATATTCATATATCATAAATATAGACATGTCAGACACATCAGAAGTAATACTTAAAGGAATATTAGAAGAAGACATTCTTGAGTGAAAGAAAATTGCTCGCTAATATCATTAATCCTTGTAAAAAATTAAAGACAGAATAAAAGTCGAAATTTATGCAGGTAATAATATTGGCCATTCAGATATAAAGCATGCGCCCTCCATGGAAGTGGGAACACAAGGTAGCGTGATTTAAATAGACCCCAAATCCTGGTAGCTTCATCGTTTGATACCCACCACACAAGTGTCTGAATAAACAAACCACAGAGTTTCGAGGGGGGAAAGATAATGGCCCCGATATCCTGCACCCAATTACTATGGGAGGGCAGCTGGAAAACATTCTCAGACAGGCATGGGCTCAGAACAGAGGCAATCCATGTTTTCTTGCTGAGAAAATTACTCTAAGTCACTCTACCTGAGCAAAAGATAAATCAATATAAACAACTCAAGAATGAGGAAGTTGTGGTAATAAGGGATTGATGGTGTCCCTTTGGGCATTGTACTTCTTAGCCCTTATTGAGTTCTTTCCACCGCTTGACTAATGGTGGGGCAGATGGCATGTGGCAATCTCTTCCTTTTAAGAGGGAAAGACATTGCCGTTGTAAAACGGGACAAATGGATGCACCCCCTCCCACCAGGTCCAGAGGGAGAACTAACAAGAACTCCATCACAACGCGCTGCTCCTTTTCATCTGCGTCCACTGTGGTCAGCAAGGGCAAAATCACTTGGCCCCAGGAGTGAGTCCTGGGTATGTCTTACTGGCTTTGGCTGCACTCCCCCCAGGTCTGGCTGCCTCCCCCTAAAATGGGAAATGAAAGAGCAGACATGAATTCTATGTCCATAATTCTCTTTCTGTAGCTTTTTTTAAAAAAACAAACAAGTTCTCTGAATTAAACTGATGCAGTCAGAACCTGATTTTCTCTCTCATTATTGCATTCTCTTTTACATATCATGAGCAAATAAATAAGGTGGACAGTTAAGCTTCATATGAGAATAGCATTTATATGTATAATGCAAAGCTCATTTGCACACTGTCCAAAATTTACTTGTACAGAACCCAGTCTAATCATTGGGGATTTGTAAGCATTGTGTATTTTTTTTAAAATCCCGAACACTAATGTATTGTACCAAAGTTAACTGATCTTCAGTGTGAACCTTTCCTACTATTTTCAATGCAAGTGGGATATCCTGCATTTTGAATGGTGCCGGTGCACTGGCAAGTGTTTCCTCGTAAAAGCACAGGTCACAACCAGTCAGTAACGGTGTGATGGTCAGGAGATAAATATTCCATACAGTAGGAATATGAAGAAAACCCATATGCAGTAAGTCTCCTGCAAATACCAGAAGGCATCAAGGCTGCCTTGAACCAGCTAGGAAGGCATGCAGACGTCCTTTCACTTTATGATTCTTCCCTCAGCACTTAGTCTGTAATCATCACACAATCATGAAAATCCAGCATTTTAATTTCATCCTTGGGGGAAATATGTGGATACTGGCACCATGACAAGTGTAACCGTATAAAAGGACAATTACCTTAGGTTTACACTCTTTTTTTTTTTTCAGATTTCTAAGAAAGAACTAAATTTTCAAGGTTCATAGCAGAGAATTTTGCTGTGACTTCATATGCATGATCTTCCACTATATTAAAAAAATCTGTATGTCCCACTCAATTTCTTGTGTTGGAAGTTTCACCATCACTGATTTATTTTCAATCATTCCACAAAGGTATTTCGAGTACCTCCCCTCAGCCAGGCACCATGGGGGCCTTTGGGAAGCTTGTGGCTTAGCAGTGGACACTGGATACTGTGGACACACAGAGTCTGGGTTCAACCCCAGACATCATTTGCCGTCTTGTATGGCCTTGCCCGACTTCCTTAACTTCTCATATTTCTTCACTTATGAGATGAGATTATAGGAGAGCATATGTATACGATGTTTTGTTATTATTAGCAGTAACAGTAGTGGTAGAAGTTGTATTAGTCTTTTCAGGCTGGCATCACGCAATACCTCAGACTGGGTGGCTTAAACAACAGAAATTTATTTTCTCCCAGCTCTGGAGACTGGGAAGTCCAAGATCAAAGTCTGCAAGGTTAAAGTTTCTGGTGAGTTCTCTTCCTGGCGTGTAGATAGCTGCCTTCTGCAATGTTCTCAGCTGGTGGAGAGAGAATAAGCAAGCTCTTTGGAGTCTCTTCTCATGAGGGCACTAACCCCATCAGCTGAGGACTCCACCCTCATGACCCCATCTAATCCTGATGACCTCCCAAACGCCCCATCTTCAAATACCATCATATTGGGGGTGAGGATTTCAACATAGAATTTTGGAGGGACACAATTCAGTCCAAGACATTATTTATTATTTCTGCTTTTCAGCCCTACGTTTCATCATTTAGATCCTTAAGAGGAAGAGCATGCATTCTCTCAAAGATGTTAGAACCTACATGTAAGCATACCTCAAAGGAAGCCATTTTTTAACCTTCCAGAAACGATTCAGCTTCTCTTTTTATGGACTCTCTAAATCCAAGCACCCTCTATATTTTCGAGATCTCTTGTCTGCCCTACTGCACTCTTCAGTCACCAACAGCAGCTATGACTCTAGGAAACAATGTCACCTAAGGACCGTAAACATTTCTGAGGCAATATTGAGAAGGGCCACAAGCTATCCCTCTAATCTGGCTAAGACGGGTCCACGATGTCGGGATTTAACAGTCGGCTTACACCATGTGTGCACAAGAGACTCCAACAGCGGGACTCCCAGCTGACCTAACAACAAACTTTCTTCACCCACCCTGGAAAAGAAAATGCAGTCTTCTCACTCACTTCTGGATGGGCTTATCAGAGTTTCTGGAACACCCATCTAACTTTCTCTTTATGGAAGGACACTGAAGTTTCCTGATACCTGGCAAGGACGACACACTGAGCCGGGATGGCCGACCTTCATGAGCAGAGGGATGTCCTCATCGTGCATGTCTTTAGGTGGAGGCGAGGATCTGGAAGACAGTGGGCTGCACCTGCCTCCACAAAGCTGCTAAATACTCAGGCCTTTTGCAACCTGACTGTTGAATCTGAGCTTGAAATTGGTCATGGTGAGAATATTTACACCGTGGACATCAGCAGATACTACAGGTCTGGGCCTTCCTCTTCCCTCCAGTTTATCAGCATATCGTTGAAATTTACTATCTCCCATTTCAAAAAGTCCTCCACTGGGATAGGTCTTAGCAACACTTGGGGAGTGTATTATATATTATATTTTATATTTAAATATATACATATGTTTAGTTACAGATTCTTGGTCTCCACACAAAATTCAATGCATCATACTCTCTATTCCTGACCTGGCATGTGTATTTTGGGAGGAAAAAAAAAAAACCGGAAAGCACATTTTGTAGGAATTTATAGAACCTGAAACATATACATGAAGGATCTTAGAGGAGAATGAGAGTGAGGAATGGGACTAAAACCAAATAATAAAATAAATGAAGTGAGGGATCTTGTGCAGGTGACGTCATGAACAGATGCCAAGATCCACGACATTGAAATCATTCTCCCATCCATACCTGAGGTGTAACGGGTGGGGTCGGAAGTGCACTGAAGAAACTTTTGTGTTAAGTGTGATACGTGCACGTGTCCCTGTCACACTGCAAACCAGTGATGGAAGGAGTTGTGTCCTACTAGTCCATACTTAACCACCATGCTTGGTATGGAGAAAGCATTCAGGACGTGTTTGTAGAATACACGAGTGAGTGAGTGAATAAGTGAACCATGATAATAATAGTAATAACAACAATAATAATAAAAGTTTAATCTTTCAGCGACATTTGTTCCAGACACACATTAGATGCCCCCACTGGCTTGCTTGGAAGCCACTGATGGCTTCCCATGTCACCCACACTCACCAGGCCTGGCCCCAAGCTCCTTCCTGACCTGATACTTGACTCTCATCTTCGACTCCTCTGCCTCTCGTTCACTTGACTCTAGCTGCACATAACCTTTTCTCTTCTCCTTGAATGTCCCATTCCTACTTCAGATCTTTTAAACCTTGTGCTGTCTTCCTTTAGACCTTGACTTGGCTCTCTCCTTGATTCATGCAGGTCTTTGCTCAAATGTCATCTCCTCACGGAAAATTTCCCTGGCCAATCTACCTAAAATAGAATGGCCATCACTTCAACAATGTTTAATCTCCTTAACCTGTTTTATTTTTCCATAGAGCACTTATACTTTCCGACATTTGCTGATTCGATGATTTGTTACTTGTCTTCATCTCTCTGAAAATTGAACTTCTAGGAGGCTAAGGACTTTGTCCATCTTGTCTTGGTGCTAGAATGGCACCCATCATAGCAGGGTCTCATTATAAATTTGATGACTGATGAATGAAAGAGTGAATTACTTTATTAACAAAATTCAAGAGTGGTTGGCCAGTGAAACATGGGCTCAAGGGGTGTCCAGATCTGCAGATCAGTGCTACTACCTGCTCCCCTAGGCAAATTCCTGTTTCCACATTGCTCAGGGCAGTGGCTCTTCGGTCTGGATCCCCAGTTGTAATCTAGCTCCCGAGTGACAGAAATAGGACATCCAGTGTGTGCAGTGCAGGCAACTACAATTCACCATGTCCAAAAGCTAAGTAAGTGTACTCCCCATCCCTAAGTTCATTCTTTATCCCAGTTCATGACATTGGCAAAGCCAGAAAATGGGGTATCGTACTGGATTGGCTGATTTATTCTCCACACTGCTACCCTCAGAGATAATATTCTGCAGTGAGGGTGACCATGCTATGTACTTGGTAAAAACGCACAGGTACTTGTAGGATAAAGCCCAGACCCCTGAGGAAGGCTTCAAGATACTACTACTCTGACGCAGACCTACCATTCTGTTTTCTTCTCCAGACTCATATCCTCTTTTCCTGCCATTAGCCAGATTCTTTTCTCCAAGAATCCTCAGTCTGGTTTTCAGTTTCATGGGTCTACTAGGCTCACCCAGGCCACCCAGGTTATGCCCTCCATAACCTCTGTTTAGATTGCCCTGCGTCTCCCCAGCCTGACACATGGGCCCTTCCTCCCCCCATCCCAAAGCTGTCTCCAGTAAGGAGCCCTTCCTGACGACCACCAAGCTGACTTAGTTGACTTCTCCTGATATGTTCTTTGGAAATACTAAATGGGCTCCTGGTTCTAACACACTTTCCCTCTTGAAATAGCTCCAACAAGAGTGTTAATCTCCAGGGTACACATATTTAACCCCCATCATTGAACCAGCTAAGTATACAAAGAAATTCTCTACAAATGCTGAGAAGAGAGAGCCAAAGGCCTAATTAATTTTTCAACACTGAAGTCTGAGTTTTACAATTTGTCTCTTTTTTATGGTAATAAATTTTTCTAAAACAAGCAGGGCCTGGCGATTGGGCAAAGGGCCAGCAATTCTCATTTGGCAAGGAGTTTTCTTGACTCAGACTGTGTATACTGGGAGAACAATGCCACGGGTCAAGTGTCAACATTAGCCCAGTTCCCTTCTAATGAGAATGTAGGCCTTTCATGTGTGCTATCTGCCAAGAGATGGCCTTGGACATCCCCCTGTCTCTACAAGCACTTCGGGACTTAGCATATGCCAGTATTTTCAAATTCCTTTCGCAGACTTATAGAACTGGTGATCTGGAAGTGACCCGAGGAGTTATTTATTTGATTTATTAAATTAATCACTTATTTACTTATTCTATACGTAAGAAGTAGGCATGCTTCCAACACTAGCTTTCAGCCCACTCCTACCATTTACCCAGTCCTAGCTGTTCGAAAGATAATCGAAATGTCTGCCAGCCCTTCTGTCTCTATTCCAGAGTCAAGAAGAACTAGAGTCTCAGTATTTCAAGAGATCAGACTCTTAACTGCAAGTTGCAGCTGCGGGTGGAAATAATCCCTGCCCTCTTCCTGAGAGTGTAGGTCATGTGCATCTGTGCAAGGCAGTGACCTGGATGGCCTCTTCGCAGCAAGGCACTGGTAAATGAGCAGGACGTTGCTCGCTCCAGTCTGATATAGTCAAGCCTTTTGAAAGCTGAATTTTCTTTTTGCCTCAAGTCTTAGTTTTGCATTCCTGTGCAGCAGCTTAAAATGACGCAAATGTATTATCTCACGGTTGCCATGGGTCAGAAGGCTGGTGTTGCTTCAGTGGATTCTCCGTTCAGGTTTTCACCAGGCTAAAATCCGAGTCAGCAGGGCTGCTATTCTCCTTCGGTGCTCAGAGTCCTCTTCTAAGCTCACCAGTGGTTGGTAGAATTTATTTCCTTGTGGTTGTTGGACTGAGATCCCTGTTTCCTTGCTGGCCGTGAGCCAGGGACCACTCTTTACTCCTGGCGGCTGCCCACGCTCCCTGTTGCATGGATCTCTCCTCTTTTAAACTAGCGATGCTGCATTGAATACTTTTTTTTTTTTTTTAGATTTCATTTATTTGAGAGAGTGAGAGAGTGCATTGTGAGAGAGAGAGTATGTGCAAGAGCAAGAGAGAGGGAGGGGGAGGGGCCAAGGGAGAAGCTGACTCCCCACTTAGTGGGAAGCCCAAGGTGGGGCTCCAACCCAGGACCCCAGAATCACTACCCCAGCCAAAGCGGATGCTTCAAATGAGCCACCCAGGTGCCCCTGCCCTGAAAACTTCTTGTGCTTCAGATCTCCAACTTCCTCTCCTATGATGCTGGAGGAAACACTCTGTTTTTAAAGGGCTCCTGTGATGAGGTTAGGCTCATTGGATCATTTCTCCATCAATTGATTTGGGACCTTGATTACCCCATCTGCAAAATCTGCAAAACTGCTTCACAGTGGCACCTAAGTTAGTGTTTGATGGAATGATTTGGTGTATATCAACCAGGGACCAGAGATCTTGGGGGGCCATCATAGAATTCTACCTCCCACTCCTTCTTAGCACATTCAAAAATGTGCATTTCAGAGAGAACATGTCAACTGCTTTCCTGAGTTCTCTCTTGTATGTGGTGGCTTTCTACACCTCTTTGCCTAGATATCCTACAGGCGTCTCAATATCAGTGTGGTCTCACTTCAGCAACATGATAGACTAGAGTGAAATGGCTTTGGCGAGACGAGGCAGAAAGAACAGAGCCGCGGTGGCCGAAGCACAGAACCTTGACTGCACGTGTGTGGGAGCGGGATGCTCCGAAAGGCTGCCGGGCAGGCACGTCCTGTGGGAGGTGGTCAGACAGAGTCAGACGTGCTGGGCAGGAGGATGAGTGCCTGTGGAGGGGCTGGTGTGGAACTGTCACGGTGCCCAAGTGAGACTGACGGTGGCCCTAAACTAGGGTGGTCGGTGGGGCAGGAGGGAGTCCCTTCCACTGGGAGAACCGAGCTAGACATCCACTTCGCTTTCTCTACACTCCTCCTTCACGTTACTCATTACATTATTTGGAACTGTTGCTTAGCTTGTCACCGCATCCCTGACACGGTGTCGGGCACATGTAGGCGATCGGTAATGGTCGTGAATCATCCAGTGTGTCCTCTATACCGTAGCGAATCCCAGCCCCCAATTCAGCTGCCTCCCTTTGGCCTTGCTCCTGCTCTCTCTGCCCCAGTTCCAGGGGTGTGCTCTGTTGACCCAGTAGCAACTGGGGTACCTGTTGTCTTCCCTCTGTTCCTCTAAGGTCAGGGGGCTGGCCCCTTCAGCCCAAATTGGAGTTCTCTCTTCCCGGCTCACCTGGGCTCTTGTTTATCGTCCAAGATCGGACAAGCTCCATCACCCGTCTGGTTAAACTGAATATTTTATTGTCTGCCCGCACCCCAGGGGCTATAACAGAGGCTACTTTTGCTCCACTTTCCAGGTTCTTATATCCATTTCTTTCTCCCAGTGTGCCATGAAGCCTTGGCTACACTGCCTCTCTTAGCCTTCCGAACCAGCTTGCCAGCGAATAGAGAAACGAATTCCCATAGCCCCAGAATCCCTAGGATAGAACAGTTCCATGTAATAGACCATTGCGGTCCCATCCCAAAACACCCTTGGGAGTTCTGATGAGTCCAGTTGGAAATGCTTCCCGTTTCCCCCGGTTCAATCTTCGATTTGACTGCTCCTCTCTTTTGGATAAGTCCTGCGAAAATTACTTTGCTCGTAGACTTAATTGACTTCACTTGAGTTTTGCTTTCAGTCCTATTAGAAGACAAGCCATTTGCTCCACAGTCCACCCTCCCCCTTCAAATGAGTGTCAAGGGAACTGTTTGTGTTTTGTTAGTAAGACTGTTGTTGAACTTGAGGCTCCAGTAAGAGCAAGACCCTCTTGAGTCTTGGCAACCAAATCCCACATGGCCTCACTCTGTTGGTTTTGTCCTCTCAGCTCCGTTCCCTGGCGGACAATTTGTAAAATTAGGAAATTAAGAAAACAGAAACTGAAAAAAAAAAAAAAAAAAAAAAAAACCTGGGAAATGCTTAGTAAGGAAAATCCCTTCATAGAGATGAAACCTCAACAGCAAATTTGCCAAGGGAATTTGAACTGTAGGCTCTCATCGAGGGTGCTATAAATAATGCATGTTCTCCCCCCACCCCAAAACACAGTAGATGCTAAGTGAACATTAATTTATTTTCTGTAGATGCTTGGGAGAGAGAAACCACTTTTGGATTCAAAATGACAATGTATGGATAATCGTCTTCCACAAAAGACTGGGACTCAGTTGGAGAACTAATCCAAGCTCTTTCTTGCTGCAGTTTTCCTTAGAATCCTGTATCGTACTCAGTCCTTCCCTCTTCTGGGTTCATAGGTTTCATGCTCCCCATCACAGAAGTGTGAGGCCTATTGCTTGAATGAGCTGGCAGATACCTCTTTTCATGCCACTAACGGGATCCTTTTTTCCATGTGTGAAATATCACACTTGTAAACATTTTATCCATAGGTTTATTTGAAAGGAGAAACTCTTTTCAGGAGGCGAGACAAGGCCGGGGTTCTGATTTTCTCCATGAATGTTCTCAGTCAGGCCCCAGTGGGCCTCAAGAACGGGCAAGAAAGGAATTCCACATAAACTTTTCTAAGGCAAAAAACAAAGACGGGTTGTATCTTCAGTGTGACCACAACTTTCACTTTAAATAAGTTTTACTTAAATCACAGCGTTTGAAATTTACATCCAGGGTCTGCCCGGCATTAAGGCTCTCTGCTTTTATAGGAAGATAGTTCCCTCTTAACTGGCTCCCGGGGTACAAAGGGAGGCATCTGGGCACCATGTGAGGCAGAGACACCCTTTAATGTCACCTCTCCCAGGCTGAGAAGTCAGCGCTGCCCTCTGGTGCAGGTCTTGATTCCACCTCCTTGGCTGCACGCTAACGAAGGAGTGACCACAAACTGCTCTCAGTCTGTGCCCTCCAAGAGACTGCGAGCTCCTTGAGGCAGAGAGCTGTATCTTACTCAGTTGTGTGGTCTTGTCCCCACTGCCTAGAACTAGGGCACAGAGACCAGAGATGGGAGAGGGAGAGAGAGAGAGAGAGAAGAGACAGAGAAATCGGGAGGGAGGGAGAGGAAGGAGGCAGCAGGGAGGAGAGGGAAGAGAGAAGAAAGAGGAGGTGGAGGTTAAGGAGGCGAGGGAGGGAGGGAGAGCAGGAGGGAGAGAGGGAGGGAGACAGAGACAGAGAAAAGCCCTATAGAACTTGCCACAATAGAGGATATGAAAGTAAGAAGGGCACAAAAACAACCTCAACTATGAAATTCCCTAAACCTCCAGCAATGTACTGCTTCCCTTCTTTAAGCAAATCAGCTACAGGGAGACCGTCACTAGTAAGGCCATGGAGCCCGCCCTGCTTTCCTTGTCACTAGACATATCCCGAGGTCAGAGGAGGCCCACAGCTCATCACCAGCTCCTCCACGCCAGCAGCAGGGGCAGCGAGAGCTGTCAGGCTGTCACTTTGGGGAGAAAGCAGCCGCGGGAAGCGATAACGATGTCTGAAGTGTAATTGTGCATTTAGGGAACAAATTAGACACTTCGCGTATTTTGTTAATTTATGCAACTTATTCTCAGAGTTGAGACTGAGAGGTTTTGTGGACAGTTTACATAGCATGACCATAAACAACTCCCATCGTACAGAGAAGCATCATTATTCTGAATTACAGAAGGTCCTGAGGTCCCCAGCAAGACTTTAGGTACCTATCCTAAGTTCCCATGCAGTGTCTTCAGGAGGGAAGAGTGGATTTGAGCTATTGGAGCTTCATGCAATAACTATATTCAGAGTCCATTTGAGGAGCTGGGCACTATGCCAAAGGCTGTCCCCCCTCCTTTTTTTCCCCAAATATATTTATTTTATTTTTTTCAGTGTTATAAGATAAATTGTTCATGCACCACACCCAGTGCTCCATGCAATACGTGCCTTCCTCAATACCCACCACCAGGCTCTTTTTTTTTTTTCTTTTTTTTTCCTACCCTAGATCATCGGACTTGCTCAAGAACACTATTCTCACACTCGAGTGCCCAGATCCAATTTAAAAACAAGAAAAGGGATACTAAATAATTTGTTCTGGTGAAGCTGGTATTTGAAATTAGGTCTATCTTCTTTCTAAGCTTAGTCTCTTTCCATCACACCATGCAACTGAAAATAAAGAGCCGATTGGAACTGAATTGGGATGTGCTTCTATGTGACCAAGTAGAGACAAAGACTGTCCTGGAAAAAGAGCCTTAGAAATTCTGAAAATCTTGAAAATGTTGATCATCCTAGATGACTGAACTTGTTCTTCATAAGCTCATGACGTCACTGTTGACATAGCCAGTGTGTGCTGTGAGAACCAGTATTCTCCCAGGTAACATGATGGAAACTTGACATGGGAGCCTAGCAGTAGAACTGATCTTGACACAAAGTGCTCCTGAGACAAAAATAACTATCTCCTAACCCTCTTCATTTTCCTTTTCCTCCCTTCCTCTTGTGTTTCTTCTGCCTCCCCTCCCTCCTGTCTTCCTCCTCATCTTCAGCCTCTCCTTCTTCTCTCTACCTCCTTTGCTTCTCCCTGTATCAGTTGTGTTCCCTCCTAGAGCTAATTTCCTTCATTTATTTGGAAAAGAGAGCAACCAAAATGGCTACAGAATGCTTCAGATTTATGAAGATGGAAACATTTCATACATCAAATCTTCTGGAATTATCTTGATGGATCCTTTTGGATCACAGGCTCACCCTATGTACCAGTCTCTATGGACAAGGGCTATGATTGGGAGCCCACTCTTGTGGTCTAATGCAGTGGGAAAATGTGACTTGTCATCCCCACCAGAGCCATATGGAATAGAAGAATGGTTATTTCTCAGGAGGGAGGGGAGGCTATTACCATAAAAAAGGGATGAAGGGTTAAAAGCAGAAAGTAATTGACAAATGTCCATGAAGATTCGTGTTGACCTAATCTCACCTAAGTTCCCAGAAGCATGTGTTCTTCTCTTCTTCTTTGATTTCCAAAATTTTTAGTTCTCTTCCAACTTTGGAATTATTCCTTAAAATTTATTCCAACATCATCTTCTTATAGCTGATACTAAAACATTGATGTGCAAACTGCCTAGCAAGGCACAGAGACCCCTCACAGCTTGGCTAGTGGTCATGACGATAATGATGAAAATGGCCACAGACACTCTTTAGCGAGTGCCTATGATGTGGTGGTGAGTCTGGACTCTGATGTCATAGACAAAAGTGGTTTCAAGCCATCTCATCGCTTGCAAGTTGTGGGATCTTGTCACTGAATCCGTTTCCTCATGGGCAATATGGCGGCAAGGGTGATGCTAGCATTTGCTCAGAGCACTTCCGTGAAACTTAATGAGAAATGTGTCCATAAAAGTATCGCACACAATGCTTGGCGCGTATGAAAAATATCAGTCAACCCTAGCTACTACTTGTATGCTCCAGCCACAGCTCTGGACATTTTATTTGATCCTCAATAGTCGAGTAAAAGGGAACGTCTTTCCTAACTTATCTCACCGGTGAGAAAACAGAGGCTCAGGAAAGAGCTGAGTTATATGCTTAAACATCTGTAGCTCATGAGTGGCAGTCTGGGATTTGAAGGTATCTCTTCGACTTCAAAGCCTTAACCATTTGATCACCAAAGGGTTTCTGTCACTTTTGAACCAAAAATCAGGTCATAATCCGGTAAGGGACCAAACCTTTAAAGCGGGTTCTGTTCCTGAATATCCGGGGTGTGCCACGGCCGGGATGGATGGCGGGAGTCCCTGCGGGGCCGTGCGGGGCTCTACTCTTGCTGGCTCAACGTCCCTCTTTCTGTGATGTTCCATCGGTCATCCCACAGACAGTCTACAGGGTGGTTTCGGCGCTGCTGCCAGGGCTTTGCTGCCCAGAGGCTCCGGGGCAGCAGTGGAGCGGCTGCCTGGCCATGGTGTTTCTTTCACATGCTGGGAGCATTTTGCAGGATGGGCGGATGGAGACGGGGGCCCACGCCAGAGGCCTGCGCCTTCCTGTCAGAGCGCAGCTTCCCGGGGCTGCCCAGCTGCGGGCGGTGATGCTGTTGAAAACAATTTCTGTCGAGCAGAATCCTGAGCAGCGGCCAGGCTGCCTCTGTCCTCCTCCTCCTGCCGCTCCAATTTACGTCCGATCCCAGGGTAAGTGTTCCCATCTGTGTTATTCTATTAACTGAAAAGGAAGGAATTAGCGCATGAACTTGTCACATCTTGTGACCTGTTGCACGCTGAGATGGGAGGTGGTGGCAGAGCAAACAACATTCTTTCTCTCAGCGCCTTTCAGGCTCGCTGAGGAGCGTCGGAAGAGCCGTTCTGACTCCATGAAGCACACCGGCACCATCCCCAAAGTCAGACAAGGCCTCTGCAAGCTGCACCTTATGGGGAACTCCAGGGAAAGAGTGGCAGAACCTCAAAGGAAATTTCCCCCGTCTGCCAAGCTCCAGATGGAAGACCTTCCCACGGAAGCGCTTGCTGGAGATGCTTTGCCGACACGCGGCACTGCCAAGGGAAAGGGCCTCTGGCGGGGGCGTTCTCGTCCTTTCTCACGGGAGAACACAAGGCTGGGGAGGCGGCAAAGGCCCTCCGGGGATATGCCTTGGTAGAAGGACCCCATAGGAGGGCCCTGTGTGGAGGGCCCTCGAGCTGGTGGCTGGGACCGGTTCCTCGCACAGATATTTTCAGCGCGATGTGACAACACTGTGAAGGGGTCTTAGATCCGTGTTTTCTTTTCACGAGGCTTTTACAGGAATCCATGTTTGACTAAGTGTTGGATACAGATTTAGGGAAAGAACACACTCGGGTATGAAGTGTTGTGGAGAACTGGGCTCCATCTCGAGATTTCCTGATGGCGTCGGTTTGTACCAGTTTGCCTTGGCAGAAACTCAGTTAGGAAATGAGGGGAAGAGGAAAAAAAAAATAGAGAAATCCCTCTTTTTGAATTCAACCCAATTGTGCCCCCGTGTAATTGGCAGAGACCAAGGGTCAGAAAAATCAGAGGCTTCTCTCCAGAGAAAACAAGAGATGGGGCCTATCTCATGGGTGGGTTGGTCGAGGCTGAGAGACGAAGGCTCTGGCCCCCAAAGAAGTTTTGCCCTGAAGAAGGGGCTCCCTGCCAGCTCGGATTGCCACCAAGAGGCATTGTCTGCTTCCTACTTCCCATGTCCTCTCAAAAAAGAAACACTCTGCTACATGAAGACAAACATTGATTCCAGGATCTCAGACCCAGCCTATGTCATGACCTCTAGAAATAATTTCCATCAGCAAGAATATAAATATGCTTTTCTCTCTCTCTCTCTCTTTGATTTCCTTTGTTTTTGTAATTCTATGGCACATACTGGGAGCCACTGTTGCGGTAGTTCCAGGCAAGCTGTTTTCTCCCTCGTCCCGCACCAATAATATGCTGTGAATCAGTAAGTCATGGCTGAGGTCAAGGAGCCTCATTTTTAATAAGCCTCTGACCCACAGGACCAGGATGTAGATGGTGCATGGGTCTGATTTGGAACCCTTTGCGCTGGGAACTCCATCTAACCCCGAGCCCACAGATGACCCCTGATTCAGCCAAATCTTCCAGACCTCGACTTGAACCCTCCTGTTGAAGGGGTATCTTGATGATATGAATATCATATGATATGATATATCCACTGATGATATGAAACAAGAGAGAAGAACATGCCATGCCATCCATACCTGTATGCTCTTTTGGTACATAATGTCCTCAATAATGAAGGGCTCGCCTAGATTTTAGATAAGCAATGATTAATCCAATAAGATTAATTCAAAGAACATTTTATCAAGCACATTTTTTTTACAAAATACAGTGCTTATCATTGGTAATATACAAATGATCACAGTGAACGATGGTCTAGAAGGCGTTACAGCCTTGTAATAAACAAATACTTCCAATTGAATATAACAAAGCTATTAGATTATATCTATTAAGCCTTTAATATGACTCAGGGGCTGTAAATATATTAAAGCATTTCATCAACTGTCTGAGATAGGTGGTGTTATTATCCACATTTTACTGATGAGGAAACTGAAGGTCCAAGAGGTTGGATAATTTGCTCACGAGTATTCTACTGGTGACCCGGCTCCACCAGGCATCCGACTCCAGAGCACATGCTCCTTAAATGCTGTTACAATTCTCTGGGGAAACTGGCGAAGGTACAATGTATCTGACTGGGACAGAGAGGGCAAGTGATGATAATTATCTCACACACTGCATTTTCCTCTGTGCATTATTTGGCCTCCACAAAGCCATGACCCCAGCTCTGCTCTCTTGCCTGAACTTCGCTTACCCTGTGCAATGTTCCATTGCTCATCTGCACCCACAGGGCCAAAGCCACCAAGAAGCCACCATATCCCCACATAGACTACTTTCCTTTCCCCTAAATCTCTCTTTCCTCTTACACTTTCTGGCCAAGCGGAAGACTTAGATTTCTCCTTGGAAAGGAAAACAGAGACTACCAGAGATGGCCCGTCTCCAGCCTGAAAATGAATACATCACAGGCTAGAATATCAAGAAAAGGTCTTTCCTTTCTTCCAATAAATTTCCAACTTAACAGTTGAACTAAAATAATCACACATGTGTTTATTCATTTCAGGTCTGTTTGGCCTTGAGGGTAGGACTAAGTCTCATTTTTCACTATATCCCAGGACCTAGTACAGTACATTTAAATACTTAATAAATATTGTGAGACCAATAAATGAATCCATACACTGGATTCTGTACGTGTTTGTTGATTCTTCATGAAGTTGATATAACACCTACGATGTGCCAAGTGTTTCCTTGGTCTGGTGAATGTAGAGCCAAACAAGACAACAGCCTATCCTTAAGAAGACTATAGTCTCAGGGCACCCGCTTGGCTCGGTCGGTTAAGCATCTGACTTTGGCTCAGGCCATGATCTCAGGGTTCTGGGATCGAGCCCCGTGTCAGGAGGAGAGTCTGCTTCTCCCTCTACCCCTCCCCCCACTCGTTCTCTCTCTCAAATAAATAAATAAAATCTTAAAAAAAAAGAAGAAGGAGAAGGAGGGGAAGGGGAAGAGGAAGAGGAAGAAGGAGGAGGAGAAGGAGAAGAAGAAAGAAGAAGGAGAAGAAAGAGAAGGAGAAGAAGAAGTTGTTTAAAGTTTTAAAAAGCCAAAGTGGTCTTTTAAAATCATAGATTAACTTTCCGGTCTGGTTAAGACTCTTCAGTGTCTTCCCATTTTACGTAAAAGTAACTTGTCTGAACTCCTACATGGCCTACAAGCTGCTCCCTGACCCGCTCTGTGCTTCCCACCTCACACTACGTTCCTTCTTGTTGAAAATACACAGGCTACGTTGGCCTTTTGATCTTTTTCTGTCTTGAACCTGCTAAGCTCATCCCCTACTTTGGGCCCTTGCATCAGCTGCTTCCCCGAATGTCCCTTTTCTTATCTTCGAATGTCTCCCTCCCTCTGGCCATTCATTGCTCTGCCTTAGTAGACTGCTCCTTAGAGAAGCCTTCCTGGATGGTCCAACTACAGTGGTCCCCTGCGCCGTCCTCCCATCCTGTGTTGATTCCTCCTGTAGTGCTCCTGGATAGCTACTGTGTCCTCGTTTATTTATCAGTTTGTAATCTGTCTCCCCTGCTAGCATGAATGTTGTAATAACAGTAACATTCTCCGACTTGTTCACTATTGTATCCCATTATTAGAATGGGACCAGACACTTGTGGATGCCTGATACGTAAGAGATGAAGAATTGAATAAAATAAACCTCCAGCCAAGGTGCTGGACATGGCCTTCCTTTCTCATACTCTAGCAGGTTAAAGGAGTTTGGGGTTTTTTTGTTTTAATTTTCAAGAATCTATTATGTTTTCTAATCTCTCCATTCTTTTCTGGTTTTGTTGCATTGTGTTCTGAACTGTTGGTCAAAGCGCGGTTTGTAATGTTCAGAAATCGGAGGACTTTTTCGTCAGAAAGGGTTGGGTAAATAAACTGCATTACCTCCACAAGATAGAAAACTCTGCCATGGTTCAAATGCTAACGTATGACTTTATTTATTGACATGGAAAGCTTGTCATATAGAGTATTGATTCAAACATTTATAAAACATTGTTAATCAGTTCGTTGAAATTGTGTGCTTTCAGAGTGCTCTTCAGTGAAATGTTAGTGGTTGTTTCCTGAAGGTTGTGAGATTTTAGATAATTCAAAAATATTATTTATATTTTATCTGTAGGTTAGTATGCTTCCACTAATTCTACAATATTTCGTGTGCTGGAAGGACGTTTTTTAAAGTTTTCTTCATTTAAAAAATAAAGTAGAAAGAAAGAAAGAAAGAAAGAAAGAAAGAAAGAAAGAAAGAAAGAAAGAAAAGAAAGAAAGAAATAATAAAGTAAAAAAAATATTTGGAACAAAAAAACGGAGACAGACAAAACTATGACTTAATATGCTTAAAACCTTCTCCTGGATCTCTATTGGCCACAGAGTGAAGTCTGAACAACTTAGTGTGGCTTGAAGACCCTCCTCCATCATACCATCTCCTTCTCCAGGCTCACTTCTTCTTTCCAGGCTCACTTTCCAACAAGGCCCCCACTAGGATTCTAAACCCAGGCATACCCCTCCTTTTGCAGTTCCCCAAGATGGCCATGCTTGGCCATGCTCCCATTTTCACTGCAGCTCCCTTCGAAGGCAGTGCCCTTCTCCACCTTGCTCTCAGGAACACACCCGCACTGCTTCGAGGACGCGGCGCCGTGCTCACTCCCCCTCTGAGACCTTTGTTTACACTTGGCAGGCGGCTGTGTCAAAGCCCTCCTTCTCTCTTCCACCTCCGTCTTGGTATCTGCCTGTTCACATTCCGGTGCCGTCTAATAGCTGGCACGATGTCCCGGTACATAAGACGTGCCTATAATCGTGGGAAACGGTCTTGTTCTTAATTCATCACCACCCTGCAAATATCGGCATTCCCTCCACTTGCCGGTATGGAACATTTAAACAAGTTTCCCAATGTCACGAAGGCAATGAGTCGGCAGTGGTTCCAGGATGCAGACCCAGCCAGTCCTGCTCCAGATCGTATGCACCGAACCGTTACATTCCTCTGTCGTCCACCTGCCACAGCACAGGGCACGCCGTGGGCCTTTATTTACACTTAAGGAATGGCCAGTGCCACGGAGGTATAAATTCCCTCCCTGGGCTGAGGCTCCATCCTAAGTATAAGAAATAAAGCTCAACACTTACATGTCCGTGCCTTTTGGCAATAGCATTTATTCATCTTGTACTGTAATTCTTAGTTTTCTCTGAAGCAAAAGCCTCGGTAGATGCATCTTCCATCATGTGTCTAGTGGTTGACGGCCCCAATCCCGACACCTTGTTTCTATTTGCCATTTTAGTTAAGCCCTTCAAATTAGACACAGGTGCACCATCTCTGTTACGAGAAATTTAAAAATAAAATTTGGTAGCCAATAATGCAGAATGCTGTCCATTCAGTGGAATTCAGTACATAAGAGGAGAAGAGCTCTGGAATCCCAGTTCCCCTTTCACCTCTTACTGTGGGCCCTTGGGCAAGCTGCTTTTCTTTTCTCTTCTCCTTTGCCCTCATGGAATGAGCATGCTACTATTACCTTCCCTATAGTGTTATTTTTAGGCTGCAATGAAATAATACAGGGCAAATGCTTAGTATGGCCTGGGACACAAGTGCCCAACCAAGCATCAAACCCCCAAATTAGCTATGATTGTCATTATGTTCCACTCCAGGGACCAATATCACACTGGGAGGCAGAAAGGCCACGTAAGACACTCACAGAGTTGAAGTCTTGAAGCTAATGAATCTTCCTTACTAATCTCCTAAAGACATATCTTACAAGACTAACAAATCCTGTACTTGCTAACATTTACCTATTTTCAGGCTATATTTCCCTGCATTTTTTTTCCCTAACATGGTTGCTGCTTCCCTCTCTCCTGTGTTTTTTTTTTTTTTTCCAGTAACAGTCTTCTCTAATTCTGACTTCCATGGCTGCTAGACCTAAAAGGAGGACAGATAAGCACTCTGTCCCAGGGAAAAAGGAAGGGAGTAGGGATGAAACCTCTCTTCTGCCACATATATAACTTCCTCTTTTTTCCACCCTCTTTTGAACCACAATACCAACCAAGTGGAGCCCGGTACCTCTCCCAGTCTGGCAGGATCCCAAAGTGGGCACCTGAAGTGTATATATCTTGAATATTCAGACATGTCCGGGAATGCCTGGAGGGTTAGCCAGGCAAGCAGAATGTTAACCAAGGAGTCTTGTGGGTGGGATTCCAACCGAGGATTCTCCCTCCCTGGTCATGGCCCTGGTAGAGCAACTGAACTGCTCTGTCTCAGGTCCTAGCTTGCCTGTTGGTTCTTCCCTAAATACCAGATCCACTGAGGTCTTCAAGGACATCTGCTTCAGTAATATTCATCCAGCACCCAACATAGGGCCTGACCCACAGAACACACACACTACACAGGTATGGAATAAATGAGTAAATGAATGACAAAGAACTAAAAGCTCTTAAGTCTGACCTAAGGAAAATGGTTTTCTTTATTATAGGAGAGGCCATTTTGAAGAAAATGTAGCATGGTGAGGTTTTCAAATGGAATTCGGCTACCCCATCCCTAAGAAATAGTGACAATATGCTGTAAGAAAACAATTTCAAGTGAAACAAATTCCCACCAATCTCTCTAAGCAAGAACAACACCGAACCTTCTGGCTTCAGGTCTGTTTCTCAAGAACATGTAATGAGAGGGCCTGGATAATGTCTCTCCCTAGTGCTTGACTACTTGGGGACATTGAAAAACAGAAATAAGGAGAAGGTACAAACATTTTGGAAGCCATCAAAGAGGGAGACATCCCTGAAATCCGGGGAGTCCTCGTGATTAGAGACTGAATAAGAATCCATTGGCAGGGTGACTGGAGAAAGGAGATCTCAATAGTACTAGCTCTGATATGCCCTTATTCTGTGGCTTTGGGCATGAAACCCAGTTTATTCATCACAAAAGTAGAAGCTTTAATGATATTCACCTTGTTCATTATTGTAAGATTAAATTATATAAAAATGCACCGTGTTCTGCACGGATGATAATTCTAGTGTGTGATAATTTAGTAAGCCTGATGAAGAGGAGAAGGATGCTGAGGTGGAGGAGGATAATGACAGACGATGAGATCATGTTGCAAAGCTTATCAGAAATACTCCGTTCTGATCAGGGTAGGGAAGTCTTGAGTGAGTTTTCCCAGTTCTGGCATGTGGGTAATGAGCCAGAGAAGGGCTATTTTATAACTATTCTGACAATTCAAAGGTATTTTAAGACTATCGTGGTCAGGAGAAAAAACAAGGATTGCCATTTTGAGTACTTAATCCAGATGTATTTAGCAAGTGCCCATCTGGACCATCAGCCAATTTCTACTCCCGATAGTAGAGCCAGCTCCTCCTTTGTGAGCAATGTACCAGATAGTTCACAGGTGTACGAGATGACTATGTGTCTTCCCATGTTTCTTCTAGCATGGGTGATGTGCGTGAGTTCCTCTAAAAGTCCGTTTGGGAGTTAAGTCTTGGAAAGATGTTCAATACAAGGAGACATTAAAAGGCAGTTTTCCTAGAGCTTTCTGTGAAGATAGATTAAATGAATATTCCCAAGAGTTTACTTGTAAAATGGGAACCCAGAGAGTCTGTACATCTCGGAAGTTTGCTCTTATTTGTAGAAAAAGAGTTTAGGATCTCTCTCTCTCTCTTTTTTTTTTTTTTTAAGAGTTTAGGATCTCTTTAGCAAAGATCCTACTGATCTTATGGGAACACACCCATAGTGCTGAGTACTGAATGTTGTCGGAGAAGTGCGACCTTAGGGTAGGACTAAATGGAGAAATAATTTAATATTCTTATGAAAACCATGCCCTAAGGGAAATGAAATTGGTCCTAGGAAGAGTTCCTTGAAATTCAGAGGGGAAAAGTTCTGAAACATAGCTGGCCAAATGAGTATTCATTCTCTAGGTGTAGTGTACAAGTTCGTGAGTTCTTATCACGTTAATAAAGCCTTATCTATCTTTACTTATTCTCTCTGTATGATGTGTCTAGTTGAGAGTAATGTGTATATTCCAAACAAAAAGTTCCCTTTGACTTTCTGAAAGATTAATTAACATATTTATTTAATACTCTGCTGTTGAGACTAGCAGAGAATATTACTCATTCAAAATGGAATATAACTCCTGGTAAATTAACTCTTGTCCTGTTTGTATGTTTTTCCACCGAGGAGTCTGCTCTGTCTGATATTAATACTGCCGTGTCTACGTTCTTATTTGCATTTTCCTGATAGACTTTTTCCAAATACTGTGTTTAAACCTTCTGAGACATTTTTAAAAATTATATCTTCCAAGAGGTGTGTTTTTGTTTCTCACCTGAGCCAGTGGCTTCTAAATATTGTGGTGTTACAATAACTTACATTTATTGTCATAAGAGATAAATTCCCACTTCCTTCTGTGATCCTATGTTTTCTGTATTTCATGCTTTCCTACCATTTTCCCCTATTTCCTGTCTTTTGCTAGTTGAACTCTGCTTTGATTTCTTTAATCTCCTGCAGTAATTTGGGAGGAATCATCCTGTTTTTGTTTCTACTAAATTTTGCAAAATAACATACTTGATCTGATATTCCTCTAATTATCAAGGTCAAGAAGAAACAATAGCCTTTGACTCAATCCTATTTTGGTCGAGAAATTTAGCACATTTTATTTTTTCATCCCTTCTCCCATTTCCCGGTATTTCATGGTACCATATGTGATTTTAGGCAACTGTTATTATTTCTAAAATATCTTACATTTTAAGTTATAAATATTTACTTTGAAATTTAGAAAACCCCCCCTTGTTTTTTTCAAAAACATGCTTGGCCTCGTTCTCATTAATTTCTACTTTCAATATTCTTGTTCAGTTTGCTTTTCTCTTGTCTCTGCTTTTTTCTTTCTCTTTTCTCTTTTCTCTTGTCTCCTTGATGTGGCAGCTCCTCAGAGGCTGATGGCCCAGGGTCTCTGTTCTGTGCCTTCTCCCTCCTGATCTCTGTAGCCTCTTAGATGATCTTAGATACTCTCAGCCATCTGGTCGTCACCGCTGTGCTTGTGACTCTTGAATTTCTGTCCTCCAGGCAGATTTCTCTCCTGACATTGAGATCTGTGGACCCAACTGCTTGCTGGATCTCTTTTCCCAGTCTTGGAGGGGTGGCCTCTTGTCAGAAATGAAACTTACCATTCACCCATGTCCTGACTCTTGGTTATCTCTTAAAACTTGGTGATTGTCTGAGCAGCCTGTTTTCTTTTAACAGTTTGCAATTGTTGAGGGAGTGCCAAGACCTGTCAGTGTCCCCAACGCGAGGAATCTCAGTCGGTACTTAGATTCAGGCTGATTGGAAGCCAGATCCTCGGGCAGCAGCTTTTAAAGTATGCAAATATATACAGGCTGTCGACTGAGAAGACGACAAGACTGTAAAGCAGCCCAAAGTGTTTATTTGGGGTTTTAGGGATTGCAATCTGGGAGACACAGAGTCGACTGAAATCGAAAGTATGTTCCGAATTGCAAGTAGGGAGTGCAGGCTTATAAAGACAGATACCACAAGGTTACATAACTTGTTTTGAAGGAATTATGATTGGTGCTGACAGAGTTAAACTGATTCTCTAACACACCATTGGCTGTTTAGCTAACAGGTGTTACATTATCTCTATTTCAGTCCAAAGTTGAAGGGTGTGTTCCAGAAGGTGGTCCCAGTACAATTGACAACTTACAACTGACAGAAGTCCCTGGTGTTCCAAAAATTGAAACCATATTGAAACAGGAGACTTGCATAGGCCTTGCTTCCTCAGTACCCTCCAGACCCTATTTTTAATGACTCTCTTAGCATTGCTTCCTTCACTTTGGAATCTTCTCTCATTGAAAGCTCCATTGGCTTTCAAAGCCAGATGTTTTGGGGGCTCATTTCTTAGGTGCCAGTCTTAAAAGTTGGGGTGCCTGAGGCAGTGTACAAACCCTTCACTCTTGAGGGAAATGCTCCAGGTTTTTGAGTTCCTTCCCGGTTGTGGGTCTCCCCAGGGTTGTGGCATATGGCAAGATGGAGTCTCAGCCCTTCCCACTTACCTCAGCTGTGGCCTTTTTCATGTTTTCTCCATGAGAAGGAACTGCTCCCCAAGCTGTCAGATCTTTTTCAGAGGCTACTGTCTCAGCATGCGTCTCTGCAGATTTCATGTGTCCTGGAAGAGGTGGGGTCAAGGTCTCCCCATGTCGCCATCTTGGGCCACCTTTCTTGGATGCCTTCTTTAATATCTCAGAAACACACAGACATTTTCAACAGAAACAATTACAGAAATACAGACCTCTCACATTCTCCTTAAGTCAAGGGAACGCGGTGCAGAGAGCTAACCAATAACGAAGATCTATTATATGCCCAGCACCACACAAGGCATTTTTACACTCAATCCCCATTTTAACACTGTGGTCTGAGGACTCAGGTGTCTAATTCTGAAAGTGGGAAGACTGAGTCTTGGGGAGGTTAAGAAACTTACCCAAGACCCAGTTTCAGGTTTAAACGCTTGAACTTTCTATTTTGTCAACATCAGAACTTTTCTTCATTGTTTCTTCTGATTCTCTTTATCTTCATGGCTTGATTTCCTTTCTTTAAGGAGACAAATATTAGTCTTTCCCTTTGGACTCATCCTTTTAGGCTATCCATTCTTTTCTGAGGCTATTTCCAGGTTTGGTTCAACCCCAAAGAGGGAATGGCTTTATCCCACAGTTGGCCGGGAGGCGAGCTTTAGCCTGTAGTGGGAGTAGGGATGCCCTAGACCCCAACTCCCATGACTCTAGTGGAGCAGTCTGCTGCTGGGACCCAGATCTTGAGGTGGATGTGACCAAGGAGATGACGTGCTAAGGGGTTCTGTCTAAGAGATTCATTGGCATTCAGAAATATTTTGCTTCTAGTTCTTCCCATTTTACTTAAGAAGATGGGTGGAAGTAGGACAGCACACAGTTTTGTTTGCTTTGCTTTTTTAGAGGACTACTGTGTGTGGAGTGCCATGTGGAAGGTTCTGGTTTAGTGTTAATCCTGGAGGATTCTTCCATGGGCCCTGTTTTTCTGCAGCCCAGTTTCTCATCTACAGCACTTCAGGTCACCTAAAACATGGCAAAGTATTACAATGATCAAGCTAAAGGAGCTCTCCAATTTCCATGTAAATGGAATGTGAGCATGGAACTTTCCTACCTATACTTTGGGTGGCACAAAATGCCCCTATTCCTGCAGTCCTGCTTCTCCGGACCAAGGCAAACAGATTATCCTTTGAATGTCTCAAAAGCTCTTTTTTTTTTTCTTGTAATGCCAAATGCAATATTTGTTTGAAAAGACTACACCAGAAGTTTCCCAGCTGAGAAAACAGGCTTGTGAAAAATGGTTTCAGAAAATGAAATAAACCATGCAAAAGTTGTTCAGGGTGTGTTTGAAATGAACATCTGGATATGAACTGCTAAATTACCTCCTTCCTCCTCCTCCTCTTTCTCACAGCTGTTTGAAAGAGTCCTGAGGGCAGGGAAACAGGTCAATGGACCAAATTGCACCTTTCTCCACCCCCCCCGCCCCCGCTTCTAATCCCTTTTGCACCTATGCAAGGAATCTCGCTCACATGTGTGTTTAATAAGTGGGCACAAATACAAGAAAAAAAATTATCTCAATTCCTGTTGACGCTCTACAGCAATACCAAAGGAAAATAAACTCTGGATTTTAAAATTTCTCAAACAAAACTTATGGTTCTAATAAAATATCACTTTCCAGTTGACTTTTTTATATCAAGAGCTGAACAAACCACTCATTTCTCTTCATTTCTTCAGAAAGAAGGAACGATTATTACGTCACATTTTCCCCAAAGTTAAGAAAATCCAGTCCCCAAGGCTCTGCCTTTTGACTTGTAATTGAGAAACATGAGCAGTTCTGCGTGTTCTTACTGAATTTCCCATTGCATCTGTTTATCACACACACCCCCTCCATAACCACCACTTCAACACACACACAGCTAAAGAAGTACATTAAGTACATTGGGAAAGAACAAGTTGACATTTATAGATCTTTGTGAGCTTATCAGTGGCCACAACTAATGCAGAAAATATGAAATAATTGTCTCATATCAGAAGAACGTGTAGGCAAGTCTTTGGGGAGACATGATAGATGTTTTCACATAAAAGGAGGTTGACTGGTCAACTCTGTACTGTCAGAGGCCAAAATGGGCCTAATGAGACAAGGAGACTCAATATTTAAACAGGTTTTATCCTCTGTTCCAAGTGCCTGTTTTCCTTTATCAGCCTCCCATCTCTGCTAGGATAGGAAAAGAGCCGTATTCATCCTTGGATCCTGGGGTTGTGTGCACACAGGGCATGACAGGTGCTCAGTTGATGGCTGAACACCTAACTGACCGACTGAATTCAGTTTCTAGTGTAGGTTTCTCAGGAGAAATGGGAGAAAACTCCCTTAAGAAGAAATGGCCGAGTATTTGCAAGGAATGTTTGAGAAGCGTGGGGAGGAGGTTTCTTAGATTAGATGGATTCCAAGTCTCTTCCATTCCTTGGAGTCTGAAATTCTAAGTTCTCCTTCCATATTGTTTAGAAGGAGATTTCTGTCCTCACACCAGGACCATATCTCAGCAGTCCCCCTCCCTCATATATCCCCCAGGCTATACTCGAAGACACCGAGCTGGTTCTTCCGAGAACCACTGTAGAGACGGTCCTTGAACTTGACTCAAAGCTGCATGCCTCTAATCTATGCGTCTCTTTCCATCTGATTTTATTTTGTTGTTTTGAGCTCCTGTTTTGTACTAAGCAAACCGTTCATAGCACTGGGTACCTACTGGGGAGCCGTTGAGCTGCATGGCAAAGAGAAATGCCCTGGCCCAGGAGATCAGGGAAGGCTTCCTCGAAGAAGCAATGTTTGAGGCAGACAACAGCAAAATAGAAGAGAGCGTCCAGGAAAAGGGTCTTGTAGTACAAAAGATCATGGACGATACTGCCTGGAAGCAAGGGTCCTATAAAAAGCTGTGACTGGAGAGTAGAACCCAAGGGAGAGAATGTGTGATGGGAAGTAGGGAGCAGAGGCCATTGTGGGGCATCTCTATAAGTCATACTAACTTGAACTTTACAATAACCCAGCCTCAATGGATTACCTGAGGACCCAGACTCCCATGTATTCCTCAGGCCAGTGCCATTTTCCAGGCTGTTCCATCTGCCAGGCATTGTATGCTTCTAATTTCTGTTTCACATTTACTGTCTCCTCAAAACCAACCCTAGGATCCCTTCTCCCAGAGCCTCTGATCATTTCCTCCAGTGGGCACACTTCTCCCTGTGGGAGTCTGTACTTCTCAGAGCACTTCTGCCTCCCGCCTCTGTGCTGCTTGGACTGGGACATTCCATCCCAGACACTGGGAGCTTAATGACAGCGGGGGCTGTCTCCTATGGCTTTCCCTGCCCCAGTCGCTTGGTTAACACTTGTTGATGAACTGTGTACAACATTCTGCTCAAAATAGAGTATTAGTCAGGAGGAGCGTGGGTCAGACTTCTTAGGTTAGAATCTGGACACTATGACCTGCTCGATGTGGAATCTTCGGCGGATTGCTTCATCTCTTCCAGTGTCCAGTGTTTTCTTCAGCGACAAAGAAGGGACAGTGATAATACCTATCCTCTAGAAATTGCATGAGCATTAAAAATAACATTTTGAATAACTCAACCAAATGCTCAGAAATGTTAGTCATTATTATAAAATCCTGAGGAAAGATTAGAGAGACTGAATTGTCAAGCCTGATTCACACTCACTTTTTTCAGTGAAGTCAAAATCTTCAGAGGATCTTGTATCTCTTAGGTCCCGTTCTAGTGTCCGTGTCCTTAACTACTCTACAATAATGCAACTTTGGGAAAAATTCAAGAAAAAAGGGTGGCCATAGTTTTTCTTTTTAATTGAGATATAATTGACATATACCCTATTAGTTTCAGGTGTACAACATAATGCTTTGGGATTTGTGTATATTGCAAAGTGACTACCACAATAAGACTGGTTAACATTCATCACCATAGTTATAGCTTTTTTCTCTTGTGAAGAGAACATTTAAGATCTTTTTTAGCAACCATCAAATATGCAATATGGCATTATTAACTATAGTCGCCATGCTATAAATTATATCCCCAGGACTTAACTTATTTTATAACTCAAAGTTTATACCTTTTGATGATCTCGCTTATATGTGGAATTTTAAAAATCCAAGCTCATGCAGAGACCACACAGATTCAGAGAGCCCAGGTTGTGATTCTTTACGCGCACATACACATTGTAGTGTAACTAGGTATGTAAATTACACAATAACTACGTAATTTATTGTCCAACGAGGACACTTTCGGGAGGAAGAGGGTGCTCTGTTAAACTTTACACTGGGACTGCAGATGTGAATTGGACAGTCACAAGTCATTCATCATGATCATCTGTATGGTCATCTAAGTTAGAACCAGCAGTCATGGAGCACCTGGATGGCTCAGTTGGTTAAGCATCTGACTCTTGACTTCAGTTCAGGTCATGATCTCAAGGTCATGAGATCAAGCCCCATATTGGGCTCTTTGCTCAGTGTGGAGTCTGCTTGAGAATCTATCTGTCCCCCTCCTTCTGCCCGTCCCCCTGCTCACTGTCTCTCTCAGATAAATAAATAAAATCTTTAAAAGGCAAACAACAACAAAAGAGACCCAGCTGTCATGCTGATTGGGTCACACAGCTTTCAGCATCTTTCAAGTTCAAACCTTCAGCTCCCAGCCAGAGAAGAGCAAAGGCTCTCTCTTATCCAATTTATTTTTAATTGTATCAGAACATTTTCAACTCAGTGTTGCACATAGGTTTCCTGGAAGGCTATGTCAATATACTGTGAAACATCTGGATCTTTGGGTATTAGGATGTTGGAATACAATGAACAGTTTTCGTCCCAAATCTTTAGAATCATGTAGATAAACCGATTGGTTTCGATTCAGGGAACTTAACTGCCAGCTTCAATTAGCCCAGATTCTTTAATATATTCCTTTTCTAACATAGTAGGCAACTTCAATAAATTATTATTTATAGAGTACTTATTAAAATGCTACAGGGAAATCATTCCTGGAAACATCTCACTGTATAACTGTAAATGATCAAGCCCTTACTTGCTGATTGAGTGTTTGAGGACTGAAGTCAGATCACAGGATCACAGCTACTGATGCCTAAAGACCTCCGACGGCACCCATGCCAACTCTCTACAACCAATCCCTGAACCCTTTCAACATCACTGCCACGGAGATACCCAGAAAATATTTGATGTCTTGGTGATGGAGGGACTCGTTCCTGCCCAAAGTAGCCCTTTCCTTTGCTAGATGGCTTTGCCAGCTCAAAGAAATCCTTCCTGGTTTTAAGTGGAAATCTGCTTCCCAAATTTCCATGCACTGAGCCCCATTCTCCAATATGGACTCATTCTGTGACAAAACGCATCTCTTTCAGCCCCTCTCTGTTCTCACAGCATGAGAGGTAGTACCGATCTGCATCACCTGAACCAGCACGAAGCAAGCACAGCCCATGAAGTGACAGACAGCACAGCCAAGTGGCTTAGCCCATACACTAGGGCCAATGTGCTTGAGTTTGAATCCTGGCCCAGCTGTCAGGAGGCAAGGCGTTTAACCTTGCAGGTTCATAGTTTTCCCATCTGTACAATGGGGAATGTTCCTGGATATCTACTTCAGGCATTCTTGAAAAATAGGAGGTCGTGTATGTAAAGTGCTTAGAATAGTGTCTCCTGGTGATGTAAACACTACTTAGCTATTATCACATAAAGTCCCAGCAAACAGAGTCTGGAAATCATCTTTCACTTGTTAAGATCAGGGCTCAGTAGGCCAGGAGTTAGTAGAGGGCACTTAGTGACCCTAACAGCCTTCCCCAAATACCCCATCAAGCATCCCTAGTTCTTTGACTTGAATGCTGAGTTACTTTTTGGAGGGAATAAATCCTAGTAATTAAGAGTCAGGGCCTGGGTAATTGTATTCAGCACTGGATATACATTAAATTGATTGGACAGGCCTGTTTATTTTTTAATAGCAATGAAATAAGAATTGTTGAGGGTTCAGAAATGGACATTTTCTCAAAGCTCCTCGGGAAATGTTAATATGCAGTCAGATTAAGAACAGTAGATTTAAAGTGAGTCTTTATGGGTCAGAATCCGGGTTCCTTCAATACCCAGCTGAACAAATTTGGGGAAATTTCTTAATCTCTTCAGGCCTCTGTTTTCACATCTGTAAGATGGAAATACAAATAAAAGAATTTCCTTCCTCATAAAGTTGCAGTGACATTTAAATGAATAGCACATATAGAGAGAAGAGTACTCAGTGGGTATTTGTTCTGTTTCTCTCCCTTTAATAAGTACCTTCCATCCTCAATTCTCACCCTGTCTCCATCTATCACCTTTGCTTCAACCTGCTAGCCGGTGTCAAAGCGTGCTGAGCACCATCGTGGCTCTAGGTACAACCCAAGGTCCTAGATGCAGGATCTATCAAGAAACCCCTTCCTAACCTGGGTACATCTTAGACTGATGGTGACCCAGTTTTGTTGTTGTTGTTGTTGTTGTTGTTGTTGTTGTTTTGAGTAATTAAGAATGACTTATATTGACAGAGCATTGGAATAGACCTGGGTCCCAGAGCACTCAGGAGAGATTACAGCAAACTTACCATCATAGGCTATGGCTTATGTCAGCGCTGGAATCATCTGGGTAGTATCGGCTCCAAGATTGGTAGAAGTGCTCTATGTACCTGCTGCTCAAACTGGGGAACCCAAATCAGCAGCATGGGCATCAGCTGTGAACTTGTTAGAACTACAGAATCACTGGTCTTACCTCAGACCCACTGAATCAGAAAGAGAATAGTTAACAGAATCCCCCAGTTTTCTGTGTGCGCATTAAGTTTAGGAAGTATTGTTCTTCATCAGCATTAAGAGGAATCCATCTCCAAGGCTTTAGAAATTTTCCAGAAACAACCTTCATTCTACCACCCACCAAAAACTGATGCCTAGATAAAGCTCTTAACATCCCCTTGGATCAAAGCCCTCTAAATGAGTAGCTTTTCTCCATCTCTCCACCATCCTGTACCACTGGTTTCACATTTATATAAATGCCTTCTTTGAGTTATTTTCTGGTTTAGATTTTCTACCTGATCCTTGGTCCTTGTTGAGACACAACACCTGATATTTGGCTTAAGGGAGGCTCCCCAAGACCAGTTCCCTGTGCTAGTCCTAGAATGAGGGTATGCTGTTGGCCCTTCCAGCTTTTCTTACTGATTGACATTCCTTCTCTATAATGTTCCCCTCAGCAGGCACACCGTATTTAGAAAGTTAGGGGGTGCTGGAGCCTGAATTCATACAGAAACAGAGGAGTCTGGCCTTAGGTAATATGTGCTAGAGGCTTTCACTGAACAAAAAATACCCAGAGCAAAGTCAGAGAATCGTTTGCCCCAATTATCATTTGGCTTGACATTGGCATCAATACATAATGAAATCCCCGATTTCACTGGATTTCAAATAGCTGGAGAAAAGATGGAGGGAGGCTAGTGAATAAAAACCTGGGGTAAGTTTTGGGGTGTAAGAGGCGTGCACACACATGTACACGTATTGCACGTCTGTCATTATGCTGGACAGCGCAGATCCCAAAGCAAACAAAACCAAATCCTCTCCATCTCTCATCCTTGGCCCTTGTGGAACGTATACCTTCAAGGAAAATAGACATGAATCAAATTACCACAAAAGTATTCGAGACATCATAATAGTGATCAACACGCATCGAAGAGAGGTATCCGCCTCCTAAGAACACAAAAAAGGGAGACAGCTCTATTTGGGACGTTTCCTCTGAAGAAGCGACAAAACCGAAGGGTGGGTAGTGTTCAACCGGCCAAGGCCAAGGCGGGTGTGACAGGGAGGGGTGGCCCAGCTGGCGCTGATGTCCCATGACCAGGGAAATCAGGGCCCCTTGAGGAACTGAAACAAGCTGGAGTGAGTGGAGCCCAGAGGAGGGAGGAAGCGGAGGGAAGTCTGGGAAGCTGAGGCTAGAGTAATGGTGGGCAGTTTTAGTCCTCATTCTGAGAGCACTGGGAAGAAACGAAGAGGACAACAGGCGGTATCTGTGTTCCTACACTAGTGATCTTTCTGCCAAGATGGAGGACAGATTGGAGAGGGACAAGAAAGGATGTGAAGAACAGATCAGCTAGAATTGCATCACAGCCCCCAGGGTAGGGTCATGGTGCCTGAATTGTGGAGGTGGGGGTGGGGCAGTGGAGAGAAGTGGGATGTTCCTAAAGGGAGGTGGTAAAATCGAAAGCACTCAGGTTGGTTTGGTGGGCAGGAGCAGGGGAGAGGGAGCTGTGAAGCATGACAGTTTGCAGAACTTTCTGGATGCTGCTCCTTTGACTAAGGCAGGGAGTGCTGGACAGTTATCAGTGGGGGAGGTTGGTTGGGGTGGTCATGAGTTACATTTTTGAACATTGTCAGTTGGAAGCCTTCCCTGACCTCCCAGACAAAGATATGCAAGACTAGAGTTTGGATGGGAGTTCTGGGCTGGAGGGGAATATTTTATGATAATAATTTAAAAAGTAGAAATAACAAATGTTACCATTTATTGAATACTCCCCCGGTGCCAAAGCTAACCGTCTATTACCTAATTTAATGTTGCAGGACTCCGTGAAATGACCAATCATCCCCATGTTGCCGATGAGGAAGAGGAGGCCAGAGACGGCCCAGCATCCAGCTCCTACCCCTGTGTCACACTGCCCCCTGCTGAGCGCCTACTAAGTGCCAGGCTCTTAGGAAACAATGGTGTTTGAGACGGTCCAAGGAGCTTCTGTTCGGGTCAGGTGAGTTCATGGACTTCTGTGTCTCCCGTAGCAAAGCGAGGGAGGAGAAGCCAAGAGATGGGGATTCCTGCCATTTGTCATTTATACTGTCCCTCGTCTGCAAGCCGCGCCTCTCTTGTATTCACATGCTCAGGTACGGGGCACACCTGTGCAAAACTTTCTCCCTGGTCTTCTTTCTAAACTTTCGACAAGAACAATTTTTTTTTTGGTCCCTGGTTTCAGGCGGCCCATGGGCAGGTAAGTTACATAAGAAGAATGTCACCATGCATCCACCAGGCAACACACTCCATTAGGCTTCAGTTTCAGGGTCCTGGACACACAGGATGGGGTCGGGGGTGGGTAGGCAGCCCAACACTGCTCTCCTTTTTTAAGACACCCTAAGGCTCTTATTTGCTATAAAGCGGCTTCTGGGTACCTGTCTGGGCATTATACTGATGACAAGAAGGACTGTCCTCTCACGAGCTCTAAAGTGGAAATAGACTCACCACAGCAGCTAAAGAAAGCATACTGATACAAACTGATCCCTTCAAACATATTCTGCTTTTGCCCCAACGGTGAACCTAGCATGGAAGAATTTCACCACTCCCGGTACCCGGAAGAGCCTGAGATTTGAAACTGGGAATCTTTCCACAGTTTACGTGGGACAGAGCATGCCGATCAGTACTGAAAACATAAGTCACTCTTAAATCTTTGTTTCTTATCACTCTAGTAACAATAGTCTAGTTGAAACATAAGAAATTCTGCCTTGCATGTGCCTCTGTGTGTGTGTGTGTGTGTGTGTGTGTGTACAGAAAAATAAATACATTTCAAGTGATCCACTTTGGATTTAACTAAAATTCAATTTTATCTATTGTCAAGTGTGTTTTTACTCTTTGAAATACTTCCAATCTAATTTTTAAAAAAACTGTTAGGATTAGTGCCTATGATGATAATTAATGCCGATTCTAATGTGCAGTAAGAAGTCTCAAGCACTTGGGTCCGTTACTGTGTTTTACTTTTATATACCCTATAAAACTTTTTTCTCTCTTGTACAGAGTCATGCTTTTCATATTTTGTAATTTTCCTTAAACTTAAATCCCAGAGCATAAAAGAAGTGATAACTTGGATTATCCAGCTCGAGGCAATTCAGAACAATGCCATATTTGAGCAGATAATCAATGCTATCCTCAAGGACTGTCAGAGGTTATTGGCCCTCAGCAAACAACTGAGAATACGTAAACCCGAGTCCAGAGAGGAGCATATCACTTTGAGCATATTTTTTCCAGAAATATTATTGTGATTTATTTTTACTCAGAGAGTAAAATATATTCATTATAAGTCATTTGACTATAGGGGGAACAGAAAACAGTCCTGTTGCAAGGAGGGTGAGGAAATAACTGTTAGCAGTTGCCAACACAAGTTGGTGTCTCAAAGCATAGTTCTGAATAACTCATGTCCCCCTAAGGTCATATAGTTGTCCACACATTAGAGTGCAGTGATGGTTATTACATCAAATCCAAGTTAAAAACAATTCTAAGAATTTCTAGATTTGTACCTGAGCCAGTTCCTTCATCTGTGCCCTGGATGACATTCATTTCCGCTTTTTCAATAACTTTGCACTCTCTGGACTGTGGATCTTTCCAGAATACCATTTGCTCAATTCCCTCTATTCTTAAAAAAAGAATCTTCCTTGATTTTACTTCCCCCTTAACTATTGCTGCATGCCTTCTGCTAACAGCAACATTTCTCAAAAAGTTGTCTGCTCCCCTGATACCCATTTTCTAAAACTACTCACTTCTCCAAACGTGCCAAGTCTGGCTTTGATTCTTATCAGTCCAGGAGATAGCCTCTTTTCAAAGCCACAAGAGCCACCACCCCGCTACATAAAATGGACACCTTCAATATCTTTTTCATTTGTTTACTCATTCATGTAGTAATTGAATGCCTGCTACTTACCCAAGTTCTGTTCCAGACATTGGGGACACAGCAGTGAAGAAAACTGACAAGAACTCCCGTTTCTTTGCACTTCACCGTTCTAGTGGAGGTTACAGATAATAAACTTTAAGAAGGAAAGTTGCATATTCTGTATCAATGAGAGATCACTCACCAGACTTCAACTGACTTGACCATTTCCTGCTTGGGACATTCTTGGCTTCTGTGATCCAACACTCTTGCTTCTCCTCTTCCCAGTCTGGTAGATTTTTTTTTTTTTTCTTCAGTCCTCTTCGTCAACCCTTTTTTCCTTTTTTGTTGGCTACTCCATATTGGAGTCCTTCAGGATTTTGCTTTAATTTGTTTCTTTGTGTTCTTTTCATTCATTTATTTGCCCCTCACTTGTGTATGTTCTATTTTATTCCTAGATGATTTTTTAAAAAAATTATTCTCCCTTGTTTTAACCACCACTGGATCCCGGTGATGCTAAAAGTGATGAATCGAAACCCAGAGATGGGTTTACTATAAAGCTGAAGAGGTTGTTGTAGTTATGTCAGGCCACTCTTTTCATGGGCTTCTGTGAGTGTTGCAAGCTTCCAGGGAATGTACAATGTTTCAGGTGTGGAGGGAAATAGAAGTTACAACGAGGGAGCATTTCCTTGGAAGTATTCCTGGCAAATTGCCTAAAGAAATCTCGGAGGGAAAGAAACCAAATCTTTGTGATTACTGTAATTTTGTTGTGACTTCTTTTCCCACTCTAAAGAAATACTACCTTTTATACATAATTTTGTGCTTGTAATTCTGTTCATTTGTTTCTGAAAGACGGCCCTCCAAATTGCATAATCTTCAGGCCCCATAAAAATTGGATTCCTATCTGTCCAGATCTCTCCTCTCTTCTGAAGCCGTTAGTACCAAAGTCTTTTTAAGTTTCTACTTATTCCATTGTTAGCCTCTAATCCGTATTCCAGAATTCCTTCCTTCCTTTCTTTCTAGATTATTATATATCTGTCTGCCTGGTCTTTCCAGTCACAGTGAAGCTCCCAGTTGTCCTCTCTATGCTTTGTCAGCCAAACACATCCTTCACAGTGTAACCAATGTAAATATTTATAAACAGAAATCATCAATGCTACTTGCATCTTGGAATTCTTCATTCTTCCATTGTTCTTAGGATTTATATTAAACCCAGTATTTATAACACTACACCCACATGCCATAGGATCTCACTCATACTTACATCCCCATTTTCATTCCTGGATTTCTTTCATGAGCCAGTAGGCCTTTTCTCATTTCCTTCTCCACCTAGTATATATAGCCCTGTGACTGAGGTCTCACCAGTGGACTGTAAGTGGTTCAGTTCTGGCCCCATGCAATCTTGCATGCTCATTCTCTCTTCCCTTGTCTTCTGGGAGGATGCGGGGCATCCGTCATAGGGCTCCGAAGCCCTAGAACTGCCTGGAAGTACCCACTTGCACTTTTGATGATAAAGAAACACACTTCATTAGATGAAGCCTGTGGGATGTGGAAGCTTGTTTGTACTGCAGTTAGTATCCCTTACTGTAATCCCTCAAACAGCAGATTAAGAAATGAGCACCCACTGTATGTCCTCATCCCCAAGCCATTTCACTTTCTATTTTTAACTTTCCATACCCCCACATGGATATGCAGCAGCTAAAAGAGTTCACTTCAAAGGCCCATTGGACTGTAGTCCCTGCAGGAATCTCAAGATTGAAAGGATTATTAATTTTGATGAGCAATAGACATAGTGGTTAAAAGCTGGGACTTTAGAATCTTTCAAAAGTCGACTTACTGCATTATGGCCTAACTGGATGCACATTCTTTGTCCTTTCTTTTGCAGTCCCTTCCCTTGTCAACTCTGGTTCAACCATGTGACTTCCTTGGTTATGGAGTTGTTTGCAAACCTGATGCAAGCAGCATCTTGAAAAGCACATTCATGTTTCTCCTTTCTCCTTCCTCTTGCCTAAGTGGGCTTCTTCATTTTCACACTTCTTCCTTGCCATGAGAATGTGCTATTCTAAGCTCCAGAGGAATGTGAGAGATACATGGAGATAAGTCAAGGTCATCTTAGATGACTTGACAGCTAGCTGACTCCCCCACTGGAAAAGAGAGAGACAGTGAGAGAGAAATACCAGCCAAGATTAGCAGTCACCTATCTAGCTCCCGGTTGTCTTCAGAGACATGAGTGAGACTGAAAGAGTGTAGCCTACTCAAACCTCATTAACAATAAATGGCTGTTGTTTCAAGCCGTTAAGTTTGGGGGTGGCTTGTTGCAGAGTATTATGGAGGTTATAGATCAGTGTGAAATAGGTCAAAGTAAAAATCCCAGGGCCGACATTTGTTAGCTCTGGGACCTTTGACCAGTTACTTAATGTCTCTATGCCTCAATTTTTCATCCAATAAATGGGATATAGTGGTGTTTATTTCAAAAGATCATTTTGAAGAGGAATCAAGATGATAGATGAAAAACACAAAGCTTAGTTATTCATATGTTGACTCACCCAGTAAATCTTAGGATGAAGAGGAGAGGTGAAGGAAAAGAAGGGAAAATAGAAGGGCGGTGAGGTCTTTTTTTAAGTCAAGAGTTTGCATTCATGTTGTCTGCTCAGCATTTTGGGTGTCTAAGAGGGAAAAAAATACATAGAAGAAATAAAAACCAATAGGCAGCCCACTCATTCATCACTCTGAATAAACTAAAGTCTTTATTTTATAAGATACATACACTTACACACACTGAACATGTGTGTTCAGTCCCTTGGAAAGTTTGTATACTTAGTCCATGTGAGCTCAGTCCCTTGGAAGATATTCTTCACTAAATCTCGCTTTAAGATTTTACCTTTGATATTTATCAAAGACTTTTTTTTTTATCAAATAACCATTTAAAAATCACTTTTGTCTTGGTTTCAATCTTGTTATAAGAGTATTTTCCATTAGAAGTTGTTGTGTAACATGTTTCTTTTAAAAGATAGCAAAATACAGAGAATGAAATGGAACCTATTACTTCTCCTTAGGAATCAATCTATGTCCTTCTTTTTGACAGACCTTTCTTTTAGCCCCAACCACCAGGAAGCTCGAATATATTTCTCATCATAACAACTACATTACTCTTAGGTTTGGTATATTTATTTAATTCTCCAAAGATTCTGGATCTTTATGAACATGTTTCTAATGCTCTTTCTAACATGCCATATGATTCAGCCACCTCAAGTCACACATAAGCAAATGGGCCTTTTCTAATGTGTGACAACAGTCTAGAACCAAATATTCACAAACATTTGTAAAATCTAGACCGAAGCTGTTTCCTAAGGGCCTCAGCTCAAAACTCTGAAACCTCTTTTACAGTCTCTCAGTCTTAGTTTTGGAAAAGTCATCAAGTTGCTAACTGCTTTGGCGATCATAAAACAAAGTTTGCTCCTAAACAGAGGAAAAGGCTCTAAGAAGGAGAAACTTGTTCACAGAACACAGAGTGAGAAAAGGCCCCTCAGAAGCTTTGCTGGCATGAGTCCCAAGCTCATGTTACCAGGAATATTTACATTAAAAATATATCTACAGCTTGACCAGCAGCTCTGAGGTCAGGCTCAAAATCCTGCCTGGGAGTTCTTTGGTTTTATTACCATTTGTCAGCTCAAGCTTTGGCTTGAGCTGATTTCCCTGCCTTCTGAGGCATGAAGGCAAATAGAGCAGAGTGAGGGCTGAAAATAGCAGCCGTGATAGTGTGAGGTGGGGATGAGGGGCTTCTGAGGATTTCAGCAGGAAGGGTCTGGTTGAAGCCCTGGTGGCCAAGAACTTTTCCTTTACATATTGGTCTTTTTTATAGGCAAGGAAATGCCTACCAGGAGGTTAGCAGGACTGTATCTTGCCTCCCTTTCTGAGACATGCTCCTAGAGATAAACTTATTTGGTCCCCTTTCTCCACCCTCCTGGAACCTCCTGAGAGGCCTTGCCAGCTGCAGGAGTGAGAGGGAGAGATTGATGCAGTCTCCATTGTAATTATAGCTCTAATTATGATTTCTCTAGGTTGCTCTCAATCTTAAATATTTTATCCTAAGCTTGACATGGCGAAACACCTGTCAGGGAAGCATGTAAAATATAATCTTATTATTCATCTTATTTTGTTTTAAAACAGTTGTAGAACTACGTTTAAAGAAAAAATAAATGAATACACAATTCCGATTTCAGTCTCTCTCAGTAACACCACCAGCCAAAGCAAGTCCATGAGAGACCACATAGTACAGAAGAAAAAGATCATGGTCACAAGGACCCGGGGTTAAAGAATGCTATCACATTGCAGCAATATATAAAGTTCCAGCCCTCACTCACATTCCCAGTCTTGGTCCTGAACTTCTTATCCCCAGTCATGCTTCATATTTTATGCAGTGAAGCATCCAGGCTTCTTAGAAGATTGCTTTTCCACCAGTATTAGTCAACCTTTTGCAGTTTGGACTTGGCTTTAGGCACTAAGGACCTTTTTACCTTTCACTGCTACATTTAGATCTGTTTTCCAGCTCATGGATTCTCTCTTCAGCTGTGTCTATTCTGGTATTTCATTTGTTCACCAAGGCATTTTTAAAAATTTGTTTTCTGTATTTTTTTCAAGAAGTGTTATTTGGTCCTTTTAAAAATATCCTATTTTTTATACCCTATCTTCATTATGTGTTCTACTAAGTCATTTAATCTTTAATCATATTTAATGTTATTTTATAGAATGTTTCAGATTTTCATAGTTCCTTCAAATCTTAGGGTTTTGTGTGTATGTGGGTATATTGACTCATCGACTCTTCCTTATGAATTTTTACACTGACTCCTGGTTCTACCCCTGCTCCGGGCATCTCATAAGTAAAACACATCCAGGGTGCCTGGGTGGCTAAGTTGGGTAAACTTCTGACTCTTGGTTCTGTCTCAGGCCCTGGTCTCATACGTCATGGGATCAAGCCCCAGGTCAGGCCCTGTGCTCAGTGTGCAATGTGCTTAGTATTCTCTCCTCTCCCTCTGCCTTTCCCCAACGCTCATGTTTTTTTTTTTTTTTCCTCTCTGATAAATCTTGAAAAAAAAAAAAAAAAAGGAAGAACACATCCGCCCTGGGTGGTAATAAGGAGGCAGAAAGCAATGCACAGACAACAGACCACCTAGATGCTTTTGGTTCCAGAGTAACCTTCCCATAGAAAGCAAGGAGTCTTTCATTTTGCAACAATTCCTCTGTCATTGATGAGTTGAGCACGAAATGGAATGTGGCTGTGCAGCTGCATGATTAATACCTACATCCTCTCAAGGTAGCTGGAGAAATGATAAACAAATAGAACCAGAAGCTCTTTAGAGCATATAGCCTCAGATTAATTCTTACTAACAGAAATCACCATCTCATTCGTTGGTGTGCACCACAAACTCTTCCCCAGTACATCCTCCAGGGGGCGCTCACCAGACTACAAGTGTCTCTTCCTACCATCATGCCCATAGATGGATGGTAGGAAACCTACTCCTCTATTTCCAAATATAAGGAAACTAAGGGTCAGAACAATGAAGTAATTTTTCAAGGTCACATAAGTTAAGTAGAAGAGTTACTTTCTGATCCAGGAATCTTTCTGATTCCAGGGTCTGTGTTTATTTTCCCAAGAGGACAAGGCAGAGGGGAGTAGACACATTAAGTCTACTGGATCAGAGGCTCATGCATAATAAAGGCAAGCTCACTCTATGTCTTTTATTCTATGTTAAAAATTAATATGAATCTTGTATATTCATAAAATTTGGTGTCAGTTTTAAAGTGAGAATGAGGTTTCATATTTTGAGTTAAATTACCTGGTTGTCCTTTTAATCCCTCTGTAGGTATTTCTCTCCCTCTTGTTGAGGCCTTGGTTAGCTGTCCCTAAGAATCCACGCTCCCTCACTATGACAGTGTTGTGGTGGGAATGTGGCTACCCGATCAGCAACAAAACTTCCTGGCCCTTTTTGAGTAATATGACAAAGTTACTTATATCCAATGGGATATGGGTAGAAGTGCCATGTGCTGTTTGTAATCATGACTTATAAAAACACCCCAACTGTAATTTTCCTTTCTTTGCATCTGACACCTGACTGTAGATGCCCAAGGCAACCTCAGAAGTTGTATAGTAAAGAAGGCTGAACCTCCGTGGGCTCAGTCCTTCTCGTGGAACAGAGAAAGACTTGCCTCTTCCAGTTCCCCGTGGCTTCCAGCCTTCCTTGGCTCTGAACTCACATCCTGCCTCCATCTTCACGCTGCTTTCTCAGTGTTTATCAGATCTCCTCTCCTTCCCCCTTCTAACAACAGGTGATTCGATTCGGACCCACTTGGATAATACAGCATAGTCCCCCCAAGTCAAGATCTCTTTGAGGGCCACTATTCAGTGTAGCATTCCACCCAAAATGGCTGGAGTGGATCCAGAGCCAAAGATCGTGCAGGAGGAAGGAGTTTTTAAAGTGGGGAGGATGGCGAGTTGGGGGCTACTAAGATCTTCCATGAACTCCTTCAGGGAGGTTAAGAACATATATTTTACACACGCACAAACAGGCACACGCAGCGAGGAGAGAGAATCAGAAACTCTCGTGTTGGCTCGAGCCCTGCAGCCTCCCTCACGGTTACCTGGTCTGCCAACCGAAGCCCTGAGGAGCATCATCATGGGGGGAGCTGCGGGCTCATCTCCTTGCCCCCCTTTTAGTGACTCACTCAACCAATATTATTCAGCCCCTGCTGTGAGTCAGACTCTGTTCTATGAGCCGGGACACATCAAGGGAGCAGATGAAAGCAAGAGTCCCGGGCCTTGTGGTGGGATTGACACTTAACAATACACTTCATTAATGACTAAATTAAGTGTAAATAAAAACATTCCAGTTTCCAATCTTCTGGCATCTCTCCTGTTTCCTTGACTCCCTGGAGATTAAAAGTAGAAACCAGTAAGTCCCCACCGGGCATGCTCTCATCACTCGGGTGGCATCTGGTTCTTCTCTTAGAAGTCTTTTCGATGCCTTTTTATTTGAAGTGGATTTTTTTCAGCACCTAGTAGGTCGTGGCATAACTTCCTACTGACCTGTGGGTGGGAATTACTTTCTGAGGGCAAAAATGTACTCCGCGCGTCACAGTTCCAACTGCGCAGCCTTGCAGCCCAGTGTTTACATTTTTGTCCATCTTTCCTTGCGTTGGTGCATTGCCTCTGCCCTCCCTCCCCCGGCTCTCCCATTTGAGGTCAGTACAGGCTGCCGAGAGACAGACAGACAACCCGCCACGGCCCCACTGACACCCCAGCCTCTCCTGTCTGGCCCTGCGCTCAGCACAACCTGATGAAAAGATGTCACCGCAGACAAGGGCTTCACCTCCTCACCTCTCCCCTTCGCCCTCCGCCTCGGCTGAGCAGCGGTGGGGGAAGCTGGGAGTGAGCAAAGAGATTAAATCAGGTGGTTGAAAGCTAACACCGTCTCTAAGCAACCCTCAAAGTGAACCCAGGAATTTCAACTGTAATATTATCCCCCAGGAAAAGGAGCAAGAAAATGAGAAAGTCAGTGCCTTGCTGGGCTCAGCATTGGGGTGCCCGGGCCAGGCTGGCGACAGGGAGGGGACAGCAGCCTGGTCTTAGCCGAGGAGCATATGGGGCAGAAAGAAAAGCGGGGCTCACATAGACATCCATGTGGGAGCGATCAGGAACATGCCGCCAAGGCTCTGGGCTCTGGGACACATTCAGAAACTCCAAACAAGTGCATGGAAAAGATATACTTTGTTTTCTTTTCCCCCTGCTGAGAAGTGCTGTGCATTGTGTTTCCATGAGAAGCTTTTGTGGCTAATTTTGAAAAATGAAGCGAGCAGGTAAACTGGAGCTAATGGCCCCAACCCCAGGGCAGACATCTGGGGTGATGTTGACTTTGCTGCCGGAGAGCCAGCTGGCCTCTGTGGCCTGTGCACGGCTCTCCCCTCCGGCCCCATTCCCTGCCCGCCTCCAGGGGGCTGCGGCTTCTAACGAGCCAACTGCCCAGTCCCCTGGGCTGGCTTCCTGCTGCCGCCCAGCTTCTTGCTGTGGTGCCACAAATGTTTGTTTTATGAATGAACTTGGCCTGGGCACACCTTGAGGGTGCCCTCTCCCTCATTCTGAGAAGCAATAGCTTCCCAACAGCCCTTCCCATGCCAGGGGAAGGGATTCGCAGATCCAGGGAGATCTAGACTTGGTAGAATTTGCAATACGAGCTTGTCTTAATGACCAAGATGTTGGGGAGAGAAGTGTCCGATACGCCAGACGCTGTGTCAGTGGGGTGCTCGGCACACCTCGCCCTGACAACTTAGGACAGAAGGGTTTTTTTTTCTCATTTTATAGGTAAGAAAACTATAGCGTAATGCATGTAACAGAACTAAAACCACAAAGTAACTAGTGCCCAGGTTTAGAAGATAAGTGACCCGTGCAAATAAATGCTCAAAAGGTATTTGTTAATGGTATTGGAACATCGATGATCCTTCCACTGAACTACAGTTCGTGTTTGGAGTGTAGAAAAATGGTTGGTTTTTTAATACATACAGGAGAACCCTAAGGATGTGCAGATATCCCAGCGGGGCTGCAGTTGATGTGATTTTAGGTAGTCCCCGTTGGGTGGGGTGAAGTGGCTTTCCCCGTTTCAAAGCAGGGCCTGCTTCCCACCACTGAGTGTGTGTGTGTGTGTGTGTGTGTGTGTGTGTGTGTGTGTATAAGGGGGCTGGGTGGGAGGGACAGTCAGAGAAAGACTTGCCATAGCAGGACAGAGAAGTGAGCTCAGGCTTCCTTATATCTCTGTGCCGGGGTCTTTTCCGTTTTCAGCAACAGAAGGTCACCTTTCCAGAATTGACCGGAGTCAGCCTCATCAACAACTGGGAGTCCACAAGACTCCTAGAATGAAGTTCCCCAGTGCCTCTTCTCTACCCTTCGCCTAAGTCTGGTGTCATGGACACAAAAGAGAAAAAAAAAGGGGAAATGACAGTTACTCCCTTCTCCCTGCTAAATAGTCCCATTCTTTGATTATTCATTCATCCATCCAACCATCCGTCCAACCAACCATCCACCCACCCATCCAACCATTCATCCATCCATCCACCCATCCATCCATCCAACTATCCATCCATCCATCCATCCATCCATCCACCCATCCATCCACCCATCCATCCATCCAACCATCCATTCAAATTTTTTTAGCATTCCCCACATACCAGGCATGGTGCTAAGTGCTGCCTATGAACAGAGAGGAGAAAAGACACCTACAATGACACGTGGATGTAAGTTTACTGCACCCAGTGCCCAGCCCCTGACAGCCTTCACTGTCAGTCGGAAATCTGGATGTGTAGCCGGAAGCTGGGATGCACACACAACAACAGCACAAGTAGAGCAGGGAGTATTCCGTTGATGAGGATCTGACTCACCATTTCGTGTTAGCCATACACAGACTCTTGTGTCTGTTTTTACTCTTCCAGTCCTGTCCTTGAGCCTCTAAATCTCCCATCCAACACTCCGTGACTCCGCTGCCTCCACACCATTGTATTCCCCTGACTTCATGTCTGAGTTTACAGGGAGAGACTGTCAAGCAGAGTTTCAGAGTGAGCTCCCATGCTTGCACAAAGAGCAAGTCTGTGTTTCCTTCATCCAGAACATCAAACAAAATGTCTCCCTGGGCCCCTGCAATCCATGTTGCCACCTCGTTAATGACTGTCCAGGGGAAGGTTTTATGAGGTATCAGGGCAGATGTGAACAGATACAGGGGAGAACGAATGTCTTCTGGCCTGAGTCATGATGGGGTAAAAGCAGCACTGACCTTTTTGTGTATCTTCTCAAGTCATCAGCGTGCATTTACTGCGGTTTTGCCCCGTGCTCGCCCCGTGCTCATGAGTCTGCGAAGACACAACAAAGCAGGGTTACTTTGCTGAGTGCGATGGCTTAGCCTCAAACCGTGCAAGAGACTCGTGGAAGGGCAGGGTTCCAATCCTTCCTGCTGGCCTGGTGGCTGAGGTGGAAGGTCACAGTGTCATAACATCCAGAAAAAAATGTGGATACCTCGGTTTCCGGTAGTGCTATCTGGTGGCTGTAGAGAGAGTACCTAGCATAGAGTGAATGCTCCATGAGTTTTAACTACATGGATGATTCCATAAATAAGTGAATGAACAGGTGATGGGAGAGATGTAGCAGCTGACATCCCCAGACAGCGATGACGCGCATAGTGCTTTCCAGAGAGAAGGGGTAGAGGGGGCAAGAGCTAGACCCAGGGGGTACCTAGCACAACTTAAATTAAGTACTTGAGATTCCACAAAGGGAACAGACCGCTGGGCCGGTTTTTAATTATTGTAGGGAAACTGAGGCACAAGCCCAGTCAGCAGTCCTGGTTACAAATGGCCAGTATGATAAAAGAAATAATAATAATAATGGCCATCCTTTATATCCTATTAGATGTCAAGAACTTTCTAAATGCTTTACATTTACTCTTCCTAGACAAGCACTCACGCTGCATTTATTCCAAATTTGCAGAAAAACAGAGACAAAGACAGAGGTTAAAAAGCCCTTCCACTTTCTGGGTGCTGAGATTCAAATCTAAGCAGTGAGATTCCAGAGGTGGCTTTCTGAAGACAGTTACTGGGGCGGGGGAAGGGTTCCGCTGAGCGGGCTGGGGGTGTCTGGGCTCCTCCCACACGAAAGGACAAGGTCATGTCCAGACTCCACCCACTGGGGGTGCTGAACCAGTCCTGCAGGGTGGCTGCAGGGACTGGACAGAGGTGTGAGGGAGGCACACCTTCCTTCATGAGTGGACAGAGACCAGTCTGTCAGGCTGCTGCCGTGGACACTGGTGGACGTGGTGCTCTAGCTGCACAAGCCTTAGACCTTGACTTTCTCTCTCTGTCTCTCTCCAGTCTCCAAGGCCACACTCATGCATCACAGAGCTGCAGGTCCCAGCTCCTTGCAGGCGAAGCCCCCGCAGGCGGTCCCTCTCCTAATTTATCTTCAGGTTTCCACTGCACGCTCCCAGATGCCTTCTGGTGGGTGCCCTCCCTGCCTCGTCAGCAGCTCGCACCGCCAGCAAGGCCAGAAGGGAGCCATCTTTGTCCCAGCTCAGTCCACACCACCTGCCCCCTTCCTCTCTCCTGCCCACGCCACTGTCACTCCGTTTCCCAGGGCTTAAGCCTCGGAGATGCAGGTGGCGCGCTCGCGCTCTCTATCTCTCTCTCTCTCTCTCTCTCCATGACATGAAATCACTTATGAGTCCTTGTCAATTTGCCTCTTTTAACTTAAAAAAATTAATTAAGTTTCATTAAATCTCAATGCCTGCAGCTGCTTTCTCGCCGCCATCACTACGGCCCATCCCTGAGCGCAGTACCTTTGTGTGGATTCTTGGAGGATTCTTGTCTCCAGTTTCTCTCTCTTTGGCTCCATCCCCGACTTGCTGCCAAACCAATCTCTCTAAAGTGCACTTCTGAACATGTCAGTCCCCCGAGCAACGAGCTTCGACGGCTCCCCATTGTCTGCCAAATGACGTCCAGATTCCTTATCATGGCTTTTCACATCCACTTAGATCTGGTCTCAACTCAGTGCACATTTATTGAGTCCTGCTTCGTCCCAGCCCCTGCACCGGCCATTGTAAGTGTGAAACTGAAGCTAGGATATTTCCTGCCCTTGGGGGAAGAAAAGAGGAGAAACTGGTCCGCAAACCCCCAACCAGTGTTTCTTCCCACTCACGTCCGCTGCTGAAGGTAGGAAGGTGGATCTTTGCTCTTCTCCGGAACTTCCTTGGCACTTTCTTGACTCTGTGTCCAGGAACTTCCTTATTTCCATTCCATCTCTAACAAACCCTCTCCTGCTTTAATATCCCTTCCCTATGAAGTCAACCGTGAGTGTCCCTTCCAAAGAGAAATGCCCCTGAGCACTCACCTTCGCACACCTCTTTGTGACGGATCACTATCTGCTGTACATCAGAGATTTGCACCTACCTTCCTCTCTCCCGTACTGTCATTGCCCAAACCGGTGTGCACCGGCGAGCTGGTCCACAGAGGATTCATGTTCGTACATTCCTGGAAGAAAAGAAAAAAATCAGCCACCTTTGGTACTGTTTTCATTCGACAGAACTGGACAGTGTTTTCTCCTGCCTGCCTTCTCGGAGAGTTTACCACTTGTGTTTTATGCCTTCAGAATCTGTAAGAGAAAGGTGGAGTGTATAGTGTTTTCAAAACCTATGTTGATATGGGATGTTTTTCCTCACATTTATTTATTTTTCGTAAGATTGGTTCGCATCTCCTGGCAGTAGAGTCCCACAAAACACAGTTTAGGAAACCCTGTCTTAGAAAGGAAGACCTCGGAGTAGTAATGAGAATAGCGATACTAAGAAAATCCTGTGTTTTGAACATCTGCCCTGTGCTAGTCACCCCACCAAGGACTTTGATGGGCAGGTTTTTATACAATTTTCATGAAAATCCAAGACACAGGTGCTAATTTTAACCCATTATGCAGACTGATTAGGAAAGAGGCTCAGAGCTCTTGGGGGGGGGGACATTCCCAAGGTTATTACCATCATCAAGAAAGTTGTTAAACTTTATCATGAAGCTCAACTGGCTAGCCCCAGCACCTGTGCTCCTTGGGGGGGGGGGGGCTGTTTTTAAAATCTCTGTGATCCTTTTTGCTCCCAAATTCATAACGGTCTGCAACTCTTCACACACTTATGTCTTTGCTTTTGCAGTCTGGTTTTGCATTTGTGCTTTGATGCTTTACAACAGGGAGTAGAAAGAACACTGCCACACTGCTCCTTGCCTCAAGAGACCTGAGTTTATGACCCCAAATCTGCCTTTAATTAACCATGTGTCATTAGGCAAAGAATTTCTTCCCTCTGGGGCTCAGTTTCCTCAGCTGAAAAATGACAGTGAGGTTGGGCTCATTGATATCTGAGGTCCCGTAACCTCTTTTGACCATGCTCTTCTTTTTGCCAAGATTCTGTGATTAATAGAATTAGATGAGCCCTTTGTTGCCCATTGTATCTGCCAGCGAGAGAGCTGGAACTGTCTCTCAAAGGAATCCAGGCCGTGGCCAATTCACCGTGTGGACTTGGAGGCCACTCCAGTGACCCACAGTCCCCGGCGGCAGGAGGAGCAGAAGCCTTTTACCGAATATGTTCTTCCATTAGAGTATTTTTTTTAATGAGAACCATCAAATAAACTTCAGAATTTTATTTGGATGATATAAGTATAAACGAGTAAAAAAAAAAAAAAAAACAGATGGGATGCATTTCCCTTGCAATATATATGTGATTAAAGATGGAGGAGAAAAATGTTTGTAGCAAATATGTTTTGGATTTTCTGAACCCAGAGCTCTTGCAGAATAGTTGGAGGCTTCCAGAGCTCCAATACGCAGCTGCTCTGGCCAGCCTTCAATGACCCATCAAACCCCAGTTGTCTTGGAAACCCGCCTGCATCCTGTGATGGGTTCTCCATTGAGTGGCTAAAATGGCTTCAAGTTTTCCAGGGTAACATAGTTTGACTGTAGTTCACCCCTCAGGAGCCTTCCTACGAACAGGATGTCTATCTCCTGACCCCAGAGCCGCGAGCAGCCTAGCTGCAACAAATAAAACAACGATAGAGGCTCATGTCTGTTTGGGGGTTTTCCGGAAGCAAAGCACAGAATTTGGGGGATGGCGGATTTAGTCTGTAAAAAGGGCTCCCATTTAATTATTCCTACCCAGAGAGCAAGGAATTAAGGGTTAGCCCAAAGCAGCCATCGCAGTTGGGAGAGAGGAGAACAACCACAAAGAAACCCGTAGATGCTTTTGTTAATTAAAACGTTCTGAGGCTTGGACTCACAAGACATGGATTTTAATATGAATTCTACGGTAGTTATGATAATGCTAATGCTGTAATTTTAATTATGATGATTAGTACTTACTGAGCACTTACCATGTGCTAAATCCTTAAACGGGCCGTTATATTTATCTTTTTGACATCAGTAGCAGATTCTGTGCCTGGCCGTGCCTGGCCATGTCACCTCTGCTTGTCTCAGAGGTCATCATGGACACTAAAGAGAACTGTGTCTCTCAGGCTCTGCATGTCCCCAGGCCACGGGATGACTTTGGCCCACCGCACTGGACAGACCAGGACGGCCAAGGTGGTTTAAGAACCAGCAGCGACCCGCACGCAGTCAGGGGTGTAAACTGGTCCATAAACATCCCACTTGCCTTGCCCCTCAGCAGGACGATTCTGAGATGTGCCCTGTAGGCTTCTCAGACAGTCCCAGGCAGGATCACTGGGGGAGTTAAATGGCGTGTTCCAAGGACACTCAGCTCTCCAGTGGAAAAAAACACCAATGCCACATTGTATGGGGAGAAGCCCAGGAGGGTTTGAAGCATACTGACCTGAACACCAGCAAAACTGGAGGTTCTGGGGCACCGGGGTGGCTCAGTGGGTTCAGTGAAGGACCTGGCCTTCAGCTTAGGTCCTGATCTCGGGGTCCTGGGATCGAGCCCCGCATCGGACTCTCTGCTCAGCGGGAACCTGCTTCCCCCTCTCTCTCTGCCTGCCCCTCTGCCTGCTTGTGATCTCTCTCTCTCTCTCTCTCTCTCTATCAAATAAATAAATAAAATCTTTAAAAAACAACAACAAAAAAAAAAACTGGAGGTTCCCAGAGCTAAGGCAGTCCCTGCCCTCCCTTTATTGTTTCCTCCATACATACCTACATCTTTAAGGGCGACTTAAAGATACCTGGAAGCTTCGAGAAAGGATCGATAGGCTTGGAGATTCATCTACACTGAAGAAGCACACCTCTGGTTTCCTCAAAAGGAATAAAAACCTAGTATTAATTAAACATTCCTTTATTTCTAATTATAAAGGTAAAATATGCCCATCTCATAGAATTTGAAAGATAATGAAAATATCAGGAAATGCATACCCATAATCTCTCCAACCCAAGGATAAGTACCGGCAGCTAATCTTTTTTTTTTTTTTTTTCTTAAAGATTTGCTTATTTTAGGGAGAAAGAGAGCAAGCACATGAGAGTGAGCGAGGGGCAGAGGGAGAGAGAATCTTCCAGCAGACTCCCCACTAAGCACAGACCCTCAAAGCGGGGCTCCATCCCAGGACCCCGAAATCATGACCTGAGCCAGCCGCTTAACTGACTGAGCCACCCGGGTGCCCCTTGACAGTTAATGCTTTTTGAATGGATTTCCTGAGCCATAAAATGGGGATAATAAGAGAACACACTTCATTGAGTTGTTACGGGAAATAAATGATTCAATGCTTATATTTTTCTTAGAAAAGTTCCTGATAATTTTGAGCTGGTGTTAGGATTTTCAAGACATTTCCAGACATTTTCCTGTGCACTTTTCATGACATCTCCCTATGTCTTCTCACACATCCACACACACTCACATGCATGCACACGTGAATAATCCAAGAGAGGTGTTTACCAGATTATTCATGTTACAGCTGAACTGAATGAATAGTCTTGAAACAGATTGTTTTCCTGTTTCACAGCTAAGATATGGCAAAGCCAGGATTTAAGCTCATGTTTGCTTTACTATTTTTTTTCTCCTGTAACACACCATGTATATAACATGAGAAGCTTCTTGAACCTTTGTTACTTGCTTAGGTTTGTTATCCTGTTCCTTTCTCAACATTTCTCTCTGGTAAATAATTAGTAGTAAAACCGCTACTACAAAAAATGGCCAATATTCTTCTCATTCTTGACAACAAAACACAGGAGAATGGAGGATCCCGTTCTGGGTCACTTCCTTCTGTGCCACAGGGAACTTGCTTTAACAATTATCCACTCTCTCATTTGCTATCTCAATATATCTTTCATGGCGCCACCCCCTCGGCCTCTAAATAGAGTCAAGGATTTCCCATTTCAAGAAGAATATCTTCCCTTAACTTCTACACTTTAGGGATTAGTTAGAACAGGGAACCTGCAAACAACTCCAGAATCTCAGTGATTTTATACAGTAATAGTTTATTTCTTGCTTATATCAGTATATAGCATAGGCTAATGTAATCATTCAGGGATCTAGGGTCATTTTATCTCAAAGTTCTGCTCTGAGTCCTTGTATTGGCTCTTTGTTCACTGCAGTTAGGGGGAAAGAAGAAATGGAGGATCTCCAGTGGAGAGTTTTATGGCCCAAGATTGTAAGTGATGCACATAACTTATGCTCATATTAGATTGGTTAGAAAGAATTATTTTGTCCCACTTATGCAAGAAGGTCAGGCCACGTAGGTAAGTAGAATGCTAAGGGGTAGAGGAGACCCCAGATATTATGATAAAGCATTAGTCTCAGTCATGCTTCATCTCTTCCTATTTTTTCCCTACTATCATTTTGAAAGAAAGATAAAAATTACTAACCTCTGAATTGCTGTGGTTACTAACCACAGCATTGACCCACCTCAGCTCTCATTCTCCCTAACATTTTGCAGTCTTAACTTAGCCCTCCTGCCCTCATTCACTGCTCTCAAAGCACTGAAGACCAGTTCCATCCATGTCAAAATCTAGTCCCTAAAAGAGAGCCTGACACAGATTAGATAGATACTTAATTTTCATTGCATGGGTAAATACAATATGTAACTTTGGTGGTGTTCAACTCCTTTCTTTGCACAAAAAACCATTGCTCTCCTTTGATGTGTCAGATGTTGTTCTAGATAGTGGGCAGTCACTGGATGAGCCCTTCACAAGCAAATGCTGAGACAGAGTTTGACCTAGTGTTTCATTAGGGATTAACACTTTCAGAAGGGGAAGGCAAGAAGTGAGGTTAGGCAGATGAAGAAGCCGACTTGTTTTGGAGGCCTGTCAAAGACGTAGGCTACCACATGGGAAGCTCTGGAGAGTGTATGGCTCATCGGAGTTGTTCCAGGCATTGTTTATGGACTCTCATGGGAAGGGTATACCCTTGGGCAAGGTGGATCTCCGTAGTTGAGCAAACCTTGTAGCAGCTGAAGGTGAGATAAGTTCTTCGGTGAAGAGTGATCTGAGTGGCACAGCTCTCTGTCCACAAATGGGACTATAAAAATAAATGTAATATGGCTTTTGCTCCAAGATCTAGTAAGAGACATAATTATACACATTGCACATTTCAAAATAACATAGTAAATGTGACAATAAAGATTTGCAGAAGGTGCTTTGGGTAATCTGGAGGGGCATTTTGACATACATGGGTGATAAAGTTGTGACAGTTCCCTAGATGAGATTTATAGATGAGTTTTCCTAGTACATACGGCCCCTATTCTGACATTTGAAACATGCACAGGAGTCAATAGGAAAAGACATGGATGGTTTTCCAGACAGTGAACGCAGCATGAACAACAGTATGGAGGTTATTTTCTTCTCTTACTTCTTTGGCTGCTCCTTTCCTTACTGATAGAGTAGTTTGTTTTCCCTCTTGCTTCCTAACTATTAAATCTATCTAATAATTTTACTCATATTCTCTTTTGCATGAGTTCTATCATTTTTCCTAATGCCCTCGCTAACCCCCAATTCTAGCAGCCATTACCTCTAACATAGGCTTTCTCAAATGGAATCCTTTGATACTTGAATGACTCTTCGCAATTCTCTCAAGGATGGTACATAGCTAATATCATTTTCCATGCACAGGAGGAAAGTCAATTCATTGTATACAATGGATGCCTTAGGACAGACGGGTTTAATTCTTTTGGAAACCTGGTTGAGAAGGGCTGTTCTAAACCGAAGACCCCAAATTTGTGTCTCCATCCTTAGCCTCCTAACTGGACTTGAGTGTTACCGAGCTGATTTCTAGCTGCCCCTAGGAAATCTACAGTACCCCAGATTCCGCCTGTCCTAAACTGTCCCCTCTTGCTGTGCTCACACTTGTGCCTAATTTTGATCTTTGTCTTTGAGTCAGTGGTACCATCAAAACCACCTAGCCATCAAAACCCTCAACATCCTTTAATAGCCAACATATCCAGGGGACTGTCAGGTCCCCTAACCTGTCCTTCCATTTTCTCATTCCACTCCCAAATCCATGCTTTATAACTGTAAATGTTATTTCCTTCTTTGCAAACACATTAACAATCCCCTCACACCACACACACACACACACACACACACACACACACACACACAAGTACACACTTCCACAGAGTTGTTCTGCTCCCAAGTCTTCCAAGTCCAGTCTCCCCTTGCTAGAACCACCACTACCGACTTGCTAAAGGGAAGTCGCTCACATGTCATTCCCCTGACCCAAAAGCTTCAGAGCTTCCTAGATTCCTTCACATAACAGTTTTCTCCTCAAAAGCCAGAGGCAAGATAGGGGCTCCCACCTTGTCACCATGGGAATATTCTAGAAAGCCCCCAAATAAGAAGAGTGATTCAGCACCCTCTGAACAGTAAGCGTCATCCTCAGTTCCTCGCCACTCCCATTCACTTGAGAAATGTATCTAAACTGGAAACCATTTATGTTTTGTGATTATCTCTGCACCTAGAGACTTAGTAGCAAGTGTCCAGCAAGTGTCCTATAAATATTGATTGATGACTGCATAAGTGAATAAATGAGTAAACAAATACATAACGTTAAGTACATGCAATTCCTCTTCTATATATTCAGAGTTCTCCACCACACTGCTGTAACTTCCCCCTTTCTGCCCCACCCCCACGATACCGTGATTTACCACCTGCAATCCAGCCAAACAGTGGGGCTGGTCATGCTCTGACATCTCCTTGTTCCGGGCATTTGTCAATACTCTCCCTTCCCGTCTCGAAGTCCCGGTTTTACACTTTGCACTTGTCAAAATCCAACCCATCCTATCATGTCATATTTTTCATGTTGCTTTTTTTTTGCACTGATTTATCACCAGGCTGTTAATTCTCCATTCCTAGAAATAGTACAGCACAGAAATGTGTGCCCTTATCATATTCTCTCTGGTAATATGATTGTCACTACACAGGTAATGAGGCCCCATCTGCATATCTACCATGAGAATTCCAGCGTGAGATCTCAGCGGAGGTTGTCTGAGTTTCTCCCTGAGCCTTCTAGAAAAGATGCTGCTGCTGGTGACGATGATTAGAAAGAGTTCAGGTCTCTATTTTCAATTATCCTTCAAGTCTTCTGTGTCTGCGCCTTACCTATAGTTTGGATTTTAGTTCGTTCCTTATTACATGATGAAGTCCTACATTTAAAACATATGTTCCTCCTTTTGCCTGAGCTAACGTGCCCTGGGTTTCTGTCCTATGGACAAGAAATGTTCTTCTAATACACAGACTGGGACAATGAAGCTTCTCAGTTTGGCTTTTGAAGAAGACTTGAACTAATCCCCCCACCCCACCAGCCTCCCTGCCTCTCTCCCTTCCTCCCTTCCCCTCCTAGTCTTCATCTCTCTCTCCCCCACTTCCCTCCCTCTCTTTCTTCTTCTATCCCTGCTGTTGACATTTCTTGACTCTTCTCTGTAAGACTAAGCTCTTGAGCAAAAACTCCCCACTATTAGGTCCTAGAACCATTCTATCACAAGTTCCCTGTTAAGAGGGTGGTGGAACCCAGAGGAAGTATGGCTCAGTAAGAGAGCGTTAGCTGACACAGGTCTGGGTTTGAATTCTAATTCTATCACCTGCTATCTGTATGATGCCTCCCAAACTTACTCCTACCCTTTAAGTTCCAGTTTATTTGCTTATAGAAGGTTCACTTAGCTATGAGCATTCAACCCCCACCACAGGCATAGGGTGCAGGCAGGACACAGGAGAGGCATGGAGGACACCCAGGGTGCCATGTTTAAGGGGGTGCTGGCCCTTCAAGCCCTGACAGTGGGCACCTCCTTGCATTTTGCCCCTGGGAGCCTTCCTCGCCTCATCTTAGTCCAGGACTTGCGAGCTGGTGAGTTGTTAGACGTGAAAGGATCAGAGCAGAAACTGGTCCATGGTAAGTGTTCCGTAAGTCCTCGGTATTGGTGTTGTATTATAATTATGGTAACTGCCATTCTTCTTTTATTTAAAAGATTACCGCAATCACCCTTCTTACTGTTTCACCACCAGCGTCATCACTCATACCAGGAACACACTGATGCTTCTTTGACTTTACGATAAAATTAGACTTTTTTTGCAGGGGTGTTCTTTCCCGTGCTTCTTACCTTTAGAGCAGAATGGCAGCAAAACACGCAGGCAGGCTTAGTGGAGCTTTAGAGGGGAAAGCATAGTTCCAGCCAAACTGGGAAGAGCTTAATTAGTGCCCTAGCAGCTCAGAGCTGCTTGGTGCCAGCTGGCTTTGGGAAAGCCTGGAAAAGGAGGAAATCGGGAGCCTGATCACTCCCGAGAGAGAGTAAGGTGATGGTTAGGAGCTCAGGTTTCAGCACACCAGGATTCAAGACCTGGCTTCTCCACTTCCTGACTGTGTGGCCCTGGACAAGTCATTCTCTCTCTGAGTCATTTGTTCTTCTGGAATGACAGGCCCCAGTTCATTTGGCTGTGTGACAGTGATGCAGGACAATGCTTGTGAATAACGTAGCATAACCATCATGGACTGAGTGTCCGTATAAAGGAGGAATTTTGTCTTTCCCATTGTTGGTCTTATTGTTATTGGTATGGTACTGTGAGGCAGCGACCCCTTGTCCCTGTACTCCCAACCCGTGTAAGATCACCCTCTCTAGGCTTGTGGGGCCTGGAAAACCATGAAACCCAAACCACCTGCTTTGAATGGGACACTGTTCCCTGCAAGGCAAGGCTGCGGATCGGGGAGACCTCACGGTGATCTTCCACCATCCTTGACGCAGGTGAGATGGATTTTATAATCCAAGTTCTCTGGTATTTCTTCTTCTAAGTCTGTCCCATCCATGTCTTCTCTCTCTGTTTTCTGCATATCTATTGGCTCTGTCTGGGGAGGTAACTGACATCTTAATGGTACCTTTCTGTAGCCTCCTTGCCCCTCTGATTCAGGAGGAGGATGCCTCCCATCGGCTTGCCGTGATGACCATGTGTCTCCTGCAGTCCTGGGGGAGGCTACCTTAACTCTGAGTCATAGCCGGGATGTGCGTACATTTTCAGATTCAAACTGGGTGGAAGGGAGGAACACTGGGTGGGACCGGACAGGACTGGATGGGATGCTGGGTGGTACTGGCTCTAGCAAACAAGGACATATGGTCCCCGTGGCTGTTACATATTACCCCTTCCACGGCCACTTTGGGGAATACCCATTCCAGGGTTTGCAATGGGTCTACACTTGGGCTTCTGTCTCGAAAGATGTCTCCTGTCTTAAAAGAAGCTGGTGTCATCAGAGAAGCAATCGTGGGCCTGTACCTAATGGAAGATGCCAAAAGTGGTCCCAGGAATGCAATCTGAGCTTTCAGTCTGGAACACAGGCTTGCTCTCCGAGAGCCATGGGGCGGTTGGTCTGGAGCAAAGGCGGTGCAACACCAGGCCTCTTGGCTGGAATTCTGTGTACACGAGGGTGTTCCTTCCCTCCCACATTGCTTAGGGAGCCCACACAGAGGAACATCTGGCCCGATGCAATCTACAAAACATGCTGTGAAACATATCAGCTCCCTCAGGCCAGGGGAACCCCACCTAGTTAAATGAACAGGAAAGGGCCCCCCCAGTGAATTCTGGAGGCCGAGCTCTGTCTCACAGGACCTGTCTTTCTGCAAAGAATGAAGTTGAAGCCAGCGATTCACACCGAAGTCTGACAAAACCTGGGAGGCCGTCTTAGGAGTCAGGGCCACTAGCAGAAGGGATGGGTCAGGACCTGGAGCCACCGCCTGCTGGTTCGTCTCAACAAAGAGGAGCAAGAAGAAGGGAGGCGAGCCTTGCTTTGTCAACAGCAAAGCATCCACAAGGAGCGAGCCTTAATCCCGCAACTGCTGCGTCTCAAGTGCTGTGCCGTGTGCCTTGGATGCAGCACTGCATCTGATTTGCCCAATGACTGTAAGGTCTGTACCCATTTTGAGGATCCGGCATGTGAGGTTGAGAGGATACAAAACTTTCCCAAGGGCACCCAGCTAGGGCTCGTAGAGCCAGGAAGAAAACCCAAGTCAGCCTGCCTTTGAAGCATTTGCTTGTAGCCTTGCTGGGAGTCAAGCAGATTTCCCACCTGCAGACACAGCTTCCTGCCACAGCCTGGGGTCCTTGAGATGAGGGAGGGATCGTGGACGTGTCACAGCCTCTCATCTCAAAATCGCCACCTCCCAGGGCACGGACAACATGTATGTTTGTTTTCTCGGGTGACAGCGCTGGTAGACAGGCCCTGCTGACTTCTCGGGTGAGGGGTGAGCATCTGCCTGCAACTGGAGCCTCTCCTTGCTGTCGTGCAGGTCCGAAGGCAGGAAAAGGGGAGGACAAGGGAAGGGTTGCACATAATTAATTGAATGACTTAACAGGTTCCAAACTTCTGATTCCAATTAACCTCTGGACTTAGTTCTCGCTCAATCTGCTGACTCTCAGCAGAATGGACCCCAGACCCAGAACTGGTGAGAAGTGTGTTTCTAGCAACTTCCCCGGGACCCTGATGAGGAAAGGACAGCTTGGATTCATAACCAGGGCTGCCGTGTGGAGAGATAGGCCAGTGATCTCAGGGAAAGGGCTCGGACTCAGGGAAGCTGGTACGGGCCAGCCCCTGCGTGGCTTCTGAGCACAGAACGTTGGAGGACAAAGAGATGACTCAGACCAGCAAGCCCGAGACCTGAATCAGCAGCACCTGCAAACAACCACCTGTCCATTTGGACCCTTCTCTCCCACTTAACCGCCGCACTGTCAACATCCCGCTTTCCATATCGCTTATTACCTCTCATTTACCGAGACTGATGGGAAGTGAACGTTCCTCAGGGTGACTCCACTGGACCTTCTCTCTCCAAGCTTCTCCAGAACTGCAAGGTGGATCGAGCCACAGGATGTGGCCTCAGGATGGCCTGATGCAAACCCTTACCATCCCTCTTCCCACCTTGAAAATGAGACTTATATTCTTTAGGCTCCAAGACTCCATTTCCTTACCTAGCTGATAGGAATATTAACTTCACCTGCCTCTGAAGGGACAAAATTAAGTAATGCACATAAGAGGACCCAGCATATGGCTGGTGCATAATTAACCTTTCATACACTTTTATTGTTGTTATTACTACTATTATTATGAGTGTAGTTGCAAGCATATTAGTTTGTTAGAGCTGCTGTAACAAAGTACTACAAAATCGATTGCTTAAACAGCAGAAGTTCTGGAGGCAGGAACTCTTAAATCAGGGTGTCCTCAGGCTTGCTTACTTCTTCTGAGGGCCTCGAGGAAGAATCCGTTTCAGGCCTGCCCCAACCCCGGCTTCCAGTGCTTTCCTGGTGATCCTTGGCATTCCTCAGCCTGTAGGTGGCATCACCCAGTCTTTGCCTCCACCTTCTCACGGTGTTCTCCCATCCACATGCCGAGTCCACATTCCTTCTTCTTAGAAGGACATCAGGGTTCTGAAGGATCCAGGGTTTATCCTACTCCAATTGGTCCTCATCTTCACTAATTACATCTTTCATGCTCCAATTTCCAAATAACATCACATTCTGAAGCCCTGGGGGTTAGGACATCAACATAGAATCTGAGGAGCAAGGGTAGGTGAAGAGGGAAAAAGCTAGAAACACAGGTTAGAACAACACGTGCAGCTAGACCCGGTGGATAAGTGCTGAGGCCATTTGTCCAATAGAAGGTACTCAAACTGAGGTTGCGAAGTCAAGGCAGATTCGGATTACTGCAGTGTCCCAAGACATTCCAGCATCGCGGGCTGGGTCCGGAAGAACGCTGTGACCAGTGGGGATGTCTACCATTCTAGATGAATGCATCCGAGTTTCGCCCCAGCTAGTGATTAGAGATGAGTCAAAGATGCTCTAGCTCCAGGAAAAAAGAAAGGAGCTCTGAAGATCTCTTTGCCCACCCAGCCGACCCAGAACACAAGGAGGGGGAAGCATTCATCTGAATGTTTCCTCACAGTTGGTACAATATCTGCGATCTTGCAACTTTGCAGTGGACACACATTAAAGGATGCTCTCAATCTGGAAGCTAAATACATCATTTCAGAATCGTAATTACTTCTTGGGTTTGGCTCTTCCCCTTCTAGAGGTTTTGTGTGCACACCACACTCACAGACACGGGAATCTCTCCAAGAATTTTCCAGAATCTTTACTTAATTTACTCTTCCCAATAACCTTTTTATAAGGTTCTATTATTGTTACCATTTTATAGATTTGGAGACTGAGCTGCAGAGATGTTAAGAAACTGTCTTTACGTCACACAACTATTAAAAAGAAGAAAGAGGATGACGAGGAGGAGGAGGGGAACTGGGAAGAAGTGATATTTCATCGCAGGTAGGACCCTGAACTCTTGTCCTCTAAGAATGTCTAAGCCAGGGGTGAGCACACGATGGTCTATGTGCACTGTTTGTGTAGGTAAAGATATGTTGCAACACAAGCAATCTACATTCATCTGCGTGTTATCTCAGGCCGCTTTTAAAATGATGTCGGGGTTGAGTAGTTACAACACAGACCATATGGCCCACTGAGCCAAAAATATTTACTATCGTGCCCTTTACCAAAAATGTGGACTGAACTGGACTTAAATCAGCTCACAATGTCTGTCTTCAGACATTATGGGTACATAATGTGTGGGTACACTGTGAGCTCTATTTGAGCATGGAAACTGGATTTGCCCTGAGCCATCCACATTTTTATCGTCCTAGTCCTTCAAATTAAAATGTCCCATTGGGGGGGTACCTGGCTGGCTCAGTGGTTGGGTCATGATCCTAGGGTCCTGGGATCGAGTCCCGCTTTGGGCTCTCTGCTCAGTGCAGAGCCTGCTTCTCCCTCTCCTGCTCCCCATGCTTGTGCTCTTTCTCTCTCTCTGTCAAGTAAGGATCCAGCCACACTGTAGTAAAAATCATTGTTCCCACAACTGACACCTTTGGCACCTCTTCCCCAGTCAGTAACTCCCATCTAAATGTCCTTCTCTAAAGACTGCATAAATTATCACCTATATGCAAATATGATTATGACTTAATTACTAGGGCTGATTGGTGATTAATTTTTTGATTATGATCAATCACTTCTCGCAAATCGTATTAAAACATTCAGGGCAATCGCCAGGATGCTAATAATGCAGTTTTCCTTCAGACTCTGTAACGACCCCAAACCAGTCAGAATAAGCTCTTTGCTGAAATCTTCATTTTGGAAAGAAATGATTTGAAGGCAGTTCATAGGGGGAAAAAAGTCAATAAAACTATGAAAAGCACTTAATATTACTCATAAATAAAGAAGTGCTGTATAAAAGGAGTAATGATTTTAAGCCATCAAAGTGACATTTAAACATTGATAATAATGCCCAAGTATGGAAGCGGATCTCAAGGAGTAGATCTTCTAAACATCGATGAAATCACTTTGTAGAGAACTTACCAAATTTGTCCAGATTCAAAATACACTTACTCTTTGACCTGATTGTACCACATCTGGGAATTTCTCCTAGAGAATTTTTATAAAGTTTATAATCATCTATCTATCTATCCATCCATCTATAGCATAAACATAACACAAGTCTTTTTATTTTTAACTCTGCTTATGATACCGAAGAAACTTGGGTGCAGACGTGGATGTGAATTTGTTCAATGAAGTATGATTTATACACATGACAAAGTCCTGGGTGGCAGTTTAAATAATGTATCATTTAAATATATAGACATGAAAAGCTATCGAAGGTCTACTAAGTAAAAGAAGTTAGCTACAGAATGGTATGTAGAGTCAAACTTTATTTTGCATCAGCATCACCTAAAGGTTTTGCTGAAGCACAGATTGCTGGATGCACTTTGGAATTTCTGATTCAATAGGTCTGGGTCAAAACCTGAAATTCTGCATTTCCAACAAGTTGCCAGGTAATGCTGCTGATGCTGCTGGGCCTGGGACCACACTTTGAAATCTGTTGATCAGTGAATGATACATTGTATGTCTACTTCTATATGAATGGATACATTCTGGGACAAATAATATTATTGATTTTTGGAGGCATAGGACTGGGGAATGGAGTCTAAATTTTACTTTATAATATTTATACTATGTGAATTTGTACTACTAACATTTATAATATAAACATATTAGCAATATGTATTGTTTTTAAAAATAACCTGCTGCTCACTTCATTCTTTCTCACCTCCCTTTTCATGCTAAATACATGTTTCTTAAAGAACTTATAATTCCACGTATTTTCTTCTTGTCTGAGAGTAGAGAATACATTTTTGATATGGACTGTATTTGTTATCTATTGCTGTGTAACAAACTGCTCCAAACTTGGGTTTAAACTTAGCAACAAAGATTTATTATCGCACACAGTTTTTGAGGTTTAGAAGTCCAGAAGCAACTTAGCTGGCTGATTCTGGCTCCCCTAAGGTCTCAGAGATGCAGTCAGCTGGGATTGCTGTCTTCTCAGGCTTTGAAGTGGGGCTGGAGAATCCAGTTCCCAGTTTACTTATGTGGCTGTTCAGCAGGCAGGCTATTTTCATTCCTCGCCAAGTAAGCCCAGCAATTTTTAATTATGACCTCCCAAACACCTTCAGATTGGTCGTAGGATGGCTTGTCACTAAGATCAAAGTATTTCTTTGATGAAAAAAGTATTTCTTTTATCATTCCAATGGTTAAGAAGAAAATGAAAGACTACGGGATGGAAAAGAAGAAGAAAAAGAAGGGAGGAAGGGAGAGAGGAAGAAAGAAAACAGGAATAAGGAATTAGATCAAGGAATACAGAGGGAAGCAGGGCCCCAGGATTTGAGGCCAGGACTCTTACCACATTTCAGATAGCAGCATAAACAGGTGATACGTTAACAGTTAACTGGGGATTAGAATGCATTCGTTGACCTTTCATATTCATTAAGCCCTTGTTAAGTGCTAGGCCTTGCCTGGGCTGCTCAAGATGCAGAGCTATAAAAGACCAGGGCTCTGCCCCAAAAAACTCACAGGGAAGACCGACCTATAGACAAAAAGAAAAACAAGCAAAAAATAGCTAGTGCTTATTTAGTGCTGGTGTGTTCTGTGTATTATTCTGGCATGATTTCATTTAATCCTTTCAATAGCTCTGGAAAGGAGTACTTTTATGTCCATTTTATAGAGAAGAAAATAAGAGTTACATTTGGGTTAGGACTTGAGTTAAACTCAGGACTGTGTGCCCTCGGAGCCTGACCTCTTCATCACATTAGCCTGAATTTCAGGCACTTTCGATGTAGCGTTGAGACAAGTCCTTAAGTAAGTCTTTTGAGATAAGTCCCTACTCTGATAGAAATAAGGAGAAACATGGGAACACAGAGGAGACTGGTTCCAAGGAAAAGGCATCAAAGAGAGACCTGGGACATTGTGTCTTTAAGGATGTGTCTTTAAGGGTGACTTAAGGCTCACATGGAGAAAAGAAGGTGATGGATGTTTTGGCCAGCAGAAAAAAATATTACAGAGAGAACCACCGGAAGTCAGCTTTATAGACATGGAATTCATATGCAGAAGAAAGCGAGGGGGTGGCCTAGAGGAGAGATCTGGGACAAGGCATGAAGGACTTTGTGTACCAAGTAAGTGATTTGAACTTGGTGTCATAGGAGATGGAAACCAGTAAGTTCTTTAAGCAGAGTGAATTATTACGATTGATCTCTTAGAAGACTTCCTCTGGACCAAAGTTGGGGAGTGATCACAGGAAGAGAAATTACTGTCAAGGGGGTACAAGCTGAGGGCGATTTCCGTCATGAAAGTAGAAGTGATGAGAGGGATTTATCATTCATAAAAATAATAACAGCAGTCACAACAGAGGATATTTCTTGAGTGTTTACTAGAGAGCACACTCGGTGCTAAGTCGAATTTGTTCTATGTACTACCTGGTGGTTTAGATATGCATCAATTTTACCTGAATTTTGCAGAATGAGGGAACTGAGGCACAGAGGGTCATTCACTTGCTTGTCCACAGACCACTCACAAACACTAAAGCCACGAATCCACAGAAGGTCTTTAGATCCAGAGGCTGTATCTTTTTTTTTTTTTAACTTTTTTATTAACATATAATGTATTATTTACCCCAGGGTACAGGTCTGTGAATCATCAGGCTTACACATTTCACAGCATTTACCATAGCACATACCCTCCCCAATGTCCATATCCCTAACCCCACCCCCCCCACCTCACAGCAACCCTTAGTTTGTTTCGTGAGTTTAGGAGTCTCTTATGGTTTGTCTCCTTCCCCATCCCATCTTGTTTCATTTCTCTTCCCCACCCCCCCCCCATAACCCCCTGCCCTGCCTCTGTATCTTAACCACTATGTCACAGAGATAGTGTCACTTGCTTTAAACAAAGATGTCCTTGGAGGAAAGGGGTAGGGGTGGGACTCTTTGTTGGGATGGCTGACAGTCTTAAGAACCAAGGAGATGTCTAGTTCCATCACATGGTTGCAGAGTAAAAGACGATGATGCTATTCAGAAGTGACAGTACGGTCTGTTCTTAGGAGAGAGTTGGCCTTCCTCCCCCTTCCACACCCATAGTGAAGATGCATTTGCTCTGAACCGTTAGCCCTTTCTGGCTGGGTTGCCCTGGTGACCAATGGCATTTGCAAGGCAGCTGGCTAAGGTCATGGGTCAGGCTCTCACTATAGAAAACACACCCCAGGTCTTTGTCTCCTCAATAACCAGGCTGGTCTCGCCAACTGAGAGAGCTAATTGGCCCCGTCCCTTTGAAATGAGGAGCCAGCGTAGCTGGAAGTTAATAAAATGCATCAAGGAAAGCACTGGATCCTATCACATCACCGGGGAAGACTTGGGGACCTGGAGATTCCTGAGTCCCAGCCCAGACCTCCTGAATCAGGATCTCTTTAAAGGAATCCCGTGGATCTACATTTTTTTCCTTAAGTTTCCCAGGTTATTCATATGCACAGCTAGGTTTGGGTCCCACTGAAAATAGCCTCCTCTCTTGTCACTCCGAGGATCATCAGGTGGAATGGGAAGTCCAGGTGCTGAGCTGGGGAAAAAAATGGAAGGAGAATTGGTGTACATCATGTCTCAGGCTTGTGACTCTGGAGTGCTTAGGACTGGTGGAATGGATGGCAATAATAGGCGGGGGGCACAGGCCTGAAGAGGTGACTTACTATTCCTGCTTCGGTAGGAAGGAAGGAGCTACTTCTTCTGGATCCCCCCACAACCCCAACAGTAAGCAGTGAGAGTATAGTCACGTTCACACCTGCGGAAGAGACCAACAAGTGGGTGGGTGTGAGTGCCATCCTCAACCATGGGTTCTTCGACTTCCCGAGCTACAGGGGGTTATCTATGCAGGAAACTAGCAACAGAGACTGGCATTGACTTAAGGTCTTTGCCCCGCATTCCTTTGGTGGGCAGCAGAGGGGAAACCCAGGTCTCAGGACCTCCGCCTCCCTGGAGACCTTGAATTCCCTTAACATCTTCAGACCTTGGCAGTCATGTTTCTGTGATTGCCACTTGCTGAGCTTGACTTCATACAGGGCCTGGGAGGCTGGCGCCATCCCAGCTACTCTCAATCAAGTCTATCAAGAGGCAAGCAACATTTCTTCCAGGCTTTTCTGTGTGTGTTGCTGGTACCTTCTTCTGTAAGCATTGGATGGGAACCTAACTCCTACTCCCAAGATGTGTTGCTTCCCCTAGAATCTGGGCCGATTATGGTGGCTGTGACCAACCATATGGAGCAGAAATGACACAGAGCCAGGCTCCAGGCCCAGACTCCGAGAAGCCAGCAGCTCTCGCTTCCTGTCTTCAGAAATGCTCGCTCCTAGATCATGTGGGGAGTCTGATGCCTTGCTGGGGAGACCCCTGGAGAGCCCCTGAGAAAATGTGGAGAGGGAGAGGAGCCCAGGTGAGCCCGGACAGCCTGCCGAGAGTACTCGCCTTCCACCAAACAGGTGATCGAAGGCATCTTGGATCTTCAGACCAAGCGCATCACTGGCTGAACAAGACCTCGAGATGCCAGGCGGTGCCCTGAGGGACAGAATAGCCCCCGTGGAGCCTCGCTTGATTTCCTGAGCCCTGCCAAAATCAGGGGGGTATAATAAGATAGGTTTTGTTCCAAGCCACTAAGTTTAGGGATACTTTGCTAGGTGGCAGCAGACCGGTGAACTAGAATCCCGGAGTCTGAGTGAAGCTCTCTGGGCATGGAGGGTGGTTAATATTCCATGGGACAGCTCTCTCAAGAGCTGTAGTGTTGGCCATACTCCACCAGTCAGAGAAAGTCAACACCTTCTGGGAGCAAAGAGCCTATCAGCTCCCATTTTATCAAAATAATAGCCTAGATGCACAAGAGACTCCAAGGGTCAGCCTATTCCTAAGACTGCCCCTCTGCACACGCTCGCCTTCTCCTCGCTCCCCCAGCAGGGGATGGGCCTTTAAGAAGCTGTCAAACACTCCACTTAGCAGAGCTGTCCCTATTTCAAAAGTTTTTGTGGGGGTCAAAATAAAGGAAAGTCCCTGGGACTCCCGGAGGAGGGACGACTTGGAAAAGTATAATGCAGTGACCTCTATTACGATGACTCAGCCAACCTGATCCTGCCCTCAGGAGGGGACCGGGCCTGGAGAAGGAGATGAACCCCCGAACCCCACAGCTGCAGATAGAGGTTACCCATCAGAACCATTACTAAACACAGCTTCCCGCACCAATAGTGTCAGGGAGAGAATGCTACCGACTCTTCAGGAAAAACACACACTCTCTCCGTCTCTGTCTCGCTTGGTGTTCTGAACCCCTCTCGTTACGTGGAAGCAGGAGCACATCGACCCCCTAAAACCTCAGTCCTGGAGACAAAGGCAATACTCACCCCCCAGTCTTTCTGTCCAGAGAAAACCAGATCTGTACATGCAAAGAGGAAGTGCCAAGGCAAGGGCCCCACTAAGATTACGGGCTGTTAATAAGGAAAGACAGAGCCAGGAGGTTTGATGTACAACTCGACAAGCAGAGGTTAAGAGGAGAGCCGGGGCAGGCTCATTTGCAAACTGGGTCCTGTTTCATTAAGTGAGAGCGGAGACAGCCTGGCTCAGTCCAGCAGAGAAGGACCTCATTATCCACGTAGGGAGCAAGAGATAAGAATCTTTTAATAATTGTTGGGAATTTTTTTATTATGATGTGGAATGCCAATTTAGGCCTCTCCTCACAGACTGGATACAAACAGCCTCCTTGGAGTGAAAGCTGCTCCCCCGGCTGTGGTCATTAAGGACAAAGAGGAGAGAGACGGATGTTTGCTCGAAGAAAGGCCGCTGCTCAGGGGGCTCCCATGGCTGCCAGGGACCAGCAGCTTCTGGACCGGTTGTCCTGTCTCCAGAACCTTCCCAGAATCCTCAGGGGTTTGTCACCCTGGGCCCTGTCACCCAACCTTCGGTTGGCCCCAAATCGCCTCAAGATATCCCAAGTACCTGCGAAGGGCTGGGTTATTTTTCTGTTCACTTTAAAAAAAACAAAACAAAACACAACAAAACACAACACACACACACACACACGCCAAACTTCAAGAACAAGGATTTACACAGAACTTTGTATCATTACTGGAGAGACAACAAATATTTCCTGTACTAAGCAGCAGTTAAGCATAGAAGTGTAATGAAAGCCAGACGGTGTGATTTTGTTTTACCTAGACACCCTTGCCTACCAAAGATTGGGCTCTTTGTTTGAAGGGAAACTGAGGAAGGAGCTCAGTGTCCCAGACACCCTAGAACCAGTCGGATACATTGTCCTTGGTGTGCTTTAGGGATTGAAAGAGAATTGAAGAGGGAACGACTTTTTTTTTCTCTTGATGTGATTTCACCTCATGATTTGTGGAACAATCGAGATTTATGACATTGCCATTGGGGACTTCCTGTCAGAAGGCTCTTCAGGCCCCACTGGAGACCCGCTGGTCCTGAGGCAGCCTTTGCTCAAGGTGTGCCCTCAAAGGCAGAGGAGAAGGGAGATCAAGGCCTAACGAGGCCTGTGCAGCGCTGATCCTCTGGCCCTGGGCTGTGCTGGGGGCTCCCCTCTGATCCCCCACAGCTGGGCTTTTAACCCCGCATCCCCAAGGATTCCCACAAGTGGGTCCTTAATTCTTTCCACCAGCCTCTCTTCTCCCCCCCACCCTGCCCTCACTCCGCAGCTCCCTTCCATTTCCGCTCCCTCTTCCCCTACATCATGCCCTGTGGGGTAGATGATGAATGACAGTGATGGTGGGTTTTAAGTCCGAGGTGTCAGGAGCAATGAAGCGTCTTTGAGTCAGACAGGCCTGGCCGTTTCCATCTTCACAGGCGAGGGCACCGTGCCCGGGGCTGGAGGCTCCGGGAGCTGTCTGAGCGTTAGCTCAATGCCTGCTCCTTGGCGGGGTTTCCGAGAGGCCCGAGGAAGGAAGGGGTGTTGCCGGCTCCCTGGTGGGATGTGTGCTGACAGCTCTCAGGCTCCGGAGGGTCCCTGGTGCACAGGCCAGCAGCAGCTCCCAGGCAGATGCGGCTGAGCGAGCTGCCCGTGCACCTTGCTCGCCTTCTCTCTGCGGCCCTTCTGGCGTCGCCCCGGAGCAGGAATTTTAGTACTATTAACGCTAAGTATCCGACAATCGCAACTAGGGGGGACTGGAAGGTGATGGAGGGTGGTGTTGAGAGCAGGAGGCCCCTGGCTTTGAGTAACAGACAACTTTGCCACGTCCTAGCCGTTGGAGGAGTTCCCTAACGCGTCTGAGCCCCTGTCTGCGTGCAGAGCCGGGATAATCTTGGGACCTGTGTTGAGAGCGAAAAAGACAAAGAAGCAAAGTTTGGTTGTGACCTAAGTGTGCAGGGAAGGAGGGAGCTCTGCGGCGGCGTTGCTGACGCGTGCGGGATGTGAACCGAATTCCGCTTCCACCGTCTCTGAGTTAACCCGGTCCGTGGGAGTCACTGTAGCTCCCTAGGAGGCTGGGAGAATTGAGGTAGTCGCTGTGAAATCGCCCCTGGAGGGAATGGGAAACAAGTCCCGTTCACACCAAAGAAAGAAGAGGGAGGGAATGCAGGTGCAGGATCAAAGTACTCATACCTGGTTTTCACAGACACCGCCCCCCGCCCCCACTGTTGGACTCCTAGCTTCCTATTCCTGACCTTGACTTCTCTCCCGCACAGACTTGCTCTAACCTGGCTTGTCTCCACTGTGCATGAACCAGGTGGCCATACTTTCAAAACTAAGCAGCTATTTCTGTAGTCTGAAATGTACCTCTTTCTTCTTTCCACCAACTGACATTGTATGCTTCCTGAAGTCACCTCCTCCAGGAGACTTCCCTGACTGCCTCTGAGCCATGCAAAGAGAAGAGATCAGTATTTTTATATGAAGCACCTTGCATCTCTCACTGAGGTTGACAAGAAGGTGGCCCTGGGGCGCCTGGCTTGGCTTAGTCAAAAAAACACATAACTCCTGGTCTCGGGGTCATGAGTTCAAGCCCCACACTGGGTGTAGAGATTACTTAAATAAATAAAACTTTAAAAAGAAAGAAAGAGGTGGCTCTGGCTCTGGCTCTGGGACTGCTGAGCTTCTCTCCTGACACTGGCATTCCTGAAGCAGAAGCCCTGCTAACGGCGGGTTGGCTTCAAGGGTGGCATCCGTATTGTTCTGTTTTGCTGGTAACTCAGAACGACAGAGATTTTCCAGGGTGTGTTCTCAACGTCCATAAGCACCAGGGACAAAACAGAAGGTTGTGGTAGAGGAAGACAGATCGTGTAGAGACCAAGGTGAAGAGAAAAGAAAAGCAGTTTTTGGCTCACTTGGCGGACAGGCACTGTTATTCAACAGTAAAATTCGAGACAACATTAGTGCCATCCCGATCTTGGGCACCCTCACGGAGGCACGTGTTTTCAACTCTGTGGCTTGCCAGGGCAGTCTTCTGACTCCCTGTGCCTGGAGTTCTCTTTTCCACCACCTTTGATGCCTGGCTTCTTCGCTTTCTTTAGGCTTCTACTTAAATGACACCTCCAGGAAGCCTCCCCTGACCACACCATCCAAAGTAAAACAACCCTCATTATTTTCTCTCCCTGCCTCCTAAGTGCTTTTATAATACTTATCACGATGTAAAACTACTTTATTTTTATAATTACTTATGTAGTTACTTTTTGGCCCTACCCATATAATCTGAGTTTCATGGTTTTAAGAGCCTTCTTCTTTGCCACCATAGCTCATCATCTAGAACAAAGTCTGGTCTATTAGGTGGTAATGAGTGTTTGTTGAATGAATATAGGATGGTCCACAGGAGCACTGAGTAAGTTACAGAACGGGACTTTTGACTCGAAGAGCCTCCTGAGTAAAGGTAGTGTGCAGACTTCCAGGGATCACTGGCGACATCATCCCCTTTGCTCCGTGTGCTCCTTTGGCCCTCTTGCACTGCGATCAGCCACAAATAACTGCCCCCGTATCAAGGCCGGGGAGACACAGGGGTGCTATAATGTTTACCAATTAGTTAAGATGCCCTTTGTTGTCTCTGTTCTGGGGCAAAAGGGCTGGACTTGGATGTCCAGGTTGACAAGTATGATTTGGAATCCTCAGTGAAGGATGGGGCCAAGTCACGCGTCACGCAAGTCCGGCGTGTTTTGTTTTTACATCAAGTGCTTTGAACTGTTGACATCCCGGGGAAATAAGTCTGTACACCCTGCTGGAGGCAGACACCTTGCAGATGGGGCTACGACCGTGTCTCTTACCTAATCCTGCAATTCCCTGCAAGTCCGGCCTTGGAGCTGGTCACCTACGGGCACGCGGTCAGCAGCTCCCACCTGCAGGGAGATTTCTCCCTCCTACCACCCTGTTCCCACCATGGCTAAGAGCTCGTGTGTGGAGCTGAGACAGAACGGGCTTTATATTCAGTCTTCCGTACCACGAGCTACTGTCAGACACTCAACAATCCCATTAACCTCTCCGCGTACGCCCCAATTTGGCTGGCACCTGCAAAATAGGAATAAAAATGCCTCCCTCATGGGATTTATGTGAAGAGTAAATGAGTGAATGTTTGAGAAAACCCTGGCCAAGACTACTGCAGAGTGTTTTGGGATTTTCTCCACTGTAGTGGTGACTCACTCGGTCATTATACCCTCTGCTCATTCAATTGGCCTAAATCTGCTTAGCGGGACACTCTGCACCCACCGATGCCCGGCGCCCAGCGCACGGCGACATGAAACCGCCCCTGCCCCCCGACAGTTCAGGCTCCAGGGCAAGAGAATGCCCTGTGCACAATTTGGAAAACAATTTGAGACATCTGAAATCACAGTAAGAAAATATCTGGAGTGCCCAGAGGAAAGAGTGATCTCATTTCCTGGGCTAATCATGGAAAACTTCACAGAAAAAGTGCTCTTGAAGTGGATGTTGGGTCATAAAAGTGACAGGAGAGAGGGCATATGTGAAGGCCTGGAAGTGTCCAAGGACACAGCATCCCCCCGGGGGCTGAGGTCTCGGGCTGACCTGGACAGCTGCCACAGGTGCCATCGTAGCAGGTGCAAGATGAGTCCCACAGGCTTGGTCGTACTTTCTTCTGAGGCCCTGGGAGCGCCAGAGATGTAAGGGGATGAAGGTGGGGTACTTGCTTAGGTTCGGAGTGGAAAGGGGCAAAAATGATAGCAGACGGAACATTTGAGAGGCTGGTGCCTTCGCCCACTCTGGAGACAGCAAAGGCTCATCAGGATCCGGGCGCTGGGTGTAGAGAGAGAAAGCCTGGAGGAATGTTTGGAAGGCAGATGAAACACTTGGCAAACTGGTTGCACAGCAGACATCCACATGATGAAGACTTCTTTAAAAAAAGAAAAAGATTGGGCGCCTGGGTGGCTCAGTTGGTTAGGCGACTGCCTTCGGCTCAGGTCATGGTCCCGGAGTCCCGGGATCGAGTCCCATATCTGACTCCCGCCTCTGCGGGAAGTCTGCTTCTCCCTCTGACCTTCTCCCCTCTCATTCTCAGTCTCTCTCTCTCTAATAAATAAATAAAATCTTTAAAAAAAAAAAAAAGATTTACTTATTTGAGAGAGAGACAGAGAGCGAGAGAGACAGAGAGCACACAAGCAGGGGAGAGGCAGAGGCAGAGGGAAAAGCACACTCCCCACTGAGCAGGGAGCCTGATGTGGGGCTCGATCCTGGGACCCCAGGACCATGACCCAAGCCAAATGCAGAAGCCTAACTGACTGAGCCACCCGTGCGCCCCAATGGAGGCTTCCTGCAGCAACAACCAAACTCAGTGGCACTCATCAGAATGGCCCCATGTTCATAGCCCGTCATGCGGGTCTCAGTCCCTGCAGGAATGGAGGGAGCTGAGGTTACCCCATCCTACTGCAGTGAACCTCAGAACATGCGGCTAGCTCAGGACCCGAAGTTCCTCTGGGCACCCCGGACATTTTCTTGCCTTGCTTTCAGATTTCCCGAACTACTTGCCAGTTGTCTGTGCACACAGCATCCCCTGCCCGGGTGCCTCAGCTATCTGAGGTCAGGGGCTCTTTTATGTCCTCGTGCACTGGGCCCTGGGCATCCTTAGCAACAGAGTCCTGCCAAGAAGATGTAGGCCAATGGAATGAGCAGGGGGCATAACAATGAGTGAGTCACAACCGCAGTGGGTTGTTCAGGGCCATTCAGTGAGTGGTTCAGGGGCAGGAGGCCTTCCTTTATCTTCACTTCCTTCCGGATGTTTTGCATCACCTCCCCTACTGGACCAGAGTCAGGTCCAGCCTCCAGTCCCTGCTGTCCTGCCCACCAGCACCACCACCCAGGCAAGTTTTCCGCCCTCCAAAAATGTTCATGTCCTCATTTGTAAGGTAGGAAGACCAGTGGAACTAAACTCAACCAGTTGATGGAAGGACGGGGTACCATGAAAACATTTCACGGGGCCCATGATCATCTCCCCACCGTTCTATCCAGCAAGCACCCGCTGGACCCCCTCTCAGGGCCCAGAGCCAGCCTCTCTATCAGCCCTGAGAACGCAGCGGGGAGGGACAAGCCGCCAGCTTTCGTGGGCCGTGCATTCTAGGTGGGAGGCTGGTCATCGACAACAGAGAACCCAAGACGTGCCGGATGATACGTGTCAGGCAGAAAAGATAGAATAGGCCCCGAGCAGAGCTGGGGGGGCTGTTGGAGCTAAGGCAGCCAGAGAAGGTCTCTCTGAGGAGGAGACATTTGAGCAGATAGGGGTGAAGCGAGAGAGTAAGCTTTGCAAAGTTGTGTGGGAAGAACTTTCCATGCAGAAGAAACTGAGGCACAAAGGTCCTGAGGCATTTGGTGGACAGAACAGCCGGATGGCTCAAAGGGGTGGGAGCAGGGTGAGCGAGGAAGGGGGCGGGGAAAGAGCAGGGCGCCTCGGCAGCCCGGGGAAAGGGCTTGGTGTTCATTCTGAAGGAGGCGCGAGGTCCTGGAAGGAGTCTGTAAGGGGAGGCCCCACCATGGGATTTCCAGTTTCAGAGGGTGACTGTGGCCACTGTGGGCAGGTGAAAATCAGGGCGGGGGTACCTCCTGGGAGCTCCTTGCACTTATCCAGGGGAAAGGTGTCGAGGGTGGGGTGCCCCCTCCTCACGCAGTTGTCGCTGGTACATTGTCTGGCGCACGTTCAGACCGTGGAAGCGTTGTCGATCCTTATTGCATTCTTTACTAGCTGTCCCTCATTTGCCTTGCCCTCCCATTCTGCCCCCATGACATATGCAGGTCCCATTTTCCCAGTCCTTGAATCTGAGAGCACCCAGTTGCCCTCCTGGAACCAGAGCTGCTGGGTCATGAGGGAATCGGTCCCGCCTTAGGCAACACCCTCGGTCCCAGTGTGTTGGTGCCGATAACTGAGGACGCACTTTGCATAGGCCTCTCCGAGGACTTGGCTCCAAACGCAGAGCTGCCGGGTCTGCTTCCCTGCGGAGCATCTTCCTGCCCAGTCACCTGCCACTGGACTCCTCGGAGGGCCAGGCTGACCCCTGGGTGGCCTGGGTTGCAGGGAAGGTTCTTTCCAGCAGACAGCCGCTCCTGAAACTGCTGGGCTCTCAGGCCTCACGAGCCCCACCTCAAAGGAGATGCCGCAGCCTGATCAGTAACCAAAGGGCAAGGCGGGCTTGGGTGTAACCCGGAGCCAGTGTCGTCCGGGAAGATAGGCGAGCAGGCTGTGGACCCTTCCTTTCGTCTCGACTGCCAGTGTCCTTGGGACGGGTTCATGCCCCGCTATTTGCCATCCAGGCCGTGTACAGAGGGAACCCGAACTCTGGGGAAAGTCGTGCAAATGCGGCCGCCCCATCAGCCAGGGAATGCAGAGGCTGCCGACCCCGCCCCTGGAGAAGCCCGACTAGCTGGTCCGTGTGGCCTCAGCCCGGCCTCCCTGACTCACTGGGGAGCTCAGCCCACCTCTGCCCCAGAGCAGTTACTGCATGACGTGGCAGTGGCCTCGGGTCTACGTCGCTGTTGATAACACTTAAGTCTGGCAGCTGTGCGTGGTGTCCCCATGGGGAGACCCTCACTTGGTGCCTGTGCTCAGAACCCACGGCTTTCCAGAACAAGGCCCCCCAGCTCCAGTAAGGCACTGCCAACGCACCTGGTGATTTTTCTCAGTGCCGACTTGGCCTGCTTTTATTTTCTAGACTATCTACTTGTCCCTTCTGAGATGTTCTGTGGTCCTACCCTTTATCGTACTCCCTGGGCCCCCAGCTTCTTCAGGATTTCCCCTTTCTGTCTCTGGATTCGAACCAACACACAGACCCTGATGCCAGCTCAGCTCTGGTTCTGATGTCTTAACAGAAATACAAAGACGGGTACTCAGATACGAGAAATTTGGTACCATTAACAGAAATTGCAGAGCCAAGGAACGAGGGGAGGGGTCCATAGGAGGGGCTCATTTAAAATTTAAATTATTTGCACACTTTGAGCCAGCACATATATCTTAGTATTGATCGAAGCTCTTTGGAAGCTATTTACGTTTTCAGCCCACCTATAAGGCTGAGATTTATACTGCATTTGGTGTTTAACTAGCCTCTTAATGCATCCTGTTGAGCCCTAGTGTTGGTGGGTGTATTGTAAATTTTAGCCTTGGCGCTAAATTGATTTGCTTAGTGGAGTTGAATTTAGGCCATTAAAATAAATAAATAAAATGAATAAGAGGGACTTCCAGGCCCTCATGTCATATTAAAATCAAGCAAAGCCAGAGAGACACAACCTCTGGAGTCATGATTGGGTTCTGTGTGCCAGGCTTAGGGCATGAAGGATCTCTTTCCGTATAGACTCACACAGCGAACACCAGCAGTGTGGAAACAAGAGAGGGACTGTGGTGCAGCATGGGTACTTGCTGGGTTGAAGTTAAGGAGACCTGAGTTCACACCCTGGCCTTACCTGCACGCCCATAGCTGGATCTGCTTTTTCCCAGTTTCTAAGTGAGTGGTCTGGCCCAGGGAGTAGTTACAGTCCCAGTCTCCTGGCATGGATCTCGTCCCCTTGTAGTTATGTCACCCATGTTCGCCAGGACTCTGACACCGGCCCAGTCCCTGGGTTGGAACGAGAAGACAATAGCTCTCAGACATCTAGGGCTGACTTTGGAGTCATCTCTTGTTGAAGCGAACCCCTGAGAATTGTGGAAAGTCTCAGATTCATCCACATTCTAGTGAATCTAACAGCTTCCGTGAAGTCTCAGGCTGCCAGGATCCAGGCTAATTGGAACACAGGCCCAATATTTTCCAAAAGATTCACTGTAGATAAAAAGCTTATTTTGTCTGCTAGAGATAGGTTAAAAAAAAAAAAAAAAAAGGGTTCTGAAATCAGCAGATAATTTAGAGCCCATTGCTGTCCTCCTGGTTCTCTGAAGTGACAGCATTTTCCTCTGCTGTCAGGACAGAGATGGTGGTCATTTGACCTGGCTTCTTACCGTGATTCATGGCATACGGGTCAAAAGCCACCGTGAAGAGTGGGCGGCCACCGAAGTTTTTCTCTGAAGGACGAGCAGATCTGTGAAGGCTGAGGGACCAGGATTCTGGTGGCTCCTGGAGCAGATCTGTGGGGATGAAAGGGCCAGCAGCCCTTTCTCTCTCCTCAGATGGGTCAGGCGAGGTCTCCGTCGCTCTCATTCAGCCTAAGTCTCTTGATCCACAACTTCAGCGTTTCCCAAAGATGGCACGGTCCTCTCTCCCCAAGGCCTGGGCTGTTGTCTCTGACAGCACCCCGCCCTGAGATAGGAAGTGAACTTGGTTTATCCACTTCTCATCCACCCTTATGTACCCTTTCAATGGCCCTAGCTCTGACCTTGATATATACCCTCATAGATCCCGTCAGAGGAGTTACATATTCTTGAAAAGGTTGGGATCATGGGAAAGCAAAGGGCAAAACGGAGAGAATATGAACAAATGTTTGTGTTTGTGTACATCCATCCTCATCCCTTTATTTTTTCGGTTGAGAAATATTTGCTGGGCATTCTCTCAACAGGCTGAGTAGATGGCAGAGAGATGTGTTAGCAGTGAAGGTAAATGATACAGCAGGCCTGGTGATTCCTTCCAGCTGAAATGTGGGGTGCTAGGGGTGCGGGGTGCCAGGCAGGCACAAACTGTTTGAGCGGAACTTACAAATGCCAAGTTAAGGAGTTTGGACGTTATTCTCTAGGACGTTGGCTTATTGAGGAGATTTGAGTCAAGGGAGTGCATTCCATAATTTGTATACTAGAGTTTTCTGATGAAATCTGAGAAGACTGGACCTGCATGAGCTTTGCGGCACAGGGATTATTTAAGGCACAGTTGCTCTGGGTGAGAGGTGGTAAAGCCCCCAAATCATGAGCAAATTGGAATGTGATTTATTAATAATTAATCACCAGTGAGATGACCATTTCCCTAAGAGGCCATTCCCAAAGTTTATAATCCCTCCATGTCCTACACAAACATACAGCCCTACCTCACACACACACCCCTACCTCACACCCCTCCACACACACCCCTACCTCACACCCCTCCACACACACCCCTACCTCACACCTCCCCACACAGCCCTACCTCACACATACACACCCCTACCTCACACACACACACCCCTACCTCACACACACACACACCTACCTCACACCCCTCCACACACACCCCTACCTCACACACACACACACCCCTACCTTACACCCCTCCACACACACCCCTACCTCACCCCCCCCACACACGCCTACCTCACACATACACACACACACACACACGTACCTCACACCATGCCTCCACACCACAGTGGCTGTGCTCATTCATTTCTGAAGTATCACTTTTAAAAATGCATTTCAAAAAACTATAGAAGTTACCATGACCCTCTTTAATTTCTCTGAGAATATGATCTCGTCAAAACCCTGGACATGGCCGAGGAACTGGAGAAAGAATCAATAGTGCTGACTCCACAGTCCTTCAGCTTCCCTCACTTCAGTCCAGGGGGAACATTGGGCTTCCTCTTTCCCCCAGAGTACGTCTGCCGAGCAGGGGAGAAGTTGCCGCAAACCTCTTCCATGCGGCTTGGGCCCTCTTCAAAGCAGTGATACTATTTCAGCAAAAAGTCCATGTGAGTGCTCACCCCGCGGTAAAAATCCATTTAAACAGGCTCTGGTTTATTTACTGTAACCAGAGCAGTGTGGAACTGGAGCTGGGATAATTAAGCCCTAATTCATCAACACTTTGGGAACAGCACATTTGGAGTGGAGAATTCCAGAATGGGATGGCTGGACTGGGCCAGACTGGCCTTGGCTGGATTCTGGAAAGGAGCAAACATTGTCTTGGGTCGCCTGCTGATTCTGACCGACACAGCCACCATGCCCTCGTCTGGGTTCAGGAGACTGTGGGGCCAGCGGGGGCCAGCCAACTAGTCTGTACCCTTGGAGGTTCCAGTGTACCCCTCAGGGGCTGATGTAGGAGAGGTCCGGTGCTGGGAAAGCATGACCATGGTCTGCGTGCCTGGCACTGTGCTACTTTTTAAAACTGAAATTAGGTTCTAGGTTCCAGGCCAAGTCCAATTTTCCTGAGAGGGTGCACTGAGAAAACAGCCATTCTGAGTGGCTGCCCAGGCATTTCACGGAACGACAACCTGCTCCCACCCAGGGTCTGGACATTTAGATAAGGACCCTAGGACCAGAGCTTAGGATTCCTACCACAGGTTCCCAGCTGGCTTTTTCTGGGGTGCCTTTTAAAGTAGCCAGTTAGAGTCCAGTCTGTAAAAACTGAGCAACTACTTCCCCAGCCATCTCCTGAGTCATAAGTGCTTGGTCCCCTGCCCCCTACTCTTGCCCGCTTGTGACCCGGGATAGAGGGCTGCCTCCCCCAGCTCTCTGCATCCATATCCTGGGACTCATAAACAACAGACCTTGACCCTGGAGTTTCACTTCCCCGAAATGCCCTGCTGCTGAGAAAGCTACCTGGGGACCCCTTGTGGGCGGCTTGTGCCTCCTCGACCTGCAGGCCATGATTTGCATGTTCTCCCCTCAGCACACGCTGGCTGCAGGTCTTCTGGCACAGGGGGAGCTGATGAGATTTGTTTCCACCCTACTCTCCACACAGCATTTCTGGCCAGTGCCTCTGGTCCTATCGGTAGCTCCCCAGGGACTCAAAAATACCAGCAGTCTGGGGACAAGACATTCTGCTGTCCTTTGTACTGCTCTCCCCTGAGCCCCCTGGCATCATTCTCATGGCTCTGCCTCTTTTCAAAAGAAAAGCTTCCTTTTCTGTGATTCGCCCAGGAAGATTTCTGGTTTTGACTCTCTGTTAACTCCGGTTTTCATTCATTCGCTTATTGATTCATTCATTCAATTGAGAACTATTTATTGGTGTGTTTAATTACATTACAGACATAACCCTAGGTCTGGAGTGAACAAAATAACACCTCTGCTCTCATAGAGATTACATTCTAGAAAGGGTAACAGAAAGAAAAAAAAGTGTATTTCAGACTAGGAAGAAAATGGAGGATAAGGGAAATAGAACGTGAGAAAGTGGGTGTTATCTTACGGTGGTCAGGCGAAATGTCTATGACAAGACGACATTGGAGCAGAGACCTGAAGAATGGGAGGGAATAAGCTCTGGAGATACTGATGGGAAGAGTTTAAGGGTAGAAGGAGAAAAGCAAGTGCAAAGGCCCTGGAGTCAGTTTATGAATGGCATATTCCAGGAAGACTTCTCTCTTATTTCTATTTTATATACACAATGTATAACCTTGTTATAATTTCTCATTTGCCTTTGCCCTGGAATGGACATCAGGGAACTTGGTTTATTCGTATATATTTCCCCAGGGCCTAACACTGCTCTTGGAATATAGTTGATGCTTAATAAATGCTTGTTGAAAGAAAAATAATCTCATCAATACTCCTAGCAATCATATGAAAGAATATATCTTTATAACTTGATAGATTGAGGAAACAGAGAGATTAAATAATGCTCACGTTTGCACAGCTTGTGCGTGAGCAATACTGTCTAGATTCTGACCCATGTCTCTAAGGCCCGGAGCAAAAATACTTTCACAGCAGTCCTACTTGTGGAGTCAGAGCAGATCTTCCTATAAGCCTAGGGTCATGTACCTGCAAAGTAGAATTCGTGTCATGGCAACAGGCATCCCGAACTGGCCTGACTCTGCCTACCTGCCTGTCTGCCTTTCTGGCTACCTCCCGTCATGTCCTGGGGACTAACGAATGCTGCATTCATGACATTGGGCTTCAAGTGGTGTTGGGTCCCTCTCCACAGCTGGGCAGTGGAAGAGGGGACCACTGTGGAGTACTGGTGAGAGCTGGGGCAGGGTACAGGGTGCAAAGAATCGAGGAAGGGCAAGGGTCTCGGGAGGGAGAATGAAAAGATTTTCTATCTACACACCCAGCTCCAACCACCAGGGCATTCACTAGGGCCCAGAGAAGTGAAAAAGAGAGGACAATGTCTTCCCTCCTGGCTGGGCTGGGCAGGTGACAGGGTAACAGGGAGTGCTGGGAGCAGGGGCAGTTGGGCACTGCTGGGTGTCTACAGTGGGCAGGTGTGGGCACCAGTAGACACAGGGTCCTGCACAGTCTGGTGGTACGCCCCAGGTCCCTGACTCCGGTGGGTTTACTCCGGGCCTGGATGTTTGCCTTGGCCTCAGCACGATTCCCCGGTGGCCAGAGGCCAGGCCAGCACACCTGAAAGTCATTAGATCGGGGGTCCTCTTTTGTTCTCACATTTCTGAGCGGTGACCTGCAGCCATGTGTGTCGGGCCAGGCACTGTCAACTCGCTTTCCCCAGCCCACCGCACCCGCTCACCCTTTCCACTCCATCCGTGCCTGCCCAAGACCTACCAGTCCTCCAAAACCCAGAGGTAACAGCGACCCTTTTCTTTCCTCTTCAATAAATACTTGTAAGGATTTTCACAACCTTTTAAGTCAGTCTTCTTCATTTTTCCATTAACGAGGACCGTGAGGCTCAGAGTGGTCGAGTGACTTGCTCGGAATCACACAGCTGACGAGGTGCAGAGTCTAGGTGGGAACCGAGGCCCAGCTGGAATCAAGAGGCTGTTGAAGTGTGGGCATCACACAACCACAGACACTCTGGCAGTCTGCACTGGTGCTTCCCATCGGTGGTGCCCGAGCCCACCTTTTTCACTAACGCGAACCCAGAGCTTGTTTGCTCTGACGAGCAGCTACCAGAATTCCTATTCTGATTCCACTGTCTTTGCAGCCACATGGGCATCTTCTTTTAAAAATATGTCTCCTAAAAATATATTTTCTAGCCTTTGTTTGTATTTTTTTAAAGCCATGGTTCTTTACCAGGGACCTCTTGTCCCCCAGGGGACATTTGGCCATGTCTGGGGACACTCTCTGGTTCTCACAATTGGAGCAGGAGGGTAGTTCTAATGCCTCGTGGGTAGGGGTCAGCAGTTCAGTTCAACGTCCTATAATGCACAAGACAACCCTCCACAATAAAAAAGTATCCAGTGACAAGGTTGAAAAACTGCTCTGAAGTCACAAATAAATGCATGTAGTACTTTGTGTAGATTATTACATATTGAGAAATAAATACCATTGACAATATGGCACCATGAATCACTGATGTGTTACAAGAAGTTTGCGCCAGCTCATTCCGGCGTCCGGTGCACATCTCTTCTAAATACCAGTTTCAGTGACAATGTCAGTAGCTTGAAATTGACCATGGTGGGAATATTTACACCATGGAAATTGGCAAATACTGCATATTAGGGCTTTGAGGGTTTTTGTTTTTATTTTTGGAGAGCCAGTTTATCATCACACCATTAAGAACTCTCTATTTAACAAAGATTGTACGTTGTCATTCAGTCCTCATAATACTATGCTGTAACTAAATCATCACTCCAATTTAATATTAGAAAATGAGGCACAGAAAGCTAAAGCAACTTGTAATAAATAATATCATTATTCAATGGTGGGGACAGGATTTGAAACCCGGCAATCACTCTCCAGAGCTTTTGCTTGAAGCATTACCTGCCTGGCCAAACATTAATTAGAAACAACTGTGATACACTGCATATTCCTGGTCTATCTGAGACAGAGAAATGGATATTTACATTTAGTGCATCATATTCCAATATCATCTTACAAATTTGATATCTTGATAAGTGATAGCATTTGTATGAAGTACTCTCTTTTGGGTAAATGTAGATATTTATAATAAATGAAGAGTAAACAAACTCACTACAGAGTTCTTAAAATCCTAAAAGTAGCTCTCCTTCAAATTATTGCCTAAATGTCACCTTTACAATGAGATCTTCTCTAATCAATATTTTAAAATTGTGACTTCATTTTATCCCCAGAAGCACCCCCTATCCTCCTTCCTTTATTTTCTCCATATTCCTTTATTTTCTCCATAGGACACGTTCCTTAAGGCTGTGTATTTTTTTTTTCACTTCAGCATCTCCAACATCTAGAACAGCATGTGGTATGTAATGTATGTTCCAGAAAAGATTTATTGAGTGAACAGGTAAATGACAAATGCAGAGGCTTCTCCAAAATAGAAGGTAAACCCATCACTTATAAAAAGTGATGTTTGATACATATTGATGTATCAAATTTTGATACAAATGCAGAGAAAGATGGGATCTGCCCTTAGATAAACGTGTTAGACATCTTTCTAATAACCAAAATTGGAAAAGACAAATTGGACACCTGAAACAGTTCAGTTTAGCTGAACTGATGGTGCTCTTCTGAAATAGTCAGAAATTGGAGTTTTCTCCCTAAGTCCTCCCAGAGCACTAGCATTTGCCGTCATGGTCTTTGGGATGAACTTGGGCCCCATAGAACAGCCAGCTATAGGTACTGAATATGTGTGTACAAAATGGAATCTACCAATGCCAAGTCTTGCAGAAGGCCATGTTTATTAAAGAGGGACCTCCTTATGACTGTTGACTCCATGAACAACCTGCAGGAAGAGATGTTCAAAATGTCCTCTTAGAAAGAAGCATGGTCTTGGTTAGTGCCTCAGCCTACTGGTTTTGGGTAACTGTAGAGAGTAGAGTTGTTAGGTGTAGCAATAAAAAATACAGGTTGTCTAGTTAAGTTTGAATTTCAGAATATATATATATACACACACACATGTATATATATAACATATAATATATATAACATATATATGTTTAAAAAGTGTTTGTTGTTCCTTGTTCATCTGAAAATCAAATTCAACCAGATATTCTATATTTAATCTGGCAACCCTAGCAGGGAGCTCAGGCAAGACACCAGAGTTGCTTGGTTACTGTAGGGACTCTGCCCCACAGAGTGCTGAGGAGGCGAGGATGGAGACCAGGGACAGGAAGCGGTCCGAGACATGATCAGTCAACAGTGCTGGGCACAGGCAGTCCCTGTCTTCTGCCTCAGAGCGTCATAATATTTGAAAATCAGATAGCCCCATTCCTGGCATTCACTTAAAACTCTTGGTTTGTTTGGTTTTTTTTCTTTTGTTTTGTTTTCATTTCTACCTGCGTTCAGTGATTTCCTTCTCTCTTCTGTAATTGTGGGAACATTGAGAGTCATTCTAAAGCCTGGGCTTATTCACAAAACACAAGGGACATTCCTAAAGATACGGATTCCCAGTCCCCACCTAACAAGTAGGTCTGGGATCAGACCTGAGATTCTGTTTTCTAAAATCTCTTTGGGAGGTTCTGATAGTTAGCCATTTGGGGGAGCCACCTGAATACCTCAATTCTATCAGACACTCTACACTGTTGAAGAAACTTGGAATCCAGTTTCATAGGGACAGGGATCAAGGCTGGAATGAAATTTGGCCCACCAGTGGAATGGGAGCAATACTGGGAAATAGGGCCCAGGATGTTGTGCAAGGAAGGACCAAAGTCCTGGTTCATAAAAGGTTCATACAAAAGCAGGCTATGGGGAAAGCAGACATAAACTTCACAGGGAAATAGTGGTAATGTGAGTAGAAGGTCTAAGATGAATAAAGTGGTTGCTGCCATGAGGAATGTGGATCACAATTGTAAATTCCAGAGAATAAAGTTGTTGGTACGAGGGACACAGTGCCCCCAGGCTGGTTGCAGCACAAAATCAAGTGATCTGAAAAATTAATTCATCTGGGTTTAAATATCTTTATATGGAAAATGAAGACTCATTAATTTCTTCATTTATTTATTGAACACGAGTGTCCATGAGCCATACATCTACTGGAATTTAAAAAATCAGAAATGAATAGAATATATAAGATGGCTGCCTTCGCAAAGCTTATAGGCTATCAGATAATAAACAAGGAAAAGGGGGGAAAATAAACAAGGAAAAGGAAACAAGTAGTGATTACCGTAACTAGTTATTGGTCTGGAACAAGGAGTTATATTAAAACATGCTTTCAATAAATTAAAAACATGTATATACAGTCAGAAGTGTGAGTGCAGAGGACAAAGGGTAGAGAGCATATCAATGAAGGTGCAGCCAGGAAAGCAAATCCCATGCCAGGTATTTCAATAGAGAGAATTTAATGTAGGGAATTTGTCTCAAGATATAAGAAGAGCTAAAACAGGGAAAGAAGATGAGGCAATCCAGAGATTAGCAACTGTAGAAAGCTTCTGCCTCATCCAGGGCTAGAGGGACAAAGGAGCCCCTCTCCTACTACTTTCTGATCTCCCGCCAGCATTTCCTTCTGGCTGAGCTCAACCAGAGGCAGGAGGTCAAAGGAGACTGAATAATGGGGTCCTCAGGTGTCAGCCTCTGGACACACAGGGTAACATAGGCAGATAGTTGATCAGGGATGAGGATGAGAGCAAACAAAATAACTCACAAAGAATTTCAGACTTCTGATGATTTGATATTTGGCCGATCACCAAGAAGTTGGTTCATGCTCTAGCTGTCCAGTCAGAATCTTGAACCATATGTCACGGGTCCATTTTACCCAAAGACCTTCCTTTTTTGGACTAAGGATAAAGGTTTGGATAGCTTCTTCAAAGAGAGAGTCTCCAAAATGGGGTGGTGGAGTCAGCCTGGACCAGGTCACAAGAGTGGTTGTTAAACTTTCAGAAATCTTTTGTGCCAGTTGTTATCATGGCCATTATTTTTTTTAAGATTGATTTATTTATTTTAGAGAGAGAGCGTGAGTGGGGGGCAGGGGCAGAGGGAGCGGGAGAGGGAGAAGTGGTCTCTCCACTGAGCACAGAGCCCAGTGACCCCGAGATTGTGACCTGAGCTAAAGTCAACAGTCAGACACTTAACCGACTGAGCCACCCAGGTGCCCCTATCATAGCCATTATTAAAAATCAAGTTAACAAACTCACAAATAAGTTGCATTAAGAACAAAAGTAATAAATACTCAAAATTCATTGCTTTCTAATTGTTTACTACATTTTATTATTGCCTTCGTTTGTGAGGTTATCTACACCTACTGTGTTCATGTTGTGGAAACACTGGAATGGGGTGCTATCATGCTCAGTATCCATGTTAATGACTTCACAGTGATAATTTGAAATTGGTCCTAATGGGAATATTTACATCATGGGAATTTGCATGTGCCACAAATCAAGGTTGGTTGGGTTTGTTTTTGTTTTTGTTTTTTTCCAAGAGGACTCGTTGTTGACATTTACCAGCACAACACTGGAGTCTCCCCTCCCCACTGAAACTTGACCAGACCTCGAACAATGAAGAATAAATAATAATGACGTCATGAATCCTTAAATGCCTTTATCTCTTCGATGAGAAAAGTCATTCAAGGGAAAGGCAAACACTAATTTCTGACACCTTGGCTCTTTTTTCCCCTTGCCTGAAGATTTAAAGAAACAAAAAATTGTCTTTTTCCATGCCAAGACTTCAAGTTAGAGTAGTTGAGTCTGACATACCCTGAACTAAGAGGGTACGTTGGAGAGATGCCAAAGGAGTGGGAAGTGATGAGAACTAGCAATTAGGCAGTGCCTTGGGTTTTGTTAAACAACTCATGTGTGCCTGTGTATCTATGTTATGTATATAATTGTGTGTGTGTGTGTGTATATATACATATATATGCAAAAGATCCTTATGTATCTATATTTCCCCTTTATCAGTAGGTTATGCTGAAAGAGAGTGAGCTTAGAAGTTAGACCTGGATTTGAATGTCTCAGTGATGTGGTGATATTGGGGAAATTTCTTCTTGTTTCCTTGTCTACAAGTTGGAGATAATAGTGTACCTCTCATAATATAGATAGAGGACATGACAGAAATTGGCACAATTCATTTATCCACTTGCTCTGATTAATAAATATACTTCATTTAGAGAACACACTAAAGCAAGTACATGCAGTCTGCCCTACGGAAATCATAGTTTTGTAGGAGAGTCATATGTTAAACATTGTGCTTAAAATAATTTTGCGATTGTGATGATGAATCTACTGAAAGAGGGTACGTGCCAAGCAAAACTGAAGAGTCAAGAAGAACGGGGCATTCCAGAATGTTCAGTTTTCTGTCTTCTGTCTTTCCCTCTTGTAGCCGCCGATATCCAGCCCAGCCCACAGGTCTTGGGCCACATCCCTTCCATTCGCTCAGAAATATGCACCAGGGTCTATACGTGTTTGCTAATAGCTTTTCTCCGAAGCAGCTGAAGGCTGCTGTGCCCCGGTGAGGACAGGCAGGCAGTGCTGGAAATACCCTCCTGGGAGCAGTTTCCCCAACACAAGGAAGGCTCTGGGCCATTCGTTGTCTGCCAGAGTTTCCTCCGTAAAATCCAGCTCCAGGTGCCCACCGTACGGTCTCCTAGCACACCTTTTTTGGCTGCTCTCCCTTTTTCTCACTTCCCCGTCCTCCCACAGCTGTTGTACCATCCAAATAAACTATTTGCACCAACTCTTAGACTCAGATCTGCTCTTCTGAGAGCCTAAACCAAGAAAGCTTCTCACAAAGGCGTGTCCCCATGCTGGGCACAAAACGTGGTCCCCAAATCGAACGGATTTCTAGGAATAGGTTGGTTATATAATATAAGATCTAAACCAGGGCAATGTGGAGAGTGATGGGGGCCAAGTACGCCCCCTTCACTTGAAAGTATGCCAAGAGGATAACAGACATAAACCAGAACTGTGCTGGCAAATATGGCAGCCTGTCTCGGAGACGCTTCAACCTTCCCGATAGAAAGTCCAGGCCAGAGTTCTGGGGGCTGACCAGGGGTCTCTGAGCGCCCCTCAGGAGAAGGCAGCACGATACTTAGGTCATCTCGCAGAACCTTGGGGCCTCCCATTCCCAGAGCAGCAGCTCACGGCACGCAGAGGAAGTTCATTTCTACCTGAGCACTCATACAAACTCACCGTTTTTAGGAGAAAAACAAAACAGATTTGTCAATGTCTGTCACCTCCTTTGTGCAGCTGCACTTTTTTAAGAGCCAAGGAGTCCCCAGTGAGTGTGGATCGCACCAGTGCATGAGAAATGATTGACTCCGAGAGCTTTGCTGAAATGCCCGCGGATGTTGGAATCATACTTGACTGGATGTATTTCCTGTGCACTGGGGCTGCCGAGGGTGCGCTGGGGACAGGGAGGAGGGATTCTCAATGAAGGAAGTTTCTATGCAAGCCCCGCAGCCCATACAGATCAGGTTTCAGCTTCAATTTGCTCATTCCCCTTGCGTTTTTCTTTCTCTCGAAACATTTAAACTCAGAGAGCTATATAAGTTCAAATGTTCTTTTATAGAGTGAAATAAACAGCTTTTATAGCCTGAAAACAGCAAGCTTGGAGATCAACCATTCACCATTGAAGCAGGCATGTTTAAGTCGAAGAAATAGATGGCATTCTCTTCCTTATTGTTAGCTATATTTTTCCCCCAAAACTAATAGGAGGTAGCGTGTAAATTAGCTGCCTTCCAAGTTGCCAGGGAAAGAAGTTAATGCAGCCTCTGGGCATTTTGCTACAAGGCTGCCCCCCTCTGGCTCCCACCACAATGTGATTTGTGGAGAAATCAAGTATGTTTAAGAAAGAGCAGTTCGGAATTCAGGCACATCAAGGTCATGGTCTCAGGAGTGGTCATTCTTTCCTCACCTTCTAGTTACCACCCCTGTCTTCTCAACACATCCTACACTTTTCTCTAGATGCTAAAATGTGTAACTGAGTTTAAGGTGGACTTTGGCAACCCGTGGTTCCAAAGTACACGTGATGGATGGGTTAGATTGAAAGGCAGAGAACATGGAGAGGACAGACGAAAGCTAGCACTGACCTTTTCACTCCAGAAATCATTTATAGCATCGTGCCTTTAGGACTCTTTCTTCATTTGGGGATAAGGAAGCCACTGGAACATACATGCGGGAGGTAGAGACCAATGCTGGATAGACCAGGGGTCCCAAATCTTGCCTATTTGTGCTGAAGTAGCCAATTCTTGTCTATTTATTTAACAGTAGCATCCTATGGGCACATCACAGGGTGGCCCTCGGGCTATTCCAGTGCCCCGATCCCTCTCTTTCACCAGTACTTATAATTAGATGTTGCAACCTCAGAAAGCATCTCTCTGCAATTGCCCTGATTTTCTAGCCACACTTCTTTAATCAGTCTCGAGCACGCACTCCAGAAACACAAGTCACCTTGCAGTGTTCCCCAAAGTTCATTTTCTTCAAGCAACTGAGTCTCTCTTCCACCCCTTCAGTGTAGAGGACCTTCCTTTCTTTTATCTCTAATCTAAAATGCTTAAATTAATTTGTTGGGGCTGTTCTGACAACATTGCACAGTTTGGGTGGCTTAACCACGGAAATTTGTTCTCTCACAGTTCAGGAGGCTGGAAATCCAAAATCGAGATGTCTTTCGGTAGGGCTGGTTCCTCCTAAAGATTAAGGGAGAATCTGACCCATCCCTCTCCCCTTGCTTCCGGTGGTTTTCTGGCAATCTTCAGAATTCCTTGGCTTTTAGAAGCATCGACCCAGTCTCTACCTTCGGCTTCATGTAGCATTCTCCGCGTGTATATGTCACTGTGTCCAAACTCCCCCCCGTATATCTGTCACGTTGACTCACCCTAATGACCTCGCTTAACTAAATACATGTCCGATGACCCTATTCCCAAATAGGTCACATTCTGAGGTATTAAGGGCTAGGACATCAACATAGAAATTTTAGGGAGACACAATTCAACACCCTTAACAATGCTCATTCCATGAGTCAATACAATAGAGTTGGGAGTTTCCCCCACCTCCCTGCGCACACATTTATTTTTTTTCAATGACCTCAGTATAGCAGTGATGTCACTGAACTTCAACTGTTTGTTCAAATATCTCCTACACTTGTTTGTAAGTTGTATGAGATCATGACCCCATCTATTCCCTTCAGCCTGTGGATGTTCAGTGAATGTTTCTTGAATAAATACTAACCCATTCAGAATTGCCTCCTTTTTGCTAAGGACTAGAGGAGAAGCATGAAGAGCTAAGTCATAAAGGGTTCCACCAGCCACCTCCTCTTATAGACAGGTTATAAGGAAAAAAGGGTGATCCCTGGGCTCCCAGATTAATTTCTTCTGGCTTTCTCCTCTGAAAGTCATCATTCATCCACCCATTTCTCCTGCTTTGCTTTTCTTTCCTTTATTTGCAACCCTGCTTACTCCCTACTGCCACCAAGACACTTTCCACATATGTCCCTGATGTGTACTGAATCTAAGCAGCTATTATCGTGAGGTTAAGGGAAGAATGGAAAACTGGGAGCTTATCAAAATATGCTTAATACAATTTATAGGCTGTCAGCAGTTGTTTATGCCTTCATATTAATCCAGGGATTTATGTTTATTTTATTCTGATGATATAATATGATGTATAATTTCTTTTGAGAGTTTGGAATTGCTTTGTAGAAATATAGGACTTGAGTCATGAATCCTAATGCCTTGCTGCCAACAGGCTTTTGTCATGCTGAGGAGGACATTTCATGTCTCTTCCCATTCTAAAGAGAACATTTCACACCCCGTGAGTTCATAAAAATGGAGAGAGTGTGTGATCGCGATCTTGAGCAGACTTTCTGGGAAGTTCTTAGTTGGGGCTACATTTGCTAGACACATTTGAAGTCCTTGACAGATCCATAGCCCCTGATTTGGAAATTCTTCTCCCATTCCATCCAAAGGGAGAGACCGGGGCAGCCATGTTTTACACGGGGTGACTCTGCTTTTTGGTCCTACATGAAAAGCATATGGGAAGATACCCAACTAAGGTGGAGCCAATCGGCATCACTCTTGAGAATATAAACTAAGCCTTGCAAAATGAGCTGTAAGATTGGGATTGACTCTGGATCAATAAGGTCATAGAAGGGCTAGAACCGGTATTGCTCCCACAAACCGTATGCTAACCAAAGTTATAGGGAAGTGGAAATGTACAGCCTTACAAAAGAAGTGGGCTGCACAGAGGAGAATATGTGCTGTGTGCAGGGAAAGCAAAGACACAGAGCCACCTTGACAAACATCTAACACCAGGTTGACTAATGACGCACTTCCCTTTAATATGCTACTTTGGGAGGTCTTCTATTTATTGCAACAGTGATGTCCATGATGAAGATCCTTTTGTTGGAAGCTCCAATCAAAAAGACATAGCATAGGACTACTCTGATTGAGGGTTCAAAGTAGAGATAGCTTTGGTGGTCTGTGTATTAGTTACCTGTGCCGCATAACAAATTATCCCCAAACAGCATCACCAAACAATAAACACGTGTTCTCTCACCCAGTTTCCATGAGTCCAGAATCCAGGAGTAGCTTAGCTGGGTTATCCTGCCTCCTAGAGTAGCAGTTTGGCTATTGGCCAGTTCTGCCTTTGTCTGAAGACTTGACTGGGCTGGAAAATCCACTCCCACTGTATCTCACTTACCTGGCAAAGTTTTAGTAGCACTAAAATCAGTGCTACTGGTTTAGAAGTCTCAGTTCCTTGCTAGATGGGCCCCTCTATAGTTCTGTTTGCATATCATCGTGGTGATGGCAGTTGGCTTTTCTATGGCTGGTGACCCAAGTAAGAGCTAAGTAGAAACTCTTTTACGACTTAGCTATGGAAGGGCCACCTTAATTTTGACCACATCCTATCGGTTACATAGGTCAGCCTCTTCAGTGGGAGAGGTGACTGCACAGGATAAGAAAAGCAGTTGAGAGTCATCTTGGAGCCTTGGATACCACAGTCTATGACCAAGAAAGACACCAATCTAATTTATAAGAAAGAGAAAATTGAGGCAGCTTCTTTCTCCCATATGGTTCCCAGATGTTACTTATGTATACACACTTGCCTACCTGCCAGACACACTAGTCTCTATACCTGTGTTCATACCATTCCCATCTTGCCAACACCCTTCCTTCCCTCTTCCTTAAACTCCCTGCTCATACTTATCCTTTAAGGCCCTGTTCATGCGATCTACCAGCCCCCGGGAAAACAGTCTGTGCCCCTCAGTGTTCTTCCTGCATTGCTCTCTTATCACATTTATTCCATTCAGTGGCTCCATCTTGAAAAAGAAAGTATGCTAAGTATTACAGACAGGAAATAAGGTAGAGATTCATTATATAGTTGTTGGAAGAGTGAGAAGCCAACAGGCATGGTCTGAACACTGGGTCAGGCCTTAGCTGGGATGCAAATTCCTGCAGCTGAGTCTCAGCCTCTGGGTTAATCTCCAGACTTTCCTAGAATCACCAGCCCCAGCTCAGAGCAGCACCATCCAGCGAATGCTGAAATGAGCAATGCTCCGTAATTCCATACCAGCACTGGGAACATCTTAGAATATGTGTTCTTTCCCCAGGCCTTCATATTTCTAAGTTGTTCTCATCTATCACTTTGTGGTGAGTAAATCCAGAGTGGTTCCCTGGTAGGACCAAATTGGAGCTTATGTGTTGTTGGGCCAATGACCACAGGTCTCCCCTTGCCTTCTCCACTCAGCCTGCTCAGAGAGAAAATGGATCAGGACATTCCCTTTTTGGAAAAAGAGGAAAACATGCTCTGGGGAGGTGTGTGTGTGTGCACGCATGTGCGGGCACACTCGTGTGTGTCTTGAACAGGAGAAGCATCTACCAGGCCCTGGGGATGGATGACACAGTGCTGTTGGAGATGTGTTTAACACAGTTTTGAGGCAATGTTGTGTTTGTCTCTCTCCACTCCTGAGAATAATCCCATAAACTAAGATTTATTGCTGTATATTATGCACCTGGCACCATGCTAACCCCTTTATAACATGAAGGCTAAGAGTAAACCTATGGCAGGACCGGAATCAAGGAGTCTCCAAATCTATCCCCCGCCCCCCGCACTCCCCGGAATGAGACATCGCCTGAATGCCGAGTCCCCAGGATCTTCCTGATTCTTCTGTCCTGCCATTTGCTCACCTTTTAAAAGATAAGATGAACATACAATTTTTAACCCTCCTTAAACATTCAGTCAGTCAACAACCAGCTTCCTAAGGGTAGGGAGGTGTATGTGAGGGCATCCTTCACCCCAGTTTACCTGGTTAATGCCGGTGGTGTCAGTACTCCAGTGGGCTCAGAATGTCTCCCACTCCCTAGTATTCTTAAAAATCCCCATTTACATGGTGCATAATACGATCGCGGTGCCTGAAACATAATAACTTCATGCTAAGTACTAGTTACTTACTGGGGAGCAGTATCGTGCCCAGGCAGAGGTAGTACCCCCTAAACACAGTCCGTGCCTCTCAGAGGAGGCAGGTGGGGCCCTGACAACAAGAAATGCCCCCATTCCATGCCCCTTACCTCAATATCCTGACACTTCCCCTTTCAGGAACAGCAGTGGGGCCAGAGGTTCAAGTGCCCATGGTTTAACCCCATACTTCCCAGCCTGAAAGCCATATACCCTTGGCCTGGGTCCCTAGCACCAAGATGTGGCCTGTCCTCCCACTTTCCCTACTTTGCCTCCTTCCTTTCACTGTCTGCACCTGTGTCCTCTTCCTTCCCTTGAGTCTAGCCACCAATAATGCTTCCTTCTGATGAAAAGCTCCAGCCCTGTGGGACCACATAGTAAAGGGATGTCAGCATCAGCCAGGCCTGGGGCATGCCGGGGCCAGTGGCCTCAGCCTTCTCTGTGGTCACTGCTGGCCCAGGTTTAAAGGCATTAGTCAGTCCTGGCTACACCCCCGTCCTTGGGGGCCCACACCTTTGATCCTCTACACCACTCTCTCCATAACCACATCCCGGCTCTTACAAGTTATAAACTGCCACGTCTGCCCTCTTTGGATACCTATGGTGTTTATCCTTCTCTTTCTTCCATTTTGCAGTTAAAGGCTTTATACGCATTGGCCCAGATCCTCACTCCCTGGCTGGCCCTTTCTCACTTAATATCTCAACTGGCAAGCTATCCATTCGAAGAGACTTCCTATGACCACTCACTCCCAAAGCATCCCTAAGCACACAGTTTATTACAAGTTAAATTGCTGTATTAAGCGTTGTCATTTGGTTTCTCCACTGGACTATAGAGCCCACAAGGCCAGGTGCAATGCCTGACTTTCCACCATAATCTGTCCATACAGGTCTGGTAGGTCACTGTCGATGAGATATGGATATAGTTCCTATGCACTGTCTCCCAGGGGTACAAATATTCATATTTCTCCAAAAAGAATCACTTAGGGTTTCACTTTTGCACTCAGCTGGGGAATGATTTCAACTTTCTATCTTTGTCCTTCTGACACCTTGTTAGACTTCACAGATCCTCTGATGCTGAAGACAATAACTCATGTTTGCATGTGGTTATTTTCTTATCCTAAGATGAGCTGTTGATTGTTATGACTGAAGGGGACTGGGAAAAGGAGGGGATTATGGAAATTATTGATTATTTAGGGATACTCTGCACCGTGAAGTGGGCAAGGATCTTTACATACTTCAAAGCCACACGCAGACTTAGACTGTTTGGGCTGCTAGAACAAAATGCCATCAACGGTGTCACTTTCAAACAGCAATCTGTTTCTCACAGTTCTGGAGGCTGGAAGTCCAAGATCGGGGCGCCAGCACAGTCAGGCTCTGGTGAGAACCTCTTCCAGACGGCAGACAGCCAACTCCTCATTCTATCGCTATGGCAGAAAGAGAGCCAGATCACTCTTTGGCCTTTCCTTAGAAGGGCACTGATCCCTTCTAAGGCTCCACCCTTGTGACCTAATCACCTCCAAAGGCCCCACCTCCAATTGCCAACACCTTAGGGGTTAAGTTTCAACATATGAGTTTTAGGGGAGGCATAAACTTTTAATCTATACAAGCAACTAGTGAAAGTCATGGGACACCGTCTGGCTAATGGTGATTTTCTGTCTAGAAGGCTGTCTAGAAATTCTAGTTTCCATGGTTTGATGAGTATTACCTTTAGTCCTTGCAGCATTAATTTGCCATCTCTTGCTTTTTAAGGTTACAATTAATAGAAACCTCAACTCAAACTGGCTTAAATGATAACAGAATTCAATGGTTCAGGTAACTAAACATTTCAGGTATATCCACTTTGTGCAGTATGATCCAAGATTTAAATGTTATATTGAAGAACTGTTTTCTATCTAGGCATTTCTTGGCTATGCCTGTTAATTGTGGGCAACATTTTCTGAAAAGCTCTTCTCAGGTCTGTTGAGGACCACCAACAGCTTCTGAGGTTCATATCCTTCCTCATTCATATCCATTGTGTGTGGGGAGAGCATGCAGGGAGCTTCTGGTTTCATCCTCTGGAGAAATAGGCTGTCCTCCCCTTACAACTTCCAAAAATGTCTCTTCAGGCTAAGGATTCTGGCTGGGTTGCATGCTGGGTCCTAAGATCTGGATGGAATGGGCTCATTGTCCTAAGTCAACCAGAGACTCTGGCCTAACAGTCAACCCCATTGCAAGTGCATGGTGGGAGGAAGGAAGAATGGTGAATTCCAAATTCCCAATTAGAAATTAGCACACTATTCGAAGAGAAGCCAAGAATGAGCATTGAGAAGAGAACCAAGGGATGTTCTTGTGATAGTCTGCCTATAGAGTCATGATGGTTTGCTTAGAGGTCAATCATTAGTTTGTTCATTGAAGGGACTTTATTTTAGCATCTGCCATATACCAAGGGAGCTAAAGATACAGAGAAACAACTGCTAATGAGCACTCACAGCCCAAAGATGAGATTATTATCTGTTTAAACAATATGTCAGAGAGGTGGCACTTTCTCTGGGTCTTAAAGAGATGTCTGGTTTTCCTGGCAGAAAGTGTTGAGTGAGGATAGGGAGTGGAGGGAAGGCATTGTACGCATGTATAATGGCATAAAGTCCTGAACAAGCAGGGCAGGTCCGAAGAATGATGGAAAGTTCTCTTAAGGTAGAGCCCAGGAGGGAGGGATGAGAGTGGTAGGAAGGAGGGAAGGACTCAAGGAGGGCCATGCCATGTTGGCTAGATGTACCTGCTCAAGGAACTAGTGGTGCTTTCAGTGGGTCCTAACCACAGGTCGGAAAGAACTGGCTGAACCATTAGGAAGAAAATATTTGCTTCCTAATTTTTGCCATCAAAGAATATAAATAGTATATGACTTAAAAAGTTAAAATTTTAGAAAATGAAAAACATACACTTCTCACCTAGGAAAGATACTACTAAGTATTTCACAAGAACTGGAAAACATAACTAAAACTGAGGCATAAATACTTGAACTTGTTTTTTTATTTTTTTAACTGAAGTATGGTTTCAGTTTCAGATGTGCAACATAGTGACTCAACAATAATATACATTACAAAATGCTCCCCACAGTAAATATAGCTACCATCAGTCACCATACAACATTATTACAATATTACTTACTCTATTCCCTATGTTGTAATTTTCATTCCTGTGACTTATTTATTTATCATTTTGTTTCATCATTTTAAGTGTACTTTTTAATCCCCATCACCTATTTCACCCATCCCCCCACCCATCAATTTTTTCTCTATAGTTTAAAGGCTGTTTCTCAGTTTTTCTCTCTTTTTTTCCTTTGCTCATTTATTTAATTCTTAAATTACACATATGAGTGAGATCATATGGTATTTATCTTTCTCTGATCGACTTACTTCACACAGCATTATACTTTCTAGCTCCATCCATGTTGTTGAAAATGACAAGATTTCGGTTTTGGGGGGTTTTTTTGTGGCTGAATAATATTACACTGTATGTATATATACCACATCTTTATTTATCTATCAATAAACACTTGGGCTGCTTCCATAATTTGGCAATTGTAAATGATGCTGCATAAATGATGCCAAATAATCATCTGGGTGCATGTATCATTTTGAACTAGTATTTTTGTATTCTTTGGGTAAATACCTAGTGGTTCAATTGCTGGATTGTAGGGTAGTTCTATTTTCAACTTGTTGAGAAACTTCCATACTGTTTTCCACAGTGGCTACCCTGATTTGCATTCCCACTAGTAGTGCATGATGGTTCCTTTTCCTCCACATCCTTGCCAACACTTGTTGTTTCTTGGGCTGTTGATTTTAGCCATTCTGACATATGTGAGGTGATATCACATTATAGTTTTGATTTGCATTTATTTAATGATGTGTGATGTTGAGCATCTTTTCATGTGTCTGTTGGCCATCTATATGTCTTCTTTAGAGAAATGTCTGTTTATGCCTTCTGCCAATTTCTTAATCAGATTATTTGGTTTTGGGGTGTTAAATTGTTTCAGTTCTTTATATATTCTGGATACTAACCCTTTATCAGATATGTCATTTGCAAATACCTTCTCCCATTTAGTAGATTGCCTTTTAGTTTTGTTGGTTCTTTCCTTTACTCTGCAGAAATTTTTTTATTTTGATGTAGTCCCAGTAGTTTATTTTTGCTTTTGTTTTCTTTTTCTCAAGAGACCTATCTAGAAAAATCTTGCTGTGACTAATATCAGAGAGATAACTGCCTGTGCTCTCTTCAAGGAATTTTTATGGCCGCAGGTCTCACATTTAGGTCTTTAATCCATTTTGAGTTTATTTTTGTGTATGGTGAAAGAAAGCGCTCCAGTTTCATTGCATGTGGCTGTCCGGTTTTCCCAACACCATTTGTAGAAGAGGCTGTCTTTTTCCTATTGTATATTCTTACCTCCTTTGTCAAAGAATTATTGATCATACAATTGTAGGTTTATTTCTGGGTTTTCTGTTCTATTCCATTGATCTATGTGTTATTTTTATGCGACTACCATACTGTTTTAATTACTAGCACTTTGTAATGTAACTTGAAATCTGGAATTGTGATACCTGCAGTTTTGTTTTCTTTTTCAAGAATTCTTTGGTGTTCGAGGTCTTTTGTGGTTCCATAAAAATTTTAGGATTGTTTGTTCTAGTTTTGTGAAAAATGCTGTTGGTATTTTGATAGAGATTTAATTACATCTATAGGTGGCTTTAGACAGTATATACATGTTAACAATATTTGTTCTTCCAACCCACGAACATGGAATGTCTTTCCATTTCTTTGTGTTGTCTTGAATTTCTTTCACCAGTGTTTTATAGTTTCCGGAGTACAGGTCTTTCACCTCTTTGGTTAAGTTTATTCCTAGATATTTCATTGTTTTTGGTGCAGTTGTAAACGGGATTTTTTTCTTCATTTCACCTTCTGCTGCTTCATTATTAGTGTATAGGAATTCAACAGATATCTGTACATTGATTTTGTATCCTGCAGCTTTACTAAATTCATTTACCAGTTCTAGTTGTTTTTTGGTGACGTCTTTAGCGTTTTCTATATACAGTATCATGTCATCTGCAAATAGTGAGAGTTTTATTTCTTTCTTGCCAATTTAGATCCTTTTATTTTTTTGTGTTGTCTGATTGCTGTGGCTAAGACTTCAACTACTATGTTGAATAAAAGTGGTAAGAGTGAACATCCTTGTTTTCCTGACCTTAGGGGAAAGTCTCAGTTTTTCACCACTGAATATGATTTTGGCTGTGGGTTTTTCATATAAGGCCTTTATTATGTTGAAATATGTTCCCGCTAGACCTTCTTTGCAGAGATCTTAAAATGAACAACTCTATTCACAATGAAACATTCAACTAAACATCTAAAATTTTAAAAAAAAGAAAATGGAGAAAATATTAGCCACATATGTGGAAGCAAATATCTGATATTTTCAGTATTTAAAGAGACCTTATACATAAATTTTTTAAGTTATAAAGAAATGATAAAAAAAACTCATAAATAATAGATAATAAGATTGTGAACATATTTTTAGCCATATTGTAAACAAAATGAATACAAACTAAAGTAAGTTATAAGTTTTCTATCAGAATGACAAAGAATTTTTGTTATGTTTATTTTGTTTGTTTTACATGATACTTACCAGTGCTGGCGTACATGATCAGAAATGTACACACACAGATGTTTATCTCAGCATTTCTTTTTTGTTGTTTCTTATTTAAGTAATCTCTACACCCAGTAGGGGTTCAGATTCACAACCCCATGCTCAAGGGTCACAGGTTCTTCTGAGCCAGCCGGGTGCCCCAGAAAATGTTTCTGTAAGAGGAAATAACCTAATGTTCAATAACAGATACAATTAAGTCAGGGATACCTATATGGTATGACACTATTCAGTCAATTAAAATTGTTGTGGTTGATAAATATTTATGGCAATGGAAAGATAGATATTGTACAGTTTAAAAGCATTTGAGTATGTTTTAACTTATTATGTACATTACAACCCCATTTTTGTTAAAATTTAAATATATATTTAATATTTTATACTTATAAATTTAAACTTGTACATTTAAATATATCTCACACATTCTCAAGATAAAAATTCTGGGGCCAAGATAGGCAAAAACCAGGGTACTTATAGGCTCTTTAGTCATGTTCTCTGAATGGTAAACTTCTGGACCTTCTTTTTCATTATTTTGTACATCTGTATTTTCTCTCATGCATTCCTTCTTTTTTCTCTCTTTTGGTCTTTAAAATATTTAACAGATCACAAATAATGAAAATTTTCATTTTAGTGATTGAGTTGTTTAACTTAAATGCAGTGCATGTGACAGTCAGTTTGAATGAGGAAAAGATAGGAAACAGAGGTGGAGCAATGCAGTGTGGAATGAAAGCCCAGGATGAGAGGAGGGGTCTGGCAATGGGATCAGCGCTTTCCAGGGTCCTCATCCACTCTGCAGGAAGGCAGGATGAAGCCCAAGGGATACAGCTCAATACAATCTACAGACACTTTTAATGGGGAGTGGGGAGGGCTGTTCACAGGGACAGACAAGAGAAAGCCTAAGCACATTAGCTTCTTTTTTTTCTGCAAAATGGGGACAATAGCCCTTCTCCTTTTCCAAGGGTTTTCAAAAGGATCCAAATGTATTCTGAATATGGGGTGTTTGCACACTTTAATGCCATCAGACATGAAGGCATTAGACCTCTCTAATCCTAAATATTGAGACTATCTTGGGAGGGATAAAGGAGTCACGGTCCCAGAGTTGAAGCCCTCTCTGTAGATGAGGAATCCTGGAAAAACAGAGACTGTTTCCCCACGCTGTCCCTCCCCACCCCTCTAATGGCTCACCCTTTTGTAGAGTTCGGCCCAGCCTGGTCCTAAGCACTTCTGCACATTTTAACTCATTTATTCACACGAGGAAACTGACACATACTGCAGGCGTGTGGTGAAGACCCATGGCTATTCGGGAGCAGAACAGCGTTTAGAACATGGGCATTTTGCTCCCTGAATTGTGGTTTAACCACTGTTATTCTATGTCGTGTGTCTAGTCCCAAATGAGGTGGGACAAGCAGACGGAGGAGAAGACATGAGGGTTAGTAAGGAGGAGAGAACAGGATGATGATGAACCTTTGTGCTGCATGGGTGATGGGCAGTATTGAGACATGTTAAAGGAGGAGCATTCGCCGCTATATAACTCACCGTGGGTTGGTCCGATCGCTTCCATAGCAAGAAACAGGGCTCTAGGGGGTTAAGCAGAACGAGAACTCTTGCCTTTGTCACCGAGGAGCTAATGGGGAGAAGCAGTTTCTAGCAGCTAAGTTTGCTCCAATAACCAGGGAAGATTATGTTTAAAGAATATTTTCTCTGTCATAAATTCACAAATGATTCTGTCTGCCTGGCTCGGAAATGTGGGACCTGACCTTGCCGTGAGGAAGAGATGCACCTTCACGGCCCGAGGCATCCCCGAGGGCAGGGTTCTGCCAGAAGCCTTCCTCCACAGCCGCTGTAGACATGAAGCCCAGGGTCTGAGGGTCTCCTATCCCAGGTGTCTATTCTTGGACGCCTCTCTCTGCTGGTGCAGGGCTCCCCTGGGTGCTTAAGAATTCCTCGCTCAGTGAATTTACCCACAGTATAGGCCATCCCGCCACGATGTTGCCAGAAACCTGGCCTCCAATCTGGGACAAGCATGGTGGGACTCAGCTGTGTGTGCTAAACCTTGCCTATGGCCCCTCTCAAAAAAAAAAAAAAAAAAAAAAGGAACACCTCAGTGGCTCAGTGGTTGGGCATCTGCCTTTGGCTTGGGTCTTGATCCCAGGCTCCTGGGATCGAGTCCCACATCAGGCTCCTTGCTCAGCGGGAGGCTGCTTCTCCCTCTGCCTCTGCCTGCTGCTCTCCCTGCTTGTTCTCTCTCTCTCTCTGACAAATAAATAAAATCTTTAAAAAAAAATTCTTAAGAAAAATATTTTAAAAAAGTTCATTCAAACGGCCCCAAACTGTTAACGATCCAAAAGTCCACCAACAAAAGAGATGAAGCTATTGTGGTCTATCCCTCCCGTGGACCGCTGGCACACACACACAAACACACAGACACAGATAAGCCTTCCAGATGTGCTGAGGGAAAAGGCTGGTCACAGAGACAGCATGCTGAATGAGTGCATTTAGATGAAATTTAAGAACAGGAAAACTAATTATGGGACCAGAGGTCAGAGAGTCCCCTAGACGGGAAGGAGCGAGTGGGAGCCCTGCAGGCGGCTAGAAATGTCCTCTTACTGTGATGGGAGTGGTGGTTTCACAGGTGTCTGCCTATGTAAAAGTTCATCAGCTTGTACAGTTGATTTGGGGACTTCACCGTATGTCAGTTGTGTCTAATAAATGACCGAGATACTTGGACTTCCGCTGTCTTGTTTAGTTGTTCCTGAAACTGCGTCTGGATTCCAAGCGTTTAGAATTTGATTAATGGATCTCCAGATCATACAAGTAATTCAGTTCCCCCAAAGCCAAAGGATGTTCTAAAATGCTGAATAATTTTATTATGCTTCCAATACTTCAGGCACGTTTGCATTGGAACACAAAGTTGAGCCCAATGAGGAGCATATGATTAAAAGGAATGAGGGTCGTTATTGCTTATATACCACTTACTGGGCATGCTCTAAGCCCTTCAGGTATTTGATGTAATTACACAACAAAGCTATGTGTTAGCACTATCACCATGATAATTTCTGTGCTGTATATTTGGGAACGAGCACAGAAAGGGTGAATGATTGCCCAAGTTCCCACGGCTAGTAGTTAGCCAGCTCTAGGGTCCACACCCAGGCATTCTGCTCTAAAAGTGATGTGCTCGACCCTACTCCTCATGCTTAACTAGTAACCCCTTTGCAAGCATAACAGTTGTCATCTTTATCTTTGTTATATTGCATTTAGGAAAGTGTCATTTCTCAGCACTAGCATTACCCATTGAATTTGTCTGTTTTCTATTTATTTTGAAATAATATTATGTGCAAACTGCAATAAAAAACTATTTTCCAAATGTGTTTTAGTAGCAGAACTCAATCTTTCAAATAAAATTTTACCCTGAATCCCAAGATAAATAAAAAGTTGAGCTCTTCCAATTAAAGTGAGGCGAGGAGGCTGGGGGTTCAGGGAGAAGGAGGAGTCGCGGAGGAGAGGATTAGGAGGGTCTCAAGAGCCGCTCCCTTTCTCTGGACTATACCTAAATTTCCTCCTACAGAAATTTCGGGCCACAGAATTCCAATAACAGTCTCATTTAAAAAGTAAATAAAAACAAGGATGGCGTTCTTTTGTGGTAGATGGAAACTTGCTGAAACAAGACCTATTGACCATATTATGCCAATTTGAAATCAACTTCCACCAGCTGATGCCAAGTGGCTTGATTTTAATTTAGCAATAGTTTTGTAGCGCATCACTCTATAATGTGAGAAGAGGTGAATTGACAAAGCACATAGTCAGCCGGAAGACCACGTGCTCTGTAGGATATAAAGGACAGTTCTGCAGGAAAATTCCCCAGGTCTCAAATTTTCCAATCAAACTCACCTAGTTCCTCAAAGGAATATTCCCTGGACTGGGCTGCCATTGGCTTTCCAAAGTGTAGGCCTTTCATGACCTTTCGGTGATCCAGTTTTGAAAAATCTCTGCTTTCATACTTTACATATTCACAGTCCTTCCTGAACTACTTTTCTGTGTCAAAGTTGCTTTTAGCCTTTGATTTGTTTTAATTTAAAAAATTAATACATGCACATGGTTAAAAAAAGAAAGAAAGAAAAAAGAAAGAAAGAAATCAAATAAAACAAAAACTTCAAATGGCAAAAAAGGGTACCATGAAAGTAAATTTTCTTCCCAGACCAGAATGCCAGATGTGCCCACTGTAATTGTTTGTTTCATCTTTCTGGAATTTTCTCCATAAGACTGACATGTATGTGAGTGCTCCCTTTGTATTTTATTGTATACACTCTTCTGGATCATGTCATTGCTGTTTTCATTTTTGTGTTCTTTTGTTTGTTTTTATACTTGAAAATATGTAGTTTGTGAATGTTTAACTCATTCTCTATAAAGACTGGACACTTTTCTATGTGTGGATGAAACATTATTTAATCAGTTTCCAGTGATGGGTGTTTAGGTTCTTGCTGATACTTTGTCATTGTAAGTGAAGCTACAGGAGGCCTCCTCAGATGTTTTGTGACCCCCAGATTTAGGATGAATTCCTGAAAATCTAATCACAGAAGCAGTGTTTATGTGCATTTAAAAAATTGATAAACAGTTGACTTTCTGGCCTCCAATTCACACTCCAAATAGGTTCAGAGGGACGCATTTCCCTCCGCCCTCCCTGGCCCTATGCATCATCAATTCCAAATGATGACACTCGAGCTAAGGAGAAAGGATTTCGGTGTCTGGAGTGGGGGTGCTCTTCACCAGCCAGGAGTTCGACTTCTGCAGAGACACCACCTTTGTCAGTGAAACAGTGATCTTTCAGTAACCAATCCTAGCCATAGGATGACTTGGTAAGCTCCCTGAGGGAGGCCAAACTGAGGTCAGTCGTGTTGGTTGGCCCATGCTACCTAGCAGATACTGGGGACCTACGTCTGTTGCCAATGCCATTGAGGAACTGTGTGAGATCTTCTGAACATCAGAGGGAGAGTCTGAACCAGCCGCAATGCCGATGTGCCTCTGAAGCAAGACTCCAAGGCGAGTCAGGCTAGTGAGCACAAGTCAGTTCTCAAGTCCTGACCCTGCACACAGTGCCTGAGGGTCAAGGGACCAAGCTGGAATGACCTTAAGCCCCCGCAGGTAGTCCTGCTCCCCGGGCAGGTACGGAAGCCACGCCTGTGACACCAAGGCAGACCAACTTCGAAGGCTTAGGCTTAGGTGGCCACGGTCTTCATAAAGCGCCTGCCCTTGAGATTGTTTTAAAGAAAGGCCTTAACACAAAACCTTTGGGTCAGTGTCCACGGTACCAAAGAGAGACCTTCTTTTTTATTATTATTAAGTTGGGCTTATCAAGATAAGCGTCCTCTTCAATCCCCATCACCTGTTTCACCATCCTCCCATCCACCGCCCCTCTGGAAACCATCAGCTTGTCCTCCATAGTTAAGAGTTTCTCAGTTTGTCTCTTTCTCTTTTTTGTTCCTTTGCTCATTTGTCTTGTTTCTTAAATTACACATATGTTTGAAATGATTTGGTATTTGTCTTTCTCTAACTTATTTCACTTGGCATTATACCCTCTAGTTCCATCCATGTTGTTTCCAACGGCAAGGTTCCATTCTTTTTTGGTGACTGAGTAATATTCCATACATCTTCTTTACCCATTCATCAACTGATGGACACTTGGCCTATGTCTATACCTTGGCTATTGTAGATAATGCTGCTCTAAACCTCAGGGGTGCATGTATCCCTTTGAATTAGTGTTTCTGTATTTCATTGGGTCTATAGCCAGTAGTGTAATTGCTGAATCGTAGGGTAGTTCTATTTTTAACTTTTTAAGGAAACTTCACCCCGTTTTCCTCAGAAGCTGCACCAATTTGCATCCCCACCAACAGTGCCCAAGGCTCGTGCTGCCCTCAATTCCTGGGGACAGGGTGGGTACATCTCCTGCCCGCGCCGAAGCTTCCAGAGCTGCTCTCCACCGCCAGCCTTAATGAGATTGTACTAGGCAGAACTCTGCATTCACAGAATAGAGAAATAAGTAAGGGTTTGGGCTGAGGGAGAGAATTTACCCTGGCGGCTCTATAGACTTACATTAAAAATAAGATTTAATTTGCCAGGGCAGCTGTGGTACAGGGAACAAAGAAGGACCTGATTTCCTGGCAGAGCTGCCATTTATGGGCTGTGAGACCTGGGAATAATAATACCTACCTCACAGGTGTTAATGTGAGCACTGAAACAGATGATGGATGGGAGGGCTTTGGGAAACCAGAGTGCTGTAACAAATGTGCAAGCTCGGCTTTCCAGGCCACGGCGGGTCACACACATGGATTCCCCGTCGGCCTCAGCTGCCAGTGTGGGAGCGCCGGCCCCGGTTACCTGTCCTGTCCACTATTCATGGTGTCCGCACCCGATGTCTTAGGATTCTTGCATACGTGGGCTCCTCTGGCATTCCATAGCTTTCTTTCTGGTCCTCCTTTCTGCTTCTGTCCTTCATGCAGTGGTTCGTGCTGCCCTCAATTCCTGGGGACAGGGCGGGTGCATCTCCTGCCCACGCCGAAGCTTCCAGAGCTGCCTCCACCGCCAGCCCTTAGAGAGTGATTTCTTTTTAGTCTGGCCCTAGAGTTTGCTGGTCTACACAGCATGTCTCTCCCCATGCCAGTACCATCCCTCGAAAAGAAAATGCCTCATTCTGGTTGTCTATGCATACAAAATCACCCCCCTCCCCACAAACCGATTTATTTAAGCAAAGGCAACGTTTAGGTCACTCATGAGTCTGCAATTGGAGCAGGACTCGGTGGACAGGTCTTCTCAGTTCCACTCCGCATCCGAGACAGGGGACTAGAAGCATCTGGAAGCCCTTCACACCCATCTCTGACAATGCTGATGGTTAGATGGACCCTCAGGAGGGACTGGGGCTTGCTGCACCTTAACGGGCCTTCACATGGTGCTGCTTGGTTTCCTCCTAGCGCGGTGTCTGGGCTCCAAGGGCCGGGGTGCACAAGAAACTGAAAGAGGGAGAGAGATTGAAAGCTGAATCATCTTTTGTGACCTAGACTCCGAAGCCACACAGTGGCATTGCAATAATAATAATTATCAGAAGCAAGTCTCTTCTAACCTCAAAGACTGGCTCTTCCTCAAGAGGAAGGGAATTAGACTCCGCCTTTTGGTGGTAAGGGTGTCAAGAATTTACAGACATGTTTTGAAACCACCATACACATTCTCACACCCAGACCCCTAAGTATGACGTTCTGCAACATGGACTAAACACCCTGACGTTAGGAGCCCTTCAGTCTTTATTATGATTTATTAATGAAACACCTCTTGCCACTGTATTGGCAATGTTTGCGATCCCTTCGCCCTGGGACTCAGACACAAGTCGCCTGGTGCTAGACTGAGCGGATGACACTCTGCTGCACTCAGAACCAGGTTTTCGTTTCATGACTCTCATTCCATGCAATTCTTGTTCACGGAATGTGGTGTTAACCACTGCTGTGTGGCAAGTCACGCCTAGACTCACAGGTCTGCAGAGGCTGGAGTTCAGCCCATCCAGGTGGGGCTTGGCTAGCGGAGTTGGATCCGGGGCAGCTCTGCTCCATCTCTCAACCCCGCCTGGAACCAGGGGGCTCACCAGGGTGAGTTTCACTCCTAGGGGTGGCAGAGAGGTAATTAACAGGGCGCGTCGCAACAAGTGAGGCCTCCTAAGTCCTGGTCCCTGAGTCCGCCCACTATCACTTCTACCCAGATACCACTGATGAAAGCAAATCACGTGTTCAAGTCCAAAGACAAGGGTCAGGGAAATGCACTCCAGCTCTGATGAGGCCAGGGCATGTGTGTAGACGCAGAGACTAAGAATTAACAATGCAGCCTAACTGATGAATCAATCTTTTGTATATTGACCTTCTCTTTTCTTTAAGGCAAAGATTACAGATGTCACTATCCCTGTTCCCACCTCCATGTCAGTTTTGGTGGATAGATTCCAGCCTGCTTTATGAACGATCTGGGACGCACTTTAGGACTTTTCTCAATACAGTGCTCCACAGTAAACGGATTGGATCTGAAAATAATATAAACTATGGTTAGGGTGTCCCAAGAGGCTCCTAGACCCCTAATTCAAAGTTCTGACCCCAAACATGCTAAACTCTCCAGGCTTGCAAGCACAGCGTCAAAGTGCTAAGAGAAGAAGGGTAGAGGCTGCTGATACAGAGGTGTGTGAGCATCACCACTTGGATTATACACATAAGTTGTGTTTCTTTTTCTTCGAGAGTAAGGGGGCCAAACTGGTATAACTTTGCCCACAAACCATGAACTAAGGACACATCATCTTCTCAAAGAGGAGGCCTTTGCTTTCTTATGTAAGGGAGAAGTCAGACTCTGGTTAGGATGAAATGACTGCCATGCTAGAGGTAAGACTGAGGTCCTGTGTCTCACACACATGCACACACACACACACACACACACACACGCACACATGCACACAATGTACACACAGGAAAACTCTAGAATCAGACTCTCAGAGGTGATTCCTATTAATCACATGTTCCTAGAAAAGATGTTAGTGGTAAGGATTCTAGACACAGTCCCTTGTTCCTTTTCTCCAATTGTTATTGCCACTCAGGAGATTTGATATACTAAGAAAATAACGTATCTGTTACCTTATTATAAAGAAATGAGAAATGCGTTTCCTATTTGTTGTTACCAGTGAGAGATAAACAATTTTCGCAAATGCATAAAAAGCATCTTCAATTAATTAAGCAAAAGGTGCTCCACTAGGGAGCCCCTCTCCTCCTCTCTGGGCTCCAGTCCTTGCTAATCCTCCTAGCCGCAAGGCCAGCAGAAGTCAACAGGGCAGGATTGATGTAGGGGCCGCACACCAGTGAAAGTGGGGGTTTACGAGGGAGGAGAGCAGCAAGATTAGGTGCCTGCAATCTGCAGAAGTTGAGGACAAGAATGCTTCAGAATTAATGGAAAAGAGGGGCCCCTGGGTGTCTCGGTTGGTTAAGCATCTGTCTTTGGCTCAGGTCATGATCTGAGAGTGCTGGGATTGAGCCCGCATTGGGCTCCCTGCTCAGTGGGGAGGCTGCTTCTCCATCTCCCTCTGCCCCCTTCCCTGTTTGTTGTCTCTTTCTCTCTCTCTTGCAAATAAATAAATATAATCTTAAAGATAAATAAATAAATCCTGGAATCTATATCAGAAGTGGCAGTAATTCATATGGATCAATGTGTTGGCCAGGAAGCTATTTACCTTTTAGTCTTCTAGGCAAGTTTGCTTTGTTTTGCTTCTTTTCACCAACGGAGGGGATGGCCTTCTCTGTCTGCCCACAGCATAACAGTCATCTCTCAGGGGAGAATTGTTACCTTCTAAAGGAAGACTAACATCTAAAGATTAAACCTCCCTTGGAAAATTAACAATGTCCCTATGACTCGAGCAGCCCCCTTTGCAGGACAGATGGGATGACCCATCTAGATGGTAGAAGGGGGGAACCGGGTCAGATCTTATCGCAAAACACTCAATAAGGACGTCTCTAAGATACATCAGCCAATCCAGTCCAAGTGCTAATTGGTTTGCAATTCCCCTAATTAGTTTGTCATCTACCTGGACAGCTTAGCAGCTGGCGGGAAGCCCAGACCCTGCCCAGCCAAATTCACAGCTCCCGGAATTTGGAAGTGTAGCAGCAAAAATGACAGTTCTGCACCTCGCCCGCACGCGGGCATGCCCACCCGCACATACACACCTTCTTGCTAAATGCAGCGATGATAGCAGATTCTCCCAATGCTGCTAACAATCTCATTAGGCTGTTTCGTGTGAGGAGGAAGCAAGAGCCCTTCTAGCTTTGCTCTACCACTTCATGAACAAACTACAGAGCTGCTCAGGCCCGTTTCATCATTAAGCAAAGGCTATAGTTATGATTGACGGTGTCTAGAAGGCTCAGGCTCCCAAATCTCTGTTCCATCATAGATGAGACAGTGTGCCACAAGCTATTAGCCTGTTTGAGTGAAGTACCACCTGCTATCTCTTTCCCAGATATTCTCTATATAGCTATTTAGAGTCCCAGGATTTTAAATTTGAGTAACACAGTGACCCTTTCTGAAGGAAAAAAAAAATTACATGTGTGCTTAGCATTGATATAATTTCCATCCTGGTATTACTTCAATGTATACAAAGACAAAGCTCTTTGTTAACTGTTTATCTTCATGGTTCATATACCACTATGATACAAAACAGTCACAACTTGAATAGAAACAAAACAATACCCATTACATTTGTATTAAAATATTAATTTCATGTGGCATCTTGTATTGTGTTCCTGAAACAAAATTGTTATTTGAAATCCGAACATGACACTGATTGCTGTTCCTACAGTATCTTACCTGTACTACAGAGCACTTATACCCACCCCATTCTCTGATCTTGTTTGCCTATTGAACTATTACTAAAGCTTTGTTCACATAAATGGATTGTGGACATTAATTGACCTTCACTAGAAACGAACACTTCACTGATGCAGTAAGACCACCTCTCATCTTTTGTTATTTTTTGTAAAAACAAATGAAAGAATAGGGAAATAAAGATATCTTGCAGTATCTAGTTTTAGAGTAGTCATCTCTATGACCCAGAATATATTTACATTTATGCTTTTTTTCTATTATTGTCAAAACAATAAAGACAGTGTTGGTCAAATAATTAACACTCCTTCATTGTGGAAAATTGTGCACCTGCCTTCTCTCTTTCCCGGGAGGCTCCTTTTTTCTGCATGGAAACTGGCCCTCAGCAGTCTTCTGTTAGGATGAGTGTATCTCAGACTAAAGTTATAGACTAAACTTTACAGACTAAAGTTATAGTAGTGCAACATTGGTCTTTGCCACATTCTTTTTTTTAAACCAAAGCTTTGCAAAGGCTTGTGTTTTTCAGTTACAAAGACAATTAGATACTTGGAGACTTCTGAAATATTAGAATCTGCTAATTCACGTCTGAAGAATAAGGCAGCCAGTATCAGGATTATCTGTAACGTACAGAAAAGTCTAGAGACATTTCTCTAGAAGCTGGGTGTTTGCCCCGAGCAAGGGCCAGGGCTAAGGCAAGGCAAGTGATGAGGCAGTCACTTTGGGTGTAAAATTTAAAAGTGTGCCAAGAAACTCAGTAATCAAGATAAATAATAATTTGATGCAATGTCTTTTCTAGAAATCAAAACTAATTCAGAAAATCCATGATGAGCAAAATACAAAAATTTTAAATAAAGGCCTTACTCTGTTGAGCTATATTGAACCCGAGGCAAAAGGAAAAATATGTGCCCCTGTATACATGTTTTTGTGTATTTTATTAGTGTTTTTATGGGGGTTTTTTGCAAAAGATTATAGTTGAGAAAATATTGAAAATTGAAATGTAAGTGTATAAAAACTGACATTATTTTTGATTTAAGTATTTTATTTATACCAAAATATAATTTATGATCATTTTACTTCAGCTTAAGTTAATTAAAAATTGCTTAAGACTGCCACTTGGTGAAGAGAAATTGCCAATATGACACTCTCTCAATTGAAAATGAGATAAGCAATAAAGCAAATTTTGAGAGTATTGTTGATGTGTTTGCTTCCATTAAATCCAGGGCACACATGTTTCCTTCTGCCTCAGGTTCCAGTATGATTTGATATAGCATTCCCCCAGGCGAGGCAGAGGGTAGGTTTGAAGATTAATGAATGCCTGGAACAGGATAAATATTTATTAAATATTAGTTGTTATCACTATTATCACAATCCCTTCTCATGAGCTCCAAAGCAAAACAAGGACTTTTGGCTGATTGTGCCAAACACAGTTCTGAGGAATTGAGAGGTAGATGGGAAAAGCAAGCTGGACAGTAATCAAAATTCTCAGAAGTCTCCAAAGGCTTCTCCCATCTCATGATGTTAGTTTCTACTTGGTGCTGTCTTCATAGTAACCTCAGAACTAATGTTTCTCACTCCTCTCTGTCCCCCAGATTCCTCTATGCCATTCAACAATGTGGGTAGAGGAAAATCCAAATCCAATATGGAAGAGGGGAAATGGAGATGATACACAGTTGCAGAAAGATTTGGGCTAGAGACTAGTTTCCAAAATTCTGGATCTCTGCGCTCATGCTTGTGAACATGAGGATGTTAAAAGTTACGTCTTAGTAATGTTTTGTGAATTAAATGCCCTGATTTTTATAGGGTGTCTGAAGCAGTACCCAGAACATGCTGTGCCAAGAATAAACGTTTATTAATGCAAGAGGAAGGAAGGAAGGGATGGGTATTAGTCTTAAATTTCTGCCTAACTAATTACCACAAGCTTGAATGCCTTCGAATAAGATTCATTTTATTTCAGTTCTGTTAGTTCATTTAGTTCTTTGGTTCTGTTAGTTATTTAGTTCTGTTAGTTCAGAAGTCTAGGTGGGCTGGACTGGTTTCCCTGCTGAGCATCTCACAGAGCTAGAGTCAACATGTCAGGTGGTCTGGGTTCTTATCTGGAGACTCTGGGAATGAAACCACTTCCAAGTTATTTCAGGGTTGTTCTATGCAAGATCCTGTATTTTCTACTTAATGTTCATAACTACATATGCTAACTCATACCCCCATTTTATGGATGAAGAAATTCTTCAATCATTGAACAACTTTCTCAAGGTCTCAGGGTTAGTAAGCCTAATTAATGACTCCAAATTTTTGTTTGAAAGTAAGATAAAACCCACATGAATGTAGATAGAAGACAGTAATTAAAGATATCTTTCATGGAAAATTGTGTGTCCATTAGCAAGCTTATCAGCGACAACTGTCCACCATATTAATCTTGTTTCCATATTTCCACTTGTCTTCTTTGAATACTTGGGTGATCTCAGGTCTTAAGATTTTATGTGCCACAAGCTCTAAAGTACCCTGAGTCCTTCCAAAGAGGTAGAAAGGAACATACTGGGTAGAGACCAGGCAGTTTACTCTGCCTCGTGTGGTTGCTATGACATGCACAAGTTTCTAATGCCAACTGAAAGTTGCCCATTTGCATATAACTTTATTTTCTTGTCTTCCAGTTTGGAAGTTATAGTTCTAGGGCTTAAATATTAGAAATTCAGGGATATGTCAAAGTTTAAGGAAGATGTTCTGAGAAAGTCGAATGAATGTTCATTTGGTCACCTACTCCATTACAGACTTAGCATGAGTTCCAGGTGATTTGTCTGTGACCACCATGGTCATGTCCTTGGTCCTCATTGAGTTGGGCATGCTGTGAGATTATGGCCCTATATTTTGGCCCCATCCCTATAAGGTGGGACCAGGAAAGACTCAATAATTCAAAAAGATGTCCCCACCAAGGGATTTCCCTGAAAGACAAAAATGATGGATGGTGTAGTCAACTATGTTTGGTTCTTTGTATTCTACCTCAGACCATTTAATACAACCTATGCTCAAAATCAAATTTTCTATGAAACTTGGGGTCTCTTTAAACTATTTCCTTGGTTAACCTTCTGATCTCTATTTTATTCTTAGTTCTCAGTGGAAATTCTTTTTTGAGAAATTCTGACCTCTTTTGGAGAACTAAGAGGGAAATGGATTTTTCCCCCTATTAAGTCAGGATAGACGGGGAAGAAATGTGACCCTAGATCATTAATGCAGGAGTTCTGGCTGTCCTTGGGAATGGGCCAGTGGTCCAGAAGAGAAGCCAGATGGGGTCAGTGACCTCAGACTGACAGATGTGGCAGTGGAGGATTCCAGGAAGAAAGATCAGAGGCTGGCGAGGAATGAGAGCCACTTGCCCAGATGCTAAACCCCAGGGGGGTGAAGGTAAAGACTTGGGCAGAGTTTTGGCTGAGTCATGGGATAAACTGGTCAGCAGCTAGGGTCAAACTCAGGACAGCAAAACACTGCCCAGGGAACTTGAGAAAAGAGAGAGAGGGCAGGGGAGAAGGTGCTTGTGGGACCCTGGGACGTTAGTTGTATCATCTATATAATGTCTTTGTTTAACTCTTCATGCTTATCTAAACGTGACAATACGTCCATCTCCCAAGAGTCAAGGATAATGGGGCAGCATAAAGATCAGTTCTGTTGTGTATGGAACACAGAGAAACAAAAAAGAAGAGCAGAGAGAATAAGTAGGAACTGTATGAAGTTTGCTGCTTTCTTTCTCAACTTCATCTTCATCTGAGTAATTTTCTGACCTAAAAGCAAGAGATGGTGCCTGGTGTGACTCAGTCCTCTACCTCTGCGACAGCCAACACTCTTCCACTTGAGAGAGGAGAGGCTGGGAGACTTCACTCTGAAGCCTTTCTCAGCTTATAAAAGGAGTCTTGGGCCAGTTCTTCCCTTCTGACAACTTTTACAAAATGCCTCTATCCATGCTAATTTTTTAAAGACCCACTTAACTCTAATCCACTTAAAGTTTATTGAACAACACATCCTATTATGTAGGCATAATTTCTTCTTTAAAACAGTGCTCTTGCTTCAAATGTTTTCATGATAACACCAAATAAATAAGTAAAACAACTCACACAAATCATGCCTTCTTTGTCATTCCAGACTGAACTAGACAAAGAGGCCACAGATGGAAAAGACATTCCAGAATTCCAATTAATAAGTACAGAAAGAAAGATGGAATTAGAAAATCACCTCTTGGCAGTTACCGCAGTAATAATTGTTTCAGGCAAGGATCACTAATAGTTGCTAAAATTAGTGAAAGGACTATGAGAAACAAAATATTTACATAGTCCCAAAGTATTGCCCCATGAGATTCTAATTAATTACAAAAAGAATAACAGTAACTTTGCAGCAGAGAAACCCGGCAGATATAACTTACATGAAGCAATTAAAGTAAACATCACACACACAAATGGGACAAATGAACATCATGTGCCTCCTGATATGATGCACTGAGAAGGACATAACATGACTTTTGTGGTTCTTCTGTCCAAATTGCATAGCCTGAATCTAATTATGGGGAAACCTCAGACAAACCCAAATTAAGGGAGATTCTACTAAATGACTAATCTGTATTATTCCAAAATAGTAATATGATGGAAAACAAAGAAAATCTTAGCACCTGTTCCAAATTAAAGGAAAAACAAAGGGACATGACAGGTTAAAGGGACGTGACAACTAAATGCAACAATGTGATCCCAGATTAGATCCTGGACCAATGCCTGGATTTAGTGGACAACTAGTAAATTTGAGGAAACCCTGCAGATTACATACTAGTAATAAATCGACGATAATTTCCTAATTTTGATGATCTAGTTATGGTTATAGAAAAAAGTCTTTGATTTTAGGAAATTCACACTGATGTATTTAGAGGTGAATGAGGTGTCATGTGTTAAAGCTTCATTTAAACATTTTAGGACAATGTGCATGCGTGAGTGTGTGTGTAAAGACAGAATGATAAAGCAAATGTGGTAAATTTTTAGCATGTACAGAGAATCTCAGTGAAAGGTATACAAAAATTATTTGTACATTTTTTTTAACTTTTTGGTAAGTCTGAAATTATTTCACAATATAAAGTGAAACATAATAAAAACAGAAGGTTTTAAAAAGAAGACATGATCTCTACCATCAAGTTCTTCAAAGCCTCATGGGGAGAGATGGGTAAATCACCATGAAGAGATGAACATAGTTCAGTGAACTACAGGGTATTTTAAGGACACAGGCAATAGGATATAATTTCTGGAAGAAAATAGGCATTTTCCAGAAAAGACACTAAGTTTGGGTTAGATGAATTTATTGCCTTCCTAAGCCCTTAAGGAAAATATTTAGGCTCATCACTCTGAGAAGTTAAGTCTGATGCTCCATAGAGATATAAGAAAGGCATTAGTTCATAGGTCACTCTATCCAATAGTCCAACATTGATTCATCCACCTAGTAACATTGCCACTTATCCACCTTGGATCCCCCAGACTGTGAACCCCAGTTAAGCCATTTTACTATCTATACTCAAGTTACAGCAACACTATCTTTTTCTTCACTAATAAAGAACCAACTATTTTGAAGATTTCTCCTCCGTTAATAGTCTTGAGTTGCACCATAGGATCAGGTTTCCTTGGAAGGTTTTCAACCTCATTTAACTCTGTTCTAATGAATCCAGAAATGTGCCCACAGTTCCCTAGGAAAAGAGAAAGAAAGAAAGGGAAAAAAAAAAGTCCCTGCTAGGTATTGAAGCATGTATCTATGTAAATAAAGGAAGGTGTTTCCAAGCCTTTCTACTGAATGCACTGAGATAAGGGAACATTAGTACCCCTGACTATCAGAATGGACAATGGATGTTCAGAAGCCAAAGGAGGAGAGACAACTTTGGGAACTGACAAAGAGGGCTTCCTAAGTTTGTACCTAGGCAGGAATAGGAAGCCCATGGCAAGCCTGAGCCATTAAGAGCAGGAGAACTGGGGACATATCTTCAATCCAATGTGCTATTTTAGTTTTTCAAGAGTCATTGGCTTTGACTGAGTTAGTAAATTAATTGACTTCCAAGTTCTCCACTTGAACAACTTGGCAAATAAGATTTGGAATCAAAGTAGAATCAGATGCTTTCTGATTTTCACTGACCTAGCTCTAGTCAGTTCCAGAATAACATCCTCCTTTTCATCACTGAGATCTTCCACAAACACTATGGTGTCAATGGTCAGCAGTGAGTGTCCACTTGAAACCCCCAAAATATGACTGTAGGCTGAAGAACTGATTCAGGGGGAAATATACTGAGGAGAGAAAGAATGAACTCAGTACATGTTACTCAGTACATGTAGGAGTATAGCTTCCCCCAAAGTGAGGAAAGGTTCTCACAGAGAGGTTATAAGAAAAGCTTTGGGAGAAGTGGGAACCTAATGATTTCAGAAAGAAGAGAAGATCCCCTCACATGAGCAAGTGATTATCTCTTCAGGTACCTCGATGGGACAGATGCAGATAGAAGTGTGGGCTAGAAGAGAAATACAGATTAGAATTTGCTTGCAATGGATGCAATTAGCCTCTAAAATTTTCACAAGGAAGACTACCCCTCCCTTATAAAGGAAATTTTTGTTGACTTGGGAAAAAGACCAAGGAGTAGCTTGTAACAGGTTCTCCACGGCTAAGAGGCTATAACTCACCAAGCAGCCGTGTGGTTAATGGTAGATCCACTGTTGAAGAGGGAAGAGTGTTTTCCTTGAAGACGCTTAGGATGTTTCGATAGTTGATCTGTCTCCTTTTCCAAATGTGACAAGATTTGAGTTACGGCTTCGTGAGGGAACTGGAAAGCACACTGAGATGCTGTTTATTTCTTAACTACTTTGCTGTAAGCTGCTGTTTCAAGTTCTAAACAGCTTAATAAAACTTTCCAACAATTTCAGCATTTTCTAAGTTTGGGAGGCCATCTTTATGGCTTTTGGAAGAAAGTCCAGGAGTATTGTCAGTGAGCAATTTCAAGCAAAACCCTAATTTTAACAGATGAAATAATAACAATTGGAGTGATGTAGTTTAAAATCCCCTAACTACTCAGTGCGCGTGTGACTCACACCCATTGCCTCACCCAGCTGATTCAGAGAGACGAGTGTGTGATGTACAGGAAGGTTCATCGAAACGTCCACCTCAGCTACTTGGCCTTTGGTCAATGGGGAAACTCACCAAATCAGCTGATGCACTGACCCGAAGACTGTAGATGTCTCAGGACCCATAGACTTTTGGTCTGGAGAGTGGAGGGGATGAAGAAGGACCTAGAGGCAAACTCTCATATGCACTCCTTGAAGTTAGGTGTTTGCCCCACAGGAGTCAAGTGAAGGGCTTCCCAACACCTAAGAAAATCACTTCATCCTGATAGTCATCTAGGGTAGACATTGTTTCTTTTTTTAAAAGAAACTGAAGCTCAGAGGGATGAAGTGACTTGTCTGAAGGCTAACAAGTTGCAGAGCTGGGATTTGAACCCAAGCCAGACTCCAGCCTTCTTTTAGAGACTCATTGCCAAGGCCCCTTGGAGAGTGGCTGCCCTTGGCCCAGGCTCAAGCCGAGACCTTGCCTCCATGAAGCAGGACTTCTGCTCCTCCTCCACCTCCTCCTCCTGTAGTCACTCTTGCTTTTTCCCTTGGCTTTTGGCAATAGTCCCATCTCCTTCCTCTTCAGGCTATGGCTTCTGCACCTATTCACTCTTTCTTGGCCCTGTGATATGTCATGTGCAGAAAGCAGAAATGCAAGTAAGCTTTAAATGGCTGATCTTGGCAACAGACCCGTCACCAAATCAGCTCAGAAGCTGTTCCTCTGCAAATTAGCAGCTGAAGCCGACAGCCCGGCCAGGATTGACCGGTGAGCTCACTGAGGACGATCTTGCTTCTCAGTAGATGTCTCCTTCCTGTTTCAAATGTCATTACTGGCACAGAAGGAAGTGGGGGCTTTAAGGTTTGCATTGTGATTAGGACTTGGCAGGGCTTGAGTCCTTGAGTTAAACGTTCAGATGGCCCAGACTTTCCCTCCTGTTGCAGAGCTGATGGCTGTTTTCCTGAGTTAAAGGCCATATCGAGCACCTGGCAACAATGTCTGCCGTCACAGGGAGGCAGGTCCTGCCCCCTTTCTTGTTCACAGAGGGCAGCACAGGTGCGGCAAGGAACTTCTACTGAGTCATCAGCCAGAGTTTCTGCGGTTCCCAACCTAAGGGACAAGCCCCAAATCCAGGAGTCAGTCCTCCACACCTCTGCCTGCCTCATCTGCCTCCGTCAGAGACCATCCGTGGTATATATAGCCCTGGGGGTCTTACCTTCCTTCCTGGACTTCCCTACTCTTCCCTGTGTCCCCAGCCACCTGCGATGCCCAGTCCTCAGCATCTCTGGGCCTCCGCTCGGCCCCTACAATGAGCCTCTCCCCACCCAGAGCCAGAGCAGACTTCTCCAAACACACACTTCACCCTGCGTGCTATTAATTTTGACATTTCTGTGACTCCGCACTGACTGCAGGATGAAAATATAAACTGGTTAACACAGCCTGTCCAGGCCTGGAACGTGCAGCCCCTGCCGGCCCTTCTGCCTTCCATCCAACGCCCTTAGCTCCAGGCACCGTGCCCACCCGAACTCTCCCGGACTCCAGGCCTTCACGCCAGCTCATGTCGGCCTGGAGTACCCACTGCCCACTTTGGGGAGTTCCCAGCTGCCACACCGCTTCCGCAGAGAAGCCGTGCCTGGAGGCCATGCCCCCAGCTGATCACCCCTTGTCATTGCAGCCACCATAGTTGTAGTGTCATTCTTTGTGTGACCATTCCTTTGAATTTTGTCTCCCTTGTCAGTTAGAGAGTTAGCTTCCCAGGTTAGGAACCACATCTAATTTCTCCTAACCATCAAACTCTTCGCGCTGTGGAAATTGCAAGAGGTCTTAAGAAATTATTCTCTTCGAGGTACTTTTGTGTTTTTCCTTGCGTGAATTCAGGTGAAGAGGAAAACCTTCAAGAATGTTACCAGCTTACGAGTCGCTGTTCTTCACAAACTGAGTAATGTCTTCTTCACTGGGTTAAGAAATACAAGATAGGTGAGCATGCTTCAGCTCTTATGACGAACAGTAATTTAATCATAAGTGAATAAATGTAATTCTCAACAACAAAGATAACTTTCAATAACCAGCACGTAAGTCTGAGGCTGAGGTTCCAAGTCAATATCCTTTGCAGATACATTTAAAACAAACCCCTCGATGTTGTCAGAAAGCCCTTTGTACTCTTTTCGTAAATTCTCTTAGACAGAAAAACAGAGCATGATAGTGACGAGAGAGAGAACAAGTATGGATTTAACTTCAACTACAAAGTGAGTAACGGATACGTAAACATTCTTTGATCTTCTGCCTTATCTTTCCCAAAACCTGTAAAGGCTGACCCAGTGTGTTGAATTCTCAAAAATATTTGTGTGTCAACTACCTCGCCCCAGAAACTTCCTCCGTTACAGCCCACTTTGATGTATGGCTCTTGGGTTTCAATGATACTTTTGACGAATACTGAGTAACATCATTTGATGTTTTAATATCATATGTCCACAGACCCTAACATGGTCACTTGGTCGGTGCCTAGTATATATGCACCGACTGAATAAATGATCAGCTGGGTCACTCGCTGTAAAGTGGACTGAGCGGGACGGGGTGAGGCAGATGGCCCTGCCCTTCCTCGGCCGCAGAGCTTCCGAGCCCCCGCGCTGTGGACATTCGGGGCCGGCTACTGCTCTTCCACGTGATGGCTGTTCCATGCATAGTAGGATGTCTAGCAGCTTCCCTGGCTCCTACTCACTCCACGCTAGGGAAACCCCGTACTTCAGAGGTGGCGATCAGAAATGTCCCCGGACATTTTCAAGTTGAGAGCCACCGATCTAGCGTGACAAGTCAGTGAAAATCAACTTTCCATGAGCCAGGGCTCCGCTGAACATCATTTATAGTAATTACACGGACAATACCCGCAAAATCCCCAACCTTAGGAAGAATAAGAGAACAGAATGTGTTTGTGATTTGGCCCCCTGGCACAGTTGGAAATTAGAGAGTTGGAATCAGACAGGCTTGTGTCTGCATCCCGGGGCTACCTGCAAACTGCTGTGTGATACCGGGCGGCTTACCCAAGTCCCCAGCGCCTCAGCTTTCCTGTCTCTCACATGGAGCGAGCAGCAAGTGGTTGTAAAGAGTACCTAAGTCAGTACATGCGAAACACAGTGTCCGGTGCAAAATCAGGACTGAATAAACCAGTGGTTGCTGTCCATGCGATTGCTGGGATCACTGCCTCCACCCCCCCTGCCCTCCCTCGCGGAGCACCGCTCTGCCCCACTCCAGACTCACGTCACCACCTCGCCAGAAGAGGGACTGCTCCACCCCTTTCCAATCCCTTGGGCCACAGTTATTTCTGCTTTCTGGAACATTTCCCGATACTTTTCTGAGCACTTAAAGATAAGGCTTCGCAATAACACCCCATCATTGGGGTTCTAGAACGTTCCCCACCACCATTGTCTTGCCTCTGGTAGTAGTTTCTGACACAGAACTACGTCTCTGGCATGCCTCCTCCTATTAAGACAGGTATCCTCCGTCTTGGCCCAGGCACTGCAATTTAGCCTCCGGTAGCAGGATGCGATGGCAGGGAACCAAATGCTTCCCTCCACAAACCCTGAACAGCCCAGCTTCTTGGTCGCTGCTATTGCATGGAGGTGGAGGCCTGAAGAGAACCCACAGAATAAGCTCAGGATGCCACGGGATGGGCCAAGGAGTGTCCTCGGACAGAGGTCCTCAGTGGACTGGGGAGTTGAGGAGGACAGAGGCAGGCAACTTACTCAGTTCTGACCCAAGGAATCCTTCTCTGTGCTCCTGCAGCTGTGAGTGGAGAGAGCTCCGCTGGTCCCTCGCCAGTGAAACATCTCACAGGGTTAAAGGAAGTATTTATGATGGAAAGACCATAACGGGATGCACTTTTAGGTGCCAGAAGTGTAGCAGGGTAGCAGATCCTGGGGCCTGTCTGAGCGATGGCTTAATTCCACTCAGGTGGTTCAGTCTCTGGTTTTCCACTCTGTCTATTTAGAGAGAGGGGCTGTCATGTTAATCACTGGTTTTCTAACTCAAACTTGGGCTTTCAGATGAGTCACATTAATTTCTTTTTCTCTCGTGTACTCTGTGTGGAGAGCCTGCTTTTATTTAGAATCCACTAATTAATAATTTGTTCATGTGTAGCAGGGGCAAGGCTTAGACTTACCTCGGGGCTAGGGAGAAAGGCTTTTTGGGGAAAGTGATATTTTACTAGATCTCTTTAAATAAATAATAGACAAACTGTTCTTATTCTGCTAGAGATGCTATTTACATAAAATAAATAGGAAATTATCCTTATCTATTCATAGAAGGAAGCTATTGAGCAGGGCTGTCCAGTAGAAATATAATGTAAGCCACACATGTCCTTTCGAATACTATAGGAGCCACATTTGAAAAGTGAAAATAGCAGATGAAATGAATTTTAATAGTACATTCTATTTAACCCAATGTGTGCAAAGTATCTTGTCAACATGAAATCATTATAAAAATTATTAATGACATCTTTGACCTTCCTTTTTTCATATTAAGTCTTTGAAATCTGGTCCGTGTTGTACATTTGCAGCACACTTTAATTCAGACTAGCCACATTTCAAGTGCTCACTAGCCACGTATGAGTAGTGGCTACCATATTGAATAGCACAGTGCTCTAGAAGCTTCCATCCCCTTTTCCATCTTCTTCCTTCTGTTTTCCTCCTCCTTATCGCTTCCTGAGACATCAAATGTTGTAGATCTCTTGGTTGCTATTGTTCATCCGGTTACAAAGTAACAGATGTTCACTTTGGTGCACGCATTCTCCTTCTGGTCTGCAATCCCAGAGTTTACCTTAATGAGCACTAAACCATCTTTCTCAACTCCCACATTTGAGGTGAGGGTCTGTCAATTCCAAGGGAAAATAAGACTGGGTTTTTTAACTTAAGCAAATCCTGAAAACTCTGGAACATGTATTCAGTTGTGATTTGGGGTCAATAGAGCAGCCACACTGAGTTCTCACAAAGCTTTGATTTTGGACAGCCTCAAATGTTGGCCTAGCCAGGCTTTCAGTTCAGAGTCTGCATTCACAGAGATCATTCCTGAACCCAGCAGAGTCATCCGTCTTGGCCCAGCAGAGCAAATCACTTAGCCCATTCAGAAGGAGAAGGTACACGGGCACCCAGAAACCAAGCAACCCAAAGCAGCTTAATTTTCTCCCTTTAGTAAAGATGATGAATGCATTTAATTCAAGAAATAGATTTTTTTTTTTTTTGAGGCCGATTCCAATCACAACTGTCTTGTGGCCACTGTATAAATGAATTAAACCACAGAAAATAAAAATTACCAGGCGAAAACTCAGATTGCTAAAATAAGACTCATACATAATCATTAGCATAACAAAGATTTGTGTACACTGATAGGTTAAGATGTTCATGATGTTAGCAGATAAGGAAAATATAGGCCATCACGTATTGCATGATCCTTGGCCAAATGTGTATTTGAAAATGTAGAGGAAGCCATGGCTATATTTGTAAAATCAGAAGGACGAGGTACAACAAACTATTAAGAGTGGTACTGGGATGTCTGGGAGACTCAGTCGGTTAAGCGTCTGCCTTCAGCTCAAGTCATGACCCCAGGGTCCTGGGATCGAGTTCTGCATCGACCTCGTTGTTCAGTGGAGAGCTGGCTTCTCCGTCTGCTGGCCACTCCCCCTGCTTGTGCTCTTTCCCTCTCTCTGACAATGAATAAAATCTCAAAAAAAAAAAAAAAAAAAAAAAAAGAGTGGTACTATGGAGGGGCGAAATTGGATGAGCAGGAGGGCACATTTACTTCCAACCTGGTATAAATTGTAATAGTACAACTGATTGGTCATTCCTTTTCTGTGTAATTTTCAGAATTAATATTACCAGTCGCCATTAGAACTAATGGTAAAAGAGTTATAGTACTAAGAGAGTAAGTCAGTTCTGTCCGAAAAAGCTCAGGTGAGGGACGATTGGGTGGCTCATTCAGTTAAGTGTCTGCCTTTGGCTCAGGTCATGATCCCAGGGTCCTGAGATCAAGTTCCACAACAGACTCCTTGCTCAATGGGGAGCCTGCTTCTCCCTCTGCCCGCAGCTCCCCCTGCCTGTGCAACCGCTCTCTCTCTTTCTCACTGGCAAATAAATTAAAAATATATATATTTTAAAAAATAATTAAAAAAAAAACGCAAGTGAAAGGATCTCAAGTGTTGAAAACATCTACCATTTGCCCTGACCTTTCCTTGACCTTGACCTATCCTATGCTCATCTCAATCCCTAGTTTATCAGCTTCTATAAACTGGTGATACTTAACATTTACTGATCATTCAGTAAGAACTTCACTTGCCTTCACTGAACTGTTTGAACATTCTCATGGGGTAGGTATTACAATTCCATTTTACGGATGGAAAAACCAAGACCGAGAAAGCGTGAGTCATGTAACCAAGGTCCTATAGCTCCCCAGCATTAGAACCAGAATGTGGTTTGGCATTTCAGTGATGGCAATCCTCCGACTCTGACATTTCCACACCATCTAAGGACTTGTGGACAGTAGGTTCCCTGAACATTTCAAGTTGCACTCAAAGCTCACTTGAATTAGGTAAGATGTGTTTTGTTTGGGGAAGAAACGCTCTGCTTGAGCTCACCTGAGGATGGGTGGTCCCCAGAGTCAATAGTCTGTTAGAATTGCCCAGAAAACCAGGGTGTCGAGCTGCTGAAATACAGGCAAGCCAAAAAGGCTGGGGCGCCAAGGGAGGGTGCATGTGGGTGTCTTCAGCACATTGTCACCATTCTAAGGAGTACAAGTTCTGTTTTGAGGAGGATTTGAGCTGCAAAATGTGTCACCACCAACAGGTTGCAGTTTTAATGATCTAGCTTTAGCTGTGAAAGTGAAGCTCATGCTTGTGGGAAGTGTAGAATCCATAGACAGATTGGGTGTATTATCTTGAATGCTGCATGTACGACAATTGGTATTTAGTTTGTGAACTGCTTATTTAACACTGACTTTGGGTGAGTTTGTAAAATTATTCTCATTCTCATTATTATTATTAGCCCCCAAAGGGCCTCAAGTCAAAAACAACCACAAACATCACCAAAGGCAATGACTGGCAACAACAAATTGCTAAGGTCTTCTTTCTATTCTTTACTAATATCATAATGTTATCTTCATAAACATCACCAACCATCATGCATCCACCCTGAATGAGCTTTGATGTAATGTATTTTGCCCAGGTTCTGACCCAGATGTTTTTAAAAACGTAAAATATAAACCTAGCCAGCAATGAGGGGATAGCAATGAATAGGCAGAGCAGAGAGGACTTTAGGGACAGTGAACATACTCTGTTTAATACTCTAATGATGAGTATATACCATTATATACCTAAAGAATGTGCAACATGGGGGCACCTGGGGGACTCAGTGGGTTAAAGCCTCTGCCTTCAGCTCAGGTCATGATCTCAGGGTCCCGGGATCAGGCCCTGCATCGGGCTCTCTGCTCGGCGGGGAGCCTGCTTCCCCCTCTCTCTCTGCCTGCCTCTCTGCCTACTTGTGATCTCTCTCTGTCAAATGAATAAATAAAATCTTTAAAAAGAAAAAAAAAAGAATGTGCAACATGAAGAATGAATCCCAAAGTAAACTGTGAGCTTTGGGTGATTACGATATGTCAGTGCAGATTCTTCCTTAGTAAATAATATATCATTCTGTTGAGTGATACCGATAATGAGGGAACCTATGCACGTGTAAGGGCAGGTGGTATATGGGAAATCTCTGTACCTTCCTCTCAATTTTATTGTAAAACCAAAACTTCTCTTTAAAAAGTCTTTAAAAAAAAAAAAACCAACTATGTAGCTAACAATTGTATATGGTACCTCCAGACATTTTCTCTTATATAAGATTCAGATACTTAGGAAGAGTAAAGCCCAATGGCAATTTGATACTATTACCTTCCTCCCATCACAGCACCAGTCCCTGCTCTAGATTAATTATTGGCCAGATCTAACCCTCAGGCTTGGAAAACTCTCCATGGAAGCAGTTGTTTAGGGATAATAGATGGTTTGTCAGTAAGTTTCTTATACAAATCATTTGAGCTTAAGCACCATGGCCTGCCTACAAGCACTCCATAACCCCCTAATTTCTTCTTGATTAGCCCAAGATATTTCTGTATGACTGTAAGTGTTTGCTACCTTGATGTCTTTGAACAGAACCTCTGGTTGCATCTGAAGTGTACCAGTTCTGTGATTTTGGTTGAGCATGTCACTTTCCTCTCCAGGCCTTTCCTTTATCTTTCTTTCTTTCTGGGTTTTGTGTGTGTGTGTGTGTGTGTGTGTGTGTGTGTGTTTTAAGATTTTATGTTTTCTACAGAGAGACACAGCGAGAGAGAGAGAACACAAGCAGGGGGAGTGGGAGAGGGAGAACAGGCTTCCCACCGAGCAGGGAGCCCGATGCAGGGCTGGATCCCAGGACCCTGGGATCATGACCTGAGCTGAAGCAGACAAGGCAGACACTTAACAACTGAGACACCCAGGTGCCCCTGCCTTTCCTTTTTCATCTGTAAAATGGGAATAATAATTTGTATTTTGCAGAATTGCTGATATGATTACAGGAGATGATGGATGTTATGTGCTTAGCAAAAATCATATCTGGCTTCTTTAGTCTACCAGGATATGATTCAGAATGAAAGAAATTGATTCAGGAAGGAAAAAGTGGAATACAAGAAGGAATGTTAAGAAAGAAAGTGGTAAAAATATTGGTAAATCTTTTTAAAATTCCTTAAAATGTACTAATTGTAAAGATCATGTCTTATTTAGGGGATAGCATGGGGAAATTAAAATACTGGAAACCAGTAACAGAAGATGGAGGGCAGAAAGACCCAAGTCAAAGAATTTCAAAGGTTTTTTATTTTGCTTTGTTTTGTTTGTTTGTTTGTTTGTTTTTAATTCTAAGAAAGGAGACAGGTTGCCTAACTTGAGATGCTGTTAAGGTAATTAGGTATGTTAACAACTTTAAGGGTACCTACTAAAATAATAGACAATATATAACTTCTGGGAAATGAAAAAAGGGGAAAACAAAGCAAAACATGAAACTGCCTGGAACATTCTGAGATAAAACAGGAAATGAGATGGGGCAGAGACACAAAGAAAATGCATGGTAAATAGAAAACAGTAGAAATAGGTTCAAATCTATTTGATAGACAGAAATTTAAAACTTATACACTATACACAAATAAACGACGTATGCAGAAAATCTTAGAAATCCTATTAAATGGTCAGGAAGGCTAAACAGTTGTGGAATGTTAATTGCCTTTGGTTTTGAGAGGAGGTTGATCAAAGAAAACAAACGCTTAGAGGAATAAAACAGCTAGAAAGAATTCTCTCAGCCAGATATGTTGAATTGTGGAGTGAGAGAATACTCACCATCTCTTTATTGACACTTTCAAGTTCATGAACATGGGACCCAGCACTTCCATGGGACAGAATGTTAGCAATGCCCGTGAGTGACGTTCAGACCCACGCAGATATGTCTGAAGAATTGTTTGGGACTCACTCTTAGCTGACTATAAACCTTCTACTTGAAGGTAATAATTGCAAACAGAGAAAACCCTTTAAAGAGAATTGGTGCTTTTCTTAAGGGCCTCCAAGGAACCAAAAGTGTTCAGACGTCCCAGGGATCAGGTTCCGGCACCCACCAGTATGAGGCTTCATATTCTGCTCTTTTTCCACCAAGGCTTCATTGTGGATCAGGCCCAGGGGGTTAGACTTTTCTTTATGCGAAAACATTTGTTTTCCTTTTGCTTCCACTGTTGCTCCCTGAAATCGGTTTCCTCCAATGCTTCCCCCGCCATTTCTACCTTGTGACTTTTGACTCTCTCCTGTGGACCTTGCCACATCTCTGGTAGCTGCCAGTTATAGATGTGTTTGCTTCGGTCAGTGTCCCCTCTTCTTCTGTAATGTCCCACAACATGCTTGTCTGTGACTGGAGGAGTCAGTCATGAATTTAAATGCCTTAAGTGGCCAAGCAGACAATGACTGGATGAGGCAGTCTAAGTGGGAAGGGGGCTGGGAGGTGGGCATCTGGTAGTTCATGTTACGCAGACTTTTATCATGAGGGAATATGGCATCAAATAAACCAAGGTAGGGCTGGAGGTTATGGGGGATACCAATTATCAAGATGGTCGAGACCTCCCAAGAGACTACACCTCACCAAACCCTTTCAGTTCTCTTGGGCATATTCCTAGGAGTAGAATTGTTGAGTTTTGTGGTAAATCCATGTTTACCATTTTGTGGAACTCCCAGACTGTTTTCCAAAGCAGCTGTACCATTTTACATCTCCACTAGCAAAGTAGGAGGGTCTCAGTTTCTCTACATTCTCACCAACGCTTGTTATTGTCTGTCTTTTTGATTATAGTGGGCATGAGGTAGTATCTCATGGTGGTTTTGATTTGCTTTTCCCTGATGACTAATGAGGCTGAGCATTTTTTCATGTGCTTAATGGCTAATGTAAGTTTTTAATATTGGGTCTGGATGTTTCCTCCAAAAGGGATAGTTCTCTCTTCAGGGGGCCCCACATGTCTACCCAGGGGTATGACACTCATCCAGACTTTGAAACTCACCAGTTACTCATTTCCACACTTCTGGGCTGGAGAGAACAGATTCCCAAGAAAGAGGCAGAAGGCCAGAGATTTATGCCTCTGTCTCTCTTTTCTCCATTTCCTGTCAGATGCAGCTGGGTCTCTCCTGGAACAAATTCCCACAGACAGGCTCTCCACCAGACCATCAACCCAGGAGGACAAACGAGGAGCTTATTGTGAAGAGTTGGGGCCAAACCAGCCAGAGCTTCCTGTGCCAGGTGAGCATGACTAGGGGCTGAAGTCACCCCTTACTAGCCCCTCACCCTTGACTGCCTGAGAGGTATTTCTCAGGCTTTAACCATGAAACCTGTTTCCTCTCTCCCCTCCAAAGCTCAACCCAGAGAGCCTTGATAAAAATCACTCCGCAAATGGAAAATATTTATTTTGTGCTTGTTCTAAGAAATGTGATCCATCAAAAATGAGCTGTTAAGTCCTTTCATTTGCAAGGACAGTGTCCACACATTCCAGGCTGCCTCTGGACCTGGAATCGGACAAATCCAAGTCGGAGGCAAGTGACGGCCATACAGATGTCTCCAAGGGTGATGCCGTCGCATGGACTTCAGGCACTGTCTGCATGGTCAGCCTGCCTGGGTTTCAGCCCAGCTCCCTTGTCCACTAGCTGTGAAAAAAACTGGCCAAGTTGCGTAACCATCCCTTAATGCCATTTTCCCCACTGTGAAACAGCAATAATACTACTCATATGACTTTTTCATATGACTGTTTTGAGAAACAAATAAGGCAATAACTCCCTGGTGTTTAGCAAAGGGCCTGCAACATATCAGTCAGTAAAGAGAAATTAGATATTGATGATTTGGCTGTCATGTCCGTTTCTCAAATCTGAGCAGTTCTGTCAAACTCTTGATTTCTTATTAAAGCCACAACATAGGCCATTAAATGTAGTTAGTTCTGACCAGATTACGCTACTTATGAGTTAACAAACTCATGCTTGGTAATATGAAGGAATGGGTAAAACTTATATTTAATTCCAAAAAAATCAACTGAGCAACTGTGGGATTGGGGAGATGATCCAAATCTCACCAATATCCACTGTGGACAGGATTCAGAATCTGTGTAGGCCCCAAGTTCAGTCAGCTGCAAGAAGAGCCCACATTGCTCTGGTCTGCACAGTGACTAGCTCTAGGTGGGGTGAATTTTCACAGTATATTTCCTTTGTCAGGTCACAGTAAGCAACGTCCTGGGAGTCCCATTTATTAACAAAACTGGATGGTGAAGCCAAATTTTTTGTGCTTAAAATGAAGCCAAGTGTAGCAAAGGCAATTGGTTTAGAACCAGATAACGCAAAGAAATAATGGTACCTAATCTGACTTCATTGGTTTCCTATTTCCGCTGTGACATGTTGTCACACATTTCGTGGCTTAAAACAATACAGATTTGTATCTTTGGGGTAAATACCCAGTAGTGCAATTGCAGGGTCATAGGGTGGCTCTCTTTTTAATTTCTTCAGGAATCTCCACACTGTTTTCCAAAATGGCTGCACCAACTTGCATTCCCACCAACAGTGGAAGAGGGTTCCCCTTTCTCTGCATCCTCTCTAACACTCGTTGTTTCTTGTCTTGTTAATTTTGGCCATTCTAATTGGTGTAAGGTGGTATCTCAATGTGGTTTTGATTTGAAACTCCCTGATCGCTAGTGATGATGAACATTTTTCAGGTGTCTGTGAGCCATTTGTATGTCTTCTTTGGAGAAGTGTCTTGGAACACTGAAAAAATAAAATTAAATTTAAAAAAATACAAATTTGTATCTTAAAATCCTGGAGGTTAGAAGCCTACAATAAGTCTTATAGGGCTGAAACCAAAGTGTTGGCAGGGATGTATTCCTGGAGCTCTAGGGCAGAATCTGTGCCTTGTCTTTTCCTTCTAGCGGGTTCCTTGAACCAAGTCTCCCTTCCAGAAACTGCATTGCTGAAACCTCTGCTTCTCTCATCACATCTCCTTCTCTTACTCAGCCTCCTGCCTGTCTTCCATAAGGACCTTCGTGACTACATTAGGCTCATTCAGATAGTCCAGGATATTCTTCTATCCCAAGATCTTTAATATAAATCGCATGCATCTGTGAAATCCCTTTTGTCATGTAAAGGAGCAGATTCACAGGTTTCTGGGATGAGGATGGGGGCGCCTTGCAGAACCATTGTTCTGCCATACTTCCCTACCAGAGGATTAATATGTGAGAGAGGGATAAGGGGATATTCAAGACAAATGGGTGGAAATGGCAAGGAGACTGAATTTGGCTCCAAATGCAAGAATTTCACTAATGCTGAGAGGTAAGATAAGGTGAGAGGAGTTTTTGTGGGGGGATATGGGGTCTTCTTCACTGGGATTGGGTCCCTTGTTCTAGACATTCACCATGACTCAATCCACATCATGGGTGTTGGATTACATGGCCTCTGAGAGTCTTTCCAGTTCTGTGTGTCTGGATTTTTGTGAGTGCCTCCGCACAAGTGTTGAACATGTGGAAGCTGTATCAGCCAGGTAGGCGAAACTATGCTGGGGTATTTGTACTACGGAGTAATTGTACTAAGCAATTTCCACATTAACTTTCTTTATCCCTGGCATTGGAGCATGAGCAAATCATGTTTCCCGTTTTGTAGCGTACTTCCATCATCAGATCATGCAAAGACCATCTCCTGGTGTGTTTTATGCACGTGTCCCCACTCCTCATTTCAGCAACCATTATGCCTTTGATATGTCACCTTTATCTTGTATATATCTTTGCAAAATACATAGTGGTGTCATTATAATAATAATAGTTATATAAGTTATAATACTGTAACTTGGTTCTTTTTCCTCCTTTCTTGCATTCTGCGTCCTTTTTGTAAGATCTTTCCTTATTTGGGGTGCCTGGGTGGCGCAGTCGTTAAGCGTCTGCCTTCAGCTCAGGTCATGATCCCAGAGTCCTGGGATCAAGCCCCGCATTGGGCTCCCCGCTCGGCGGGAAGCCTGCTTCTCCCTCTCCCACTCCCTCTGCTTGTGTTCCCTCTCTCGCTGTGTCTCTCTCTGTCAAATAATAAATAAAATCTTAAAAAAAAAAAAGATCTTTCCTTGTTTGTAAGTATATACTTCCCGCAGTTTGTGGTTTGTAAGAGCCACGTTGTATCCATAGTACATGTATCCATAGTACATGTCCCTTACATTTTATTAACTTTTCTTCAGCAACGGCACTCCAGGTTGCCTATAGGAGTTCTGATACTTTAAACTGGGAATTGGAGAGCTTTTTCTATACAGATCCAGATAATAAGTATTTTTGACTTTTCGGGCCCTACGGTCTTCAGAATTCTCGTGACTATTTGAAACAGACTCTTTTCCCCATATAGTTGGTTTTTGCTGGTATAGAGAAATGCTACAGTTTTGTGGGTCAGTTCCATTTTCTCCTATTGTAATCCTCACAAGCAAACTTACGAGAGTGGCTCTTACCCCATTTCATAGATGAGGAAGTTAGTACCGGGCCCAGGATCATTCGGCTAATAAGGGGCGAAGCTAGTGCATGATGCTAAGCAGTATTTCCCATCACAGGGGTTTTTGGTTGTGGGGAAGGGTAAATAGTAAAAGTACATTTAAACCTCCCGAGCACAGGCAGAAGTGCTCAACTTACAAAATGGAAACTCCCTATGCAAATACTGTTCTCTAGCTATTCCTCTACTGACGCCTGCTGACTCCCAGGAACATGGCTACTACCAAGGCCTGGGGTCCATGGTCCGGCTAATAACAGTGCAGAGAGAAAAAACCAGCTTCCTTTCCCCCTGGGCCATTCTAACACATTCCTCCACCAAGTTAAATTCGGCCCTGTCAAGGCATCGAGATACACTGAATAGGGCTTCCCCAGACTCCCTGGTCGGGCTGGCACCTCCTGTCATTTCCCTTGTCATTTTTGCTGAAACCCAGCCCCAGCCCCACATTAGCTCCCTCCTGGAAGTCTCCTGTCTGGAGCCAGTGAGGTTTGTCTGCTTCCTAGGGTTTGGCTAATAAATTGGGATCATGGGGTCAGGCAGCAGGGGACCTGGCACCCAGGGAGCCCCTGACACCAATTTTATTAGATTTCTCTTTGCAGGGCCCGGGATGCCATCCCAGCAGGGAGCCCACAATCGCTCAGTAACCAAGATTTTGTCGTCTCTGGTTTGACAAGGTCGTTTTTTACTAGAGGAGGAAAAATCCCACATTAATTATACAGGCAAACTGGGGCCAAGGCCGTTAGAGCTGGCCTCCCTCCTCTGTGAGGGGGGAGAAGGAGAAGAGGTTGGTTTCCTCGGTGAAAAGGGAGTGGAGCCGGGAGACAGGAGGGAGTGTGTTTGTGTGTGCGTGCATGCGTGCGTGTGTGTGTGTGTGTGTGTGTGTGTGTGTGTGTGTGTGTGGGATTGGGACTCAGACCCGCCTTCTCTGACATGCACATGCGCTGTTTTTGGGATGGACTGTAGAATGTTTATCTAAAACAGACTGCAAGGTGAAGGAGCCCAGGAACATGCACCATGATGCCCCCACTCACTCATTCATTCAACGTCCTTTCCTAAAGCACCTGTTGCCCAACACACAGCTAGGCACTGAGAAGGGGAAACGAAAGAGGTGTAGTTACTGCCTTCCTAGCGAATCTCTCAGTATCATGCAAGGGCTGGTTCTCAGCCCCCCTGAGACCACGGCCCGTCTCCCCAGGCCTAGAAAAGCAAGTTGAGCATGCCGTCGCTCTTCAACTCAAAGTTAGGAAACTCCTATATCCTTTCTGGTAGCCCCCACACCAGCTCTGCAAACTCAGAACCTTTATTCCATTGTGCCTTTTGCTTTGGGATAATATTTTGCACTCATCCAGCAGGAGTAACTATGAACTCAAAGCCTGAATTCTTCCTGAAAACCTGGTATCGATCACTTGGTTTAAAAAGTTGGAAACACAAATGGAAGCTCTCTTTTCAGGACTGGCAGCATGTTGGCCAGAAGTCACAAAGATTGAGCGAATCTATGAACATTTGCATTAGGTTTGTGGGTATGAACGGGGCAGGTTTCCCAAATCTCTTACCTACATCTCCCCATTCACCATCTTACTCCACCATCTGCCTTATAAATGGGGGTAGTCCTTCCTCCCCTGTCATTACCACTCTGGCTACTGAGATGTCTGCTTTAAAATTCCTGGGAAGTCCACGATTTTCTGTGTGCGGATGCTCCAGGAGCTACAACTTTGGCACATCAGGTGTCTCCCACCTCCTGAGAGATTACCCTTGACCACACTAGTTCAATTCCTGTCCTTGTAAAAAAGAGCCTTCTCCTTCTGCCAGGATCTGCCTCCACTCCTGCCCTCCTCCTCTGAGGCTAACCCACTATGTCCTCTGCAACAGTCTCCAAAGCACCTTGATAGAGAGCAGGAAAACGCGTCTGGCAGAGAGTACACATTCCCCATGGCATCTGCCAGAAGGCTTTCCGAACGTGGTGTCAAGGTGACACCACGACACTAGGACCTGGGTTCATTTTCCAATTCTGCCACTTCTGAACCAGGTGGCAAGGTGACGATCAGCAAGTTACCTAATCTCTCTGAATATTTTAATCCTTGGGGCGCCTGGGTGGCTCAGTTGGTTGAGCAACTGCTTTCGGCTCAGGTCATGATCCCTGAGTTCCGGGATCGAGTCCCACATCGGGCTCCCGGCTCCACGGGGAGTCTGCTTCTTCCTCTAACCTTCTCTCCTCTCATGCTCCCTCTCACTTTCTCTGTCTCTCAAATAAATAAATAAAAATCTTTAAAAAAAAAAAAAGCAAAAGCTTGAATATTTTAATCCTTATCTGTAAAACATAGATAAAAATAAAGCTTCCCACGAAGAGGTAGTGAATCCTTAGTGAGATGATCCGTGTAAAGCTGTCAATGGCTTATTGTCGTCAATAGTGTTGCCACTCTGGGAGCCTTCTCTTCCTGTCTCACTTTCAGCAGATAACCTGAGCACTTACTTTGGCAAACAGATCAAAGCCATTTACTATGAGTGCATCATTTTCCCTTGTTCTTCTAGATACTGATGGAGGTGTGTTTCCTTCACTTTCTTATAGTTCTTCCACGCACTTCACCATTTTCCCTTCTTCTTGCTTTGTAAGGCAGATGAACTCCTCTAAGCCCTTCCCTCATAACTCCTTGTCATCCTCTCCAGGTTTACCTAGAGCTCTTTTATGAACCTTCCAGTATAGCCATTGCTCACTCATTTACCAGCCTGGAATGTCTTTCCTTAGTCTCTTCTTCCGCTTAGTTGTATCTTTCGATCCTTCCAACATGCACTGTCTGCTGAACCTCCCCATATTAATTATCTATTGTTACATAACAAATTACCGTAAACTTCATGGCTTCAAACCATACACATTTCTCATCTCACAGTTTCTATGGGTCAAGAATCTGGACCTTGGCTTCATGGTGTTTCATATCGCAATCAAAAGTATCAGCCGGGGTTGAGATCTCTTCTGGAGGCTGGAGCAGGGAAGGATCCATGTCTAACCTCACGTAATTGATAATAAAACTCAGTACAAGTTCTGGATACATTTGAATGAATGAGCCATCTGTGCAAAGCATTTAGAAAGCAGGACAATCAATGAGGAGGATATTGTCATTGTCCAGATTAAGAGGACCAATAGGGAAACATCAGGCCACCCACCACCAACTAAAAGCTCTTTATGCCTCAGTTTCCTCTTCTGAAAGTGGGACTAATAATAAAGCCTACCAGATAGGGATACTAGAAGGACTTAATGACATAGTGCTTTGCAAGTGTTTAGGGTAAGGTCCACCACAAAGTGAGTTTTCCGTAGGTGTTAGCTAGTTTATTGTGATCATTTGTAATGTGTCACCTGACTTGCACTGGCTCACATCCTGTGATTCTCTGCTCTTTTCTGATTTTTCCTGGCTCAGAAACACAGTGAGTGTCTCTTCCCTGCTGACCCTGGGATCCCCCCAAGGCTGCTGTGATGGGCCTGCCTTTCTGCCCAAGTCTCTGTCTCTGATGTGGTTCGGTAAGAGCGAACCAGAGCACCCTCTGCCTGGTCGTCACCTCCAAGCTGAGCTCAGCGCTGGGCTTTGAGAATGAGTGACTTACTCCCTGGTCGGCACTTTTATTGTGGTTTCATGATTGGTTCAGGATGGCTGGGCCTTTGCTACCCGCCCCCATCCTCAAGTGAATTCCCAGTCCTGCCAGAGGCTGAAAGGAGAGTGACTTAGTCATTAGCTCCTCTGGCAACAGCCCCTGGCAGCAGTTCAAGGCAGCTTAGAAAACAGGGCAACAAGTGGCTGCAATATGCATTTCAAAAGCCTAGCAGACAAGAAAAGGAAATGAAAACCAGAAAAAGCAAGGATAGTAATGTCTGAACCTGGAGGCACAGCTAGATACCACTGGGCACCAAAGACAGTGCTCGCAGGCCCTGGGGGTGTGGGACCTGGGAGGGCAGCGCTAGCAACGCTGAATGGTCAGAGGCCCAGGGCCTCCCTCTCCTTCTCCCATTTGCAAGTCAAAAATGAATGAGGACTGTGCGTCCTGGAAGACCATGACCAGGCACAATTAGCTTGGGGTCTGTGTCCAGAGCATAGGGAAGGGGTCCTATCGTATGTTAGCTCCCTGCAAAATTCTTTTGACTCAGGCATGTTAAGATCCAGAACTTCACTGAGCCAGATCTCTAGAATCCAGGCTTTCACCAAGAGAAGATTCACAGGGAATGGTGATAAACAGTGATAAAAGAGCTGGGATCTTCTCCACTGATTCCATCCTAAGTTGGCTAACTCTTACAACGCAAGGTGAGTGTCGTCACTCCCTCCATTTCGCAGATGAGGAAAGAAACTAAGGTACAGGAACAGTATATAACCGTTGGACTAACTTACTTGTTGTCTTCTGCCTGCCTAAACAAAATAGAAGTTCCACGAATGCTGGGACTGTCTGTCCTAGTCATCATTTTATTACAAGTTTTGAAATAGATGCTGGAATAAGTAGAGTCCTCAAAACAGGTTTCGTTTTTTTGTTTTGTTTTGTTTTTTCTAAAAAGCAAACTTACCGAAGATTATCGAGATTTTAAACAATGTGCCCCCTACTCTTAATGGCTGCACTAAATTGTCTCTGATCTGGCATGTTCTGATGGAGGCTGTGGTGTTGGCAAGGTCTGGGGAAAGGGGGTGGGAATGTGGTCCACAGTCACATTTCCCCAGATGACTCTCAAATTTGGGAGCTCTTAGAAAGACCGCTACAAAAAGTGAGATGATGTTTCTAGTTTGAATGTGGAAATCCTCCATTCTTGCTGGAAGACTACATGTCCTACTTGGGGTTGGCCTTAAATATAAAAGGAGATTGTCCCCTATGTCTCTGCATCTGTATATTCACTTCAGGAAGGATTCTGGTTCCGTGATGATATGCCCATCCCATGGACTTAATAACAACTGCAGTGGGCATGAGAGACTGACATTGGCAATCTAAAGGGGGAAAGAATGATTTTACACAGAGGATTCTAGAATAAAAACATACAATCAAAAGAAAAATATGCCCAAGTATGATTTTATCCCACCAAGATCTAAGTCATGATATTTGGAAAAAAGGGCAAAGTTGTTGGCATAACAACAACAATGAAGGCATAAGAGCCTTTATTTACATTCCCTCACCTCCCTTTGGCCATGCTCAAAGCAGATACTGATAATCATTGAAAGCATTCTTTCCTGTTGGGCCCAGATATGCCTATAAAAAGTGCCTGTGCATCGTCTCTATTTCTCTATTTATTTTCATAAGCTCTGGCAACACCCGTCAGAGCCACACATTGCCAATCCCATACTTTCTCAGTCTCCCTTTTCAGATCAAGTCCTAATTGGCCCTTTTTCCAGATCCAGCCCTTTCCGAGAATAGGTAGATGAAGCAGGAACCCTCATAATGTAGTTGGGGGGACAGTGACAAAGTCCTCTAAGTCCCCAAATATCCCATTAGTTGTCTATCATTTTGCTGCCGTATCTCTTACTAAATTGGCAATTTAAAACATGATGTTAATATTAGTCTAAATGTGATTCAAATCCTGGTTCTTGCATTTAAATCTGAGGGGCCTTAAATAAATCATTTAACTTCATTGAATCTTACTTTCTTCTAAACATGGATAATAATCTAAATCATCTTCCCTGTTCTCCTAGTGGGAGTATCCCAACTTCTTGGGAAAATTTCAAGGTATCCATAGTTGTCTGATACTATATTCTTTGTTCTTTGTCACATTACTTTATATAATATGGGTTACAAATAATGATTGTGTGTCCTGTCCCTCCCATCTCTGACCTAGTGTAAACATAGCTGAAAAATTACAACACTCTTGCTGAACTCAGAGAGGTCTTCAATTTTCTTCTCAACACAAGGTCTTGCCTCAGTAATGAGAGAAAAGAAGTCCTAAAATAAACACTACTTTGGTCTCACCTAAACATATCTTAAAAGCAAGATTCGAAAGATCTATCTATCCATCTGTCTGTCTGAATATACACATATCAAACCCCTAACATAGTAAGCATCATAATGTCTGCCATGCAACTAAGAATTATCAGGCAGGAGAACAAAAAATAAGAAAGTGAAAAAAATCAACCAATTGAAATTTTACAGAATTGATGCAGATGTTAGAATTAGCAGATGAGGACATTAGACATTATTATAACTCTAGTTCATACAGTCAAAAAACTAAATATATACAGGTAAGATATAAATATTAACTAGAAATCAAATTTCTAGTCTAAAATATTTCAGAGAAAAATTTATAATGTCTGTAGATTAGAAATAAAAAAAAATAGTAAACTTAAGGACACTGAAATAGAAATGTTGCAAAAAGATGGATGTATTAAAAAGTCTTAAAAAATGAGAAGAACAATATGAATAGACATTTCTCCAAAGAAGACATACATACAGATGGAGAGCAGACCCATGAAAAGATGCTCAATGTCACTCATCATGAGGATCGTGCAAATCAAAACCATAATGAGAGATACCACCTCATACCTATTAGAATTGCTAAAATCAAAAATTGCAAGGAACAACAAGTGTTGGCAAGGATATGGAGAAAAAATGAACCCTCATGAACTGCTGGTGGGAATGCAAACTGGTACTGCCACTGAGAAAAACAGTATGGAGGTTCCTCAAGAAATTAAAAATAGAAATACCATATGATCTAGTAAAGTAATTCCACTACTGGGTATTTACCCAAAGAAAACAAAAACATGAATTTGAAAAGATATATGTGCCCCTATATCTATTGCAGCATTATTTACAATAGCCAAATTATGGAAGTAGCCCAGGTGTCCATAGATAGATGAATAAAGAAGATGTGAGATACACACACACGCACACACACACACACATACACACACACAGTGGAATATTATTCAACCACAACAAAGTATGAAATCTTGCCATTTGCAACAATATGGATGAATCTCGAGGACATAATGCTAAGTGAAATAAGTCAGTCAGAGAAAGACAAATACCATAGGATCTTACTCATATGTGGAATTTAAGAAATAAAACAAATCAACAAAGAAAGGAGACAAACCAAGAAACAGATTATTAACTATAGAGAATAGCTGATGATTATCAGAGGGGAGGTGGGTGGGGGAATGGGTGAAATAGATGAGGGGGATTAAGAGTACAGTTGTCATAATGAGCACCAAGTAATGTACAGAATTGTTGAATCATATATTGTAAATCTGAAACTAATATAACATTGTGTGTTAACTCTACTGGAATTAAAATTACAAAATGAAAAGAGAATTCGTGATCTATAGAACAATTTCAAGTGATCTAATATACACTAAAGTAGAGTACCCAACAGAGGAGACAAGAGGGTATAGAAAAAAAAGATATTGGCAGGAAAAATGGCAACCTTGATTAAAACTGTAAATACCCAGATCTGAGAAGCTCTAAAACATAGAACATAGAAATGCAAAGAAAATCCTAAAACATAGAAATGCAAAGAAAATCCTAAAACGTAGAAATGCAAAGAAAAGTACACCACAGCACAGCCTAATCCAATTTCTGAAAGCCAATGACTAAGAGAAAATTATAAACTAGCCAAAGAAAAGGACATGTTAAACACAAAGGCGCAAATAGATTACAGCAGATTTCATATCAGAAACACACAGAAAAGGCAGTGGAACAATATTTTGAAGTACTGAGATGAAAAAAATAGCTATCCATGTAGAATTCTACACCCAGCAAAAATATCCTTCAAACGTGAGAGCAAAACAAAGAATGTCTTCAGACATAAAAACATGGAAAGAATATATCACATATCACCTGAAGATGGTGAAATCAACAAGAGATGATAAACACTTCAGGCAAAGAAAAGTGATACCAGATGGAAATAGGTATCTTGGTTTCTCAACCGTTTTTTATTATTATCCCCCTAAAAAATTTTTTTAGACTTTTTCCTTAATTGCCACCTGATAAAATTTTAATATCACAGAGATACACTATATATCTGCTTATGCACAGCATATATTATCTGTGCTTTCGACATTAAAAGTGATACTTTTGCCCCCCAAGAACCAATTTCACCCACATGGGGGTGATATCTCCACTAATAATACATGATGTATCACTTTCCTATTGGTGTTAAAAAAATCTTATCACTGGGCACCTGAGTGGCTCAGTGGGTTAAGGCCTCTGCCTTCGGCTCAGGTCATGATCTCAGGGTCCTGGGATCCAGCTCCACATCGGGCTCTCTGCTCAGCAGGGAGCCTGCTTCCCCCACTCTCTCTGCCTGCCTCTCTGTCTACTTGTGATTTCTCTCTGTCAAATAAATAAATAAAATCTTTTAAAAAAAACCATCACAAACTTAGCGGCTTAAGGCAACACAAATTTGTTAACTTACACTAACTTGATGTAGGTCAGAAGTCTGAAATGTGTGTGTTCCTTTCTGGAGTCTCAGGAGAAGAATCTATTTCCTTGCCTTTTCTAGCTTCTAGAGATCAACCTTGACCCCATGAAGGGCCTAGAAGATTCTTGTTTCATGACTTCTTCCACTTTCAAGTCAATGATGTTATAACTCTCTGACCATACTTTTAAAAAGGTATCTCCCTCTGACCTCAGCCTCTGAATTCAGGCAGGAAAGGTTCTTTTCCTATAGGGAATCATGTGACTAGGATGGGTCCATTTGAATAATCTAGGATAATGTTCTCATCACAACATTCTTAACCTTAATCACATCTACTAAGTCCTTTTTGCCATGTAACAAAATATGTTCACAAGTTCTGAGAATTAGGACATGGACACGTTTGGGGGGCCACTACTCTCCTTCCCACATATGATTTAAACAAGGAAATAAATAGAAAAGAAAAAGCTATATGGGTAGACATAAAATTTTGTTCTTATTATTTAAATCCTTAACATACAATTGACTATTAAAATAATAACCATGCAGTACATAATTTATCACTCACATAAAAGTGAATTGTATTCTAACAGTGGCCCAAAGGCCCAAAGGGATGAAATGTAAGTATACTATTTTAAGGTTCTTATACATGAAATGTATAATCTTACTTGAAGGTGGATTATGATGAGTTAAGGATGTATACTATAAACCCTAAAGCAACTACTAAAATAAAATAATAAAAAGAGATTTATAGTTAATATCTAAAGAAAACAGAATGAAATCAGAAAAGAGTACTCCAATTACCACAAAAGAAAGCAGGAAAAATAAAAATAGAACAATGAGATAAGACAGAAAACATAGAGCAAGAAAGTACATTTAAACTGAACCGTATTAATAAGCACTCTAAATGTAAATGATTTGTGTAACCCAATTAAAAAGTTCAGATTGTCATACTGGATATAAAAATAAGTCATAACCAAACTCAGTGGTCTTGTCAACTTAGGCCCAGGTCACATCTATCATCGTCAGGTCAGAGCTGGAGCCCCCAAAGCATATGGGCTTAGAGTGTAGGATATGGTTCCCCAGAAGGCAATTTAGGTAGGATTTCTATAAGAAGAACAAATGGACAATAGTAAGAAAAAGTCAACACATGTCCTTCTCAATGGCTCATCTATCATAGAAAATAATGTTCCTCCCTTGCTCTTTTTTTCATAGAGGGCAACTTTGAATTAACTCTTCTCTTGATCATTTCAGGAGGCTTTCATAAAAGTAACTCTCTTCCTCTCCTCTCTTTTCCTGGATCTTTCTCTCTATCTTTCTTGTCAGATTGTCATTTGTGTTTATGAGTTAGTCTGACTAAGAATGAAAAATTGGGGTACCTGGTTGGTTCAGTCATTTAAGTGTCTATCTTTGCCTCAGGTCATGATCCCAGGGTCCTGTTATTGAGTACTGCAAGAGGATGGAGGTCCTTGCTCAGCGGGGAACCTGCTTCTCCCTTTGCCTCTACTCTGCTCATGCTCTTTCTCATTCTCCCTCTCTCTCAAATAAATAAAGAAAAGAAAAGAAAAAGAAAAACTTATTTCATTTGACCAAACATCTCCTATGAAATGTTTAAGAAGAGTAATATCTTCAAATATTTCTCCTCTAGACTACCAACTGCGCAAACTATACTATTTATCCATATTCCTATTCATTCTTTGACTCGTTCATGACCAAGCTCAAATGTCACCATCTCTGTGAAACCTGCAACCCCCCAGGTAGTGGTGGCCACAGTGTCCTCTGTTCTTGCAACATGTTTGAAATCCTATTGGAAAGATTCATGTTTTCTTTCTCTCCTTCTGCAATAGTGGATCATGTACAATAGAGATGAAGCTTTGTTTATCTCTATAGTCCCCAGTGTCTAGCAGGAAGCTCAAAATATCATAGATTCTTAGTCAATATGTTCTGAACTAATCAATACAGAGATAAATGAATGAATGCTCCTCCCCTCCCTGTTGCTTGGCAGTGTCCCATTGTCCCTCACAATCTCTATTTCCAGGATGGCTAGGAAGTGTCATCTTTAGGGCATATTATGAATAACATGCAGTGGCTCTGTGGAACTTTGTCTTAATAAGGATTGTGAGGTTACCCCTGAGCTCAGTAGGAGTGCCATGATGGCTCAGTGAAGTCTATCGTGGTTTCTGGAATAGGGAGAAATAACAAGTATCATGAACCTCTGTGATGCTGGCTTCGGCTGTGCCTTCTGGCCACTGTTGTCTGTTGACCAGATTACTGGGCAGATTCCAGCACTGAATCTAGCAAGACTATCCACCCAGACAATCCACCCAGAATAGTCACAGAGATTTTAATCAAGGGATGGCCAGGATCATCAAGAAACAAAAGCCATATTAGGTCAATTTTCTTGTAAATTCCCGAGCAAGAAAGGCACTGGGGTCACTGGACCTGGCCTCACCAATCACTCAGTCCAATCCCCTGAACCCAAAGCCCAGCTAAATCCATGCTGGCTCCTCTCCAGGCTTCCACAACCCAGCAGACAAAACCAAATACAGCTTACCCCTCACATATGCCCCCCTGGCCTGTTTTGATTTTTTTTTTTTTTACACAAATTATGGAGCATAAACCACTTCCTGTGAATACCATCCCCTGCCCAAATTTATCTTCCTGGGAGGGAGACATTTGTTGACATCTGGCTGAACAGTCTCTCCTCAATATCATCGCACCTCACAGAGCCGAGCAGAAAACCCCAAATGCATCTAAACCTTCCCAGTGTGGGCCTTGCTGGGACGTCCTCCTGAATCAAAAGCTGGCCCACTGCAGATGCTCTCTTCCCACCTCTCCCTCTCCATCTTTGCCCTCCTCATTTCTTCTTCTCACCTTCCTTCATATCATACCTGACTTCCAGGTAAAGAAAAGATGGTCAAGTTTTGAACCCTCCCCGACCAGCCTTCCTAGGAAGCCCCCATCTCTGGGCACAATTCACACTCAACAGAATTGCTGACCCATCTTTTGTTTCTGTGGATACAGAGGAACACAGTGGTGTGTTCTGTGTGCTCCTCACCACCCGCTTTCTCAGGCGACTCCATTCCCTTCTTGACCACTACAGTGGGTATTTTCCAACAGAGCATGTGTCCTCCCTGTCGATGGTCCCATGGTTCAGTCCTTTTGGTGCACTAGCACTGTCCATTTCAGCGGTGAATTTCCACGCGTATGAGGGCACACCTGTTCTGTATCTTCCTGACAGTGTTCACCGTGGGCCTTCCCAGCAGACACCACAGGCATCCTCTCCTGATGCTTCACTTTATCCTGATACTTAGCTGGGCTTTTCTCATTTCATCAGCCTAATTACTGATAACACACAGGAAGGAAAAGAGAGAGGATACAGTACCAAAAACCAGACATGGCCCCAGGGTCCCCACATTTCTACCCAGTGGAATTCTTGATCACTAAAGGACAAAAGGACCCTGTTTTCTTTCTGCTGTTAAGAAGGGATATCCTGCAAAGAGCTCTGAACTGATTTCTCTGACACTTTGTATCCCTTAGAAACTAGCTTCTCTTTCTCCTTTGACAAAAGCAAAAAGAGGGGTGTTATTTTCCAGAAAGGTGAGTTTCCTGAGCCCCACATGTAGCTGCACCTGTGGAAGATTTAACTGAAGTCTTGAAATGCAGACCAAGACCAGGAATCTGTGTTGCACAACAAAATTACTTAATAAATGCTTATTCTATGAATGGATGAGTGAATAAAGAAATTAAATGATTTGCACCTACAAGTGTCTAAAAATCTACGTTTATATGTATCTGTCCTACCTCTGTCTCTTTGAACTGGATTTGCCCATGGCTACACACACACACACACACACACACACACACACACACACCATGTACCCAAAATTGATTAAATGAGTCCTCAGCCTAACTGCCAATGCCCCTGGTCTTTCCTTGAATGTCCCTGCCCTACAGTCAGTGTCAGTCCTCAGTGCTCACCTCAGATTTTGCATACCATGATTCTGATCTTTCCTTCACAGACAGCGCAGTTCTTCTCTTCCTGAAGAAACACCTACTAGCACTGGGGGGAATGTGTGCATAGGACTCTGGACACTGAGGAAGTAAAACACCAGGCTTTTATAAAAGCACATATGTGGAGGGAGGGGCACCAGGCGGATAAGCTCTTAGAACTCACATTCTGGATCCCTTCAGGATTTGCTAGCTATTTTGGACCCATCGGCTAGAGCCACTGCCATCTTCCTCTTGAGGCTCTGAAGCATTTAATTCCTGAGTGAATTCTCACTAAGGGTACCATTCATCAGCCTTGTTAACCGTTCCACTAGATATGCAGGAGAGAAACTAGGAATTCTAGGACAGAGGTTCCCAAAGCAAAGACTTTAAGATGGAAACACAAGAGAAACCCTGGTCCTACCATTTGCCAGATGTTTTATTTGGGGCAAGTTACAAACCTCTCTGGAACCCAGTCTTTTCATCTAGAAAATACTAATAGTACCAATTTCAAAGGGATGTTATGAAAATTGAATTAGATAATCTATGCAAACACTTAGAATGCCGTCTGACACATAATGCATTCTGCAGGCAAGAACAGTTAACTAGTTCACTAGTTACTAGTTAACCACCTAGGTGAGGGGTAAAAAGTCAAAAGAGTTTCTCATAAGGGCATCAAGTAGAATCTGAGTGTCCTAACCATATCCCTGGTTTATGACCAAGATAAAGACGCTGGGAATAGTCTGTTCTAGAAGGGAGGTTGTTAAAGTCAGAGCTCAAATTCCAGACTTTTTTAGTGGGCACAGGACTCTCTAGATCAAAAGGTAAATACTGACACGTTAAACATCAAATAGATTAAATGTCATGTGGTATCCTGGGTTGGGTCTTGGAACAACAAAAAAATGACAATAATGGGAAAACAGGTGAAATCCAAAGAGAGTCTGGAGTTTACAGTTAATAGTAATTAACTGTAGTAAACCAACCTTGGTTTCTTAGTTCTGACAAATGTACCGTGGTTATATTATTTTTTTTATTATGCTATGTTAGTCACCATACAGTGCATCATTAGTTTTTGATGTCGTGTTCCAAGATTCGTTGTTTGCCTATGAGACATAGGGCTCCATGCAATCTGTGCCCTCCTTAATACCCAATAGATGTTAACATTAGAACAAGCTGGGTGAAAGGTACACAGGAATTCTCTAAATTAGCTTTGAGACATTTTTGTAAATTTAAAGTTATTCTAACAAAAAGTTTATTTTAAAAAAAATCGAATAGATCCCTTTAGCCTTTGGAGAATTGTCCATGGTGGACTTATTTAGACTTAAAGGCCGGTCTTTAATTTTGGCTTCCCGGGTGATACCTGGAGAGGATGGAGGGACTGGGTCCCTTTTCCCTGGGTGAAGCCAGCATGAGAGGCACTTCTGTGGCCTCATCCTGGCTGTTTTTCTCATTTCTCCAGATCTGGCTGTGGCAGAGATGGGGCCTGCTCCACGCCGGAGCCTGGTCACCAGCTTAGCTCAATTTGAGAGAAAGATGAGGTGTCAGAAGGGAAAAGTGGCCAACATTTGGTTTTCCTGAGCTCATTTTTCTCAGAAAAGTCAATGAATGTCTTATGACTCTGTTCCCCCTCCCCCTGACACATTGTCCCCATTGGACAACATTCCTGGCTGTAGTCGAGAGACTTCATAATGGCTTCTTGAAAACCCTGAGACAGGTCCCTGGATCTGCAACCCAAAAGGGTTAGCAAACCCAGAAGTAAAGAGGAGGAAACATCATTTCGCTGAGCAATCACACTGATTTCAGAACGGCTTTGAATGTTTTGCATTCTTACTGAAGTCTCATCCTAGGAAACGAGGAAGCTGAGGGTCACGGAGGCTAGGGACTTGCCCACAGCCATATGAAGACATCCAATAGATGACTGTGTGAAGGTCGAATGATGTACAAATTCCAGTCTCTCCCTGTTTCTCTCAGATACATACACACAGACAAAGATCCACACAGGCCTCTTTTGGAGATCCAAACATCTCTGATCCCACTAAATAAGGGTTGACCAATTGTGCTCAGTGCCTGACACACATTTAATCCTAACAGCACTTACCCATTATTAACCTCATTTTACAGAAGAAGTAAGTGAAGCCTAAAGATCTTTTGTATCTTACGTAGGGTTTACATAGTTTATAAAGTGGCTGGGCTAGGATACATACTCAGCCAATCTGATTCCAGACCTGGACTTTTAATCACTTCATCACTCAGTGAATATTTGTTTGATGAATGGAGGGGAAAACAGCTTTGATGAAGGAGTGCAGAGTTATCTCAATAATATGGTGCCCTGGATCTCAAATCCAGAATGTGTGAGGCCATTTCTCCTAGAGTGGGCAGTCCCAACGAGGCCAGCGCTCTCCCACTTAATCTCTGTCTTCCTCTTCTCTTCCTTCTCTTGGGGACTTGACAGGTGCTAAATGCATGGCAAAGAGAAAAAAAGCCGCCCAAAATATTTTAATCAAGAGAGAGAACACATACACACCAAAGAGAGAGAGGGGGAGAGAGCACAAAATGTAAAGGAAATCTCCTTTCTTTTTCTCACTAGCTATAGGGCATATGACTTTGGGGAAGATAACCTGCTCTCTGGGCCTCTTTCCTTATCTAGGAAATAGACTAACGGTTCCTAACTTCTATGGTGGTTGTGAGAATCAGACATCATTTCTACCGAGTCTCTGCGCCATAGACAGCAGAGGAGATGCCCTACAGGATGAGTTTTTATGTTTTTTATCTTTACTGTCATCCTTGTCTATTCATAAAACCTGTTTACTTCAGCACAGGCTCCCAGCCACATGCCACCCAAACTGAGCCCACATTTCCCCTAAATCCTGATACCACCCAGGCAGATGAAAGCTTGAGCCTTAACAAGGCTTATCATCAGAGTGGAGAGATGAGAGGGTTCAGCTGGGCTGGAAAAAGAAAGAGTGTGTCCTAGTCAACATAAGGAGGCCTTTCCATGGCCTCTACATCCCATGCCTGACCCATCAGCTAGAGGGGGGATGCCGTCTCAGATTCCCTGCCCTAAAACCATGGTCTTTGTTATCAATAGTCATACCGGCAATGAAATTCAACCTGAGCTCTACACATGGACAGACTAAGTACTCCCAACAAACACAGAACTACACTAAACTCTATCTTTTGGGCATGCCTGGGTGGCTCAGTCCGTTGAGCATCCGACTCTTGGTTTTGGCTCAGGTCATGATCTTAGGGTTGTGAGATCCAGCCCCAAGTCCGGCTCTTTGCTCGTCAGGGAGTCTGCTTGAAGATCCTTTCCCTCTGCCCCTCCCCCCTCTTTTCTCTCTCTCTCTCTCAAATAAATAAATAAATAAATCTTTTAAAAAAATAAACTATATCTTTTGGAGGTATTACCTTTGACATTTTTTTCTCCTGTTTGGTCTACTGCTAATGGATTTGGTTGAAAAGTAAGAGAAAGGGACATCTGGGTGGCTCAGTTGGTTAAGTGGCTGTGCTTGGTTCAGGTGATGATCCCAGGATCCTGGGATAGAGAGAGCCTGCTTCTACCTCTCCCTCTGCCTGCCGCTCCCCCTGCTTGTGTGTTCTCTCTCTCTCTCTCTCTGTCAAATAAATAAATAAAATCTTAAAAAAGAAGAAGAAGAAGAAGAAGAAGAAGAAGAAGAAGAAGAAGAAGAAGAAAAGAAAAGTAAGAGAAAACAGCATAACAGAGAAAACTCAAGACACCGTGCCAGAACTCCAGGAGGAGTGGAAAAGCCTGGAGAGAGGCTAGTCCCTCGTCGTACCGGGTCCCTCCCAACAAGAATTAGGATCGTAATCAGTGCGATGATGGCCAGGGCCCTGATCATCCCTGCACATACAGGATACAGGACAGGTCTTTGAGGGGAGAATACTCTCCAGGTGAGGACCTTGTGAGAGGGAATTCAGGGCAGCAGTTTTCCAAAAAAGCAAAATAGCCCCACCCCTGGGTACCAGGAAGACAGAGCCTGGGCTGCTCTGGACCTCTGTTTTCTTGACCAATTTTCTGCAAGATTGTGCCCTTTCTTCTTTCTTTCTTGTTTTCCTTGCAGAGATTTTCATCTGGCTTGTTTTTGTGTCTTCTCATCTTCTTTCTTCTTAAGCCGAGAATATTTTTTTCTCCCTTTTGAGGCAGTTGTTTCCAATAAATCCCTGCTTGTTTTCTTTAAGTTGCTCAGTTATTTTAAGTTTCCTCTTTCGCAGCCCTCTGTCTGCATTTCTGCTTTCCATCTGGGCCGCTTGGTTCACTCCGTTTCTGGAATGAAGACAAAGGGAGGTATTGGAAACTCAGAGAGCTTGGCCTGCCCCTGGGAGCAGAAAGGCCTGAAGAAGGACTAAATCCACCTGCTGATCTTTCCAGCACTTTTATAATGTCTTGGATTGACTAGTCACACAGCTGGAGACATCTTGACTGGCCACAAGGACAATCAATGTTCCTGGTTTCCATAAAGACAATCTAGTTATACACTGAGTGGGACCTTTGATCTGAGTGCTTCTGTGTGTGCCTGTCAGTGAGGGCCATGGAAGAAAGCATTTGGCACACTCAGATTGGGAAACTTAAAAAGAGTTTATAAAAGGACAAGTTACAAAGGTGTAGGCAGGTTGCAGACAAACCACAAAGGACAGAGCAGTGTCCTAGGGATAGCAACAGCAGAATTCTTTTATCACCATCCACCTGAAAGGGTAAGGGCAGGGAGCAGCCCTCTGGAGAGAAAGGACCCTGTAAGAGGACCTGCCATCTTGTCCTGTGGATGCAGCCAGCCTTGGTACTCACAGGGAGGGAGATGAAAGATTGCAAGCTTCCATCCCACTCCCCATCCCTCTGAAATTTCCTGCTGAGACTCCTCAGAAGTCAAGAGAATCCACTGGGGTTGTCGATATTGATCAGAGTTCTGGATCATAGACCAGGGTGGGAATGGGTGGAGAATGAATCTGGAGGGGCATATGGAAGTTATTTAGCAGAAGGAACATGCAGGTTCATGTAGGTTCATGTAACTCTGTGCATATATACATGAGTGTGTGCTAGGCTCATGAAAGCAAGTATCTGGTTTTCTCTAAGGGAGAAGTCATTCAGGAGCTACCCCGTACTCTGTTTAGTCTGTATAGATTACTAAGGATCTTGATTTCCTCTAATTCTCACTACTTAGTGTTTGAAGAGCAGAACAGAGTACTGGAAGTGGAAATCTCCTCTGGGATCATATGTGTTGAAATTATCTTTAGATATTGAAGTGGCAAAATGTTTCGATCAAAGGATGAGATATGTCAAAGGAAAGACCTAACCTTGATTCTAAAGAACTCACTCCAGGAGAAAGAAAAGTAAAGGGCGAATGCTTCCATTTGAAGAGAAACATCCCAACCACATCACCTGAGCAGGTGGGAATAGAGACTCATTCAAATGATGGGGCATTAAGGAAACGGGCTTTTTCTAGGAGCTTCAAGTGAAAATGAAATCAAGGATTGGGTTGAGTCAGCACCTCAGTAAAGATTTAAAATGGAGCTCAGAGACTCTGAAAGAGACATCAGATCGATGTCACATAGAGTAGGTCTGTAATAGTTGGTACATTGCACAGCCTCTTTAGCACAGCGTAGTATCCATATCCATAATATGGCGCTGTTACTCTGGAGTGTGTTGTTGGCATGTCTCTTTCTATCATTAAGTCCTGAGGGTCTTGTTGACTATTATATCCCTCACATGTGGCCTGGCATCCAGGAAGTCCACACCAGTAGTCTCTTGTTGGACAAATGAACAATGGTATTTGTCCAGTTTGAGGACTTCACATGGGACTAGGGTGTAGCTCTGAGTTTCACTGGATAGGGCCAGGAAAGAGCTGTCTACGCTATTCAGGTTTCCCTTTAACCAACCCCTCCACAAAGTCAAGGCCATGAACTTACTTTCATACCCAAGGGGAGACCCTCTCTCTCAGGAGTTTTGGTGGACAAGACTCATCCCCTTTGACCTGCATAGTCTAGCTCCTGTATTCTTGGTCCAGCCTTTTTCAAGGCCCAGCTCATCAAGCTTTAATTAGTTCCTCTGCCTTTGCTCCACCAACCCCTTATTTTCAATCTAGGCTTCTAATGGACAACACCATGCATGTTGCTACTTTTTAAAGTCACAATTTTCTCCCTTCCTCCCTTCCTTCCTTCCTTCCTTCCTTCCTTCCTTCCTTCCCTTCCTTCCTTTCTTCCTTCCTTCCTCTCTTTCTTCTTCATCTTCTCTTCGTCTTCTTCTTCAAAGAACTTTTATATTTCATTGCATTTTCTAAAGAGTTACAGTTACCTGAGACAGGAAAAGGAGATGTAAATATCCATTTGGTACCTAATCCTTTCCTGTCCATCCCCACGACTACTCTAATATCACAGTTCTCATCATGTAAAGGATAAGCTGATTATCACAAAAATGATTAACCTCATCCAAGGTTTCATGGTGAGCAGCAGCAGTTCCTTAGTCTGAACCCTGCTCAATCAGTGACCGCGCCGGTGCTCTTTCTGTTCTGCCAGTAACAAAGGAGCCCCACTTCCTCCCAAGTACTTCTGTAACTGTGTCACTTTGAAAGAACTGAGAGCCAAGGAAGGGCACCACCATCTTTCTTTGGCAAACTCCATTTTCGTTTCAATTTAATTTAGATTTAATAAAATGCTTAATGAATCTTAATTAAACCTAAATTGAAATTAAAAATGGTTTAACAAGGTTTAATAGTGATGTGAGAGATCACACAATTCCACTTCAATAAATATTTTCCTAGTAACAAATAACCATTTCATTAGTGAGGAAAACGTTGCCATTAAGTCTAAATTAAATTAAATTATCCATAATTTACTGGCATAGTTCACAGTACACATTAATGAAAAATATGTAGTTTGTGTGGGGGGTTTTGTTTTGTTTTTGTTGTTGTTTTTAACTGCCTGTGTGCTACTACAAACGACTCTAGTTTAGAGAATTTAAAAAGACACTGAGAAGATTGTAATGGGTAGATGGTCTGAAGTCAATGGAACCATCTCTGAGATTCTGTCTTATCTAATAACAGAGACTATGAGAAAGGGGGAAGAGGAGACATGATGCTTTTCACCAATGCCATGTGGATTTCTATCAATGTCACAACCATAAAATGGGGTATCGATAGGGTTGGGTGAAGGGATTGTGAACCTAGGAGATCTCTAGCTCAAGACAAGAGTGGGGAGAAAAATCAGACTCCTATATAAAATGGCTCGTATCAGATGGGATGAGGAAAGATAGAGGATGCAGAATATGAGAGAGAAGAGGGCCAATCATGCTTCCTGGTGTGTGTGTGTGTGTGTGTGTGTGTGTGTGTGTGCATGTGCATGGACATGCATATTTCTGTTTTCTATTTCTTTTTTTTTTTTTCTTCATGGCCAAACTTGAAGCATGAATTAGGAAAGAGTTTGGTTAGAGACCATTCTAGGGAAGGATATATCTAGATTTATAGAATAGGTGATCAAATTCCAGAGTGGGAGATAGGTTTCCAGCAAAGAAAGGGCAATGGGAAAGGGCTTTAGGGAAAGAGTAATGGGCTTCACAATAAGGTCCCAGTTTGGGTTTCACCCACAGTGCTGGTGTGGGAGGTTAGGGAAGGCACTGTGAGCTGAATGTGTAAACCTTGCTGAGACTTGAAGGATGTCAGAGACACATATTCCCAACTAGTATTTTCCAAATCCAAGAGATCACCCCCATTTCCCAAGACTCCTAATCTCAAACTTTCCCATATAGAAAATAGAAGATGTCCCATACTTCTCTCTACCACCCATAGGATAGTATCAAGGGCTATTCTAATACTGTAGCCATGAGCCACATGGGGATATAGAGTTTTTGGAATATGGCTACTCCTAATTAAGATGTGCTGGGAATAGAAAATATACTCTAGATTTCAAAGATTGAGAGACTAGAAGTATCTCACTAATATTATTTTCTATCAGTTACACTAATAGTTATTTTATATTGATTATATGAAAGTCATGATATCATGATATAATATATTGATAATATGAAAGTCATGATATATGAAAGTCATGATACCATGATGAAAGTCATGATTATATGAAAGTATGTTGGCTAATTTTGAAATATTTTAAAAATTGATTTCTCCTGTACATTTTCATTTTATTCAAGGTGGCTACTGGAAACTTTTAAATTATGTCTGTGGCTTTCATGATAATTCTAGTAGAGCTCATCTAGTTGGATCTACCTTAAACAAAGCAATGGGCATATTTCATTCTTTTTTTTGTTAGCATTGACACACATTCTTTCATCCATTTACTTATTCAATAAATATGTTTGCACATTCATTAGCATGGACTCTGTACTAAGCATTGGAGATACGGTGGTAAGAAGAAGCCAGCCCCGTGTATCTGAAGCACAGCCACGCATGCATCCACACACCTTCACAACACATGCTCAAGCGTATTCAGATGGGACACGCAGGTACAGATGGACCCACAACACATGGATGTGCACATATTCACAAATGCAGGCGAACATGCATGAAGAGCCACAATCAGGTGCCGAGAACCAAACACTCCTTGAGTTAGAAGGCTGCAACTCTTCCGGTTGGCTTTGCTACTCTAGCAGCCAGCCAGGGAAAGCCAAAGCTCTGCATTTCTAGGAGGACGATCAGGAAACAGAAGTGTGGTCAAAAACTGTCTTTGTAATTTTGGCAAAGCTTATAGATCAGAGTTGCAAGGGAGAAGACCAAATAGGGCAGATTCAAATCTATCTGTTCATGCCTAAGCATACCAGGAAAGGCCGGCAGGTGTAGGCTCTTGGTGGTGGGTTTGTTTCCATGGAAGTTCCTCTTCTTGGGCTGTAACTTCCTGGGGAGCGAGAAGAGCTCGCCCAGAGGCACTGGCTGGGCTGGTGTTGGAAGTTTGGTGTGGTCTCATTCAAATACTTTCTGGCTTGCCCCTCAGCTTTTTGGCCTGGGAAGTGGCGGAGAGGACAGAGGTAATATTAGATAGGTCCAGTCAGGAGTTAGAAACCACATGGGTGATTTTAATAGAAAATTTAATATAACGAACTACATGGGGAAGAACTGGGAAGACAGAGAGAACACCCTGGGGTAGCTGAAAGTAACAAGTACAGGAAATAGCTACCCTCTCTAAGGCCGCAGGAACCGGAGAGACGTTTGAGTTATGAAAACGTAGAAACTGGGAGGAGGGAAGCCCGGAGCTGAAACAGGCGAGGGAGGTCGGTTCCAGTCAGCTGGCGCTGCCTGGGGAACGGACGTCGTCTTAGTCACTCTGCCTGTCATGACAGAGCACCATATACTGAATGGCTTAAACAGAAATTTATTTTCTCTCATTTCTGGAGGCTGAGAAGTCTCAGATCAAGGTTCCAGCAGGGTTTTGTTCCTGGTAAGAGCTCTCTTCCCGGCTTTCAGACACTGCCTTCTCGCTGTGTCCTCACACAGCAGGGATGGAAAGTATGGTCTGGCCTATACGTCTTCTTGTAGAGGAGCCAGCCCTGTTGGGGTAGGGCCCCTCCCTTGAGACCTTCTGTAACTTTTATTACCCCCTCACAGGCCCTATCTCCAAATACAGTCACATTGGGATTTGGGGCTTCAATGCATGAATGGGGGCGTATTCAGTCCATAGAAGGGGTTATGACACTAACAAACATCATTTAAAAAAAATACACGGCCAACTAGATTCAGCTGCTGAAATGGAAGCAGAGACCAGAAGCCCCTGTCCCTCCTTCCGGTTTCCCGGCCTCTCTCTAGCTCCCCCTACTGACAGAGGCTAGTGTGGAGTCAGGCGGTAACTGAGCTCCGGCAACACCAGGTACACAGAATCCAAGGGTGAGGTGGAGCCCCTGAGAGGTAGTAGCTTAATAGCCAGCGCGGGGACAGACATAAACATGAAGAATGATGAAGACATGAACACCGTCTTCCAAAGTTTATTGTGCACAACTTTATCTCCAGAAGAAAAAAAAAATCCAGCAGACACAGAATCCTTGGTCAAATCCGTTTAGGGAATCTTCATGGCATCCTCCTGTTCAGAATTCACAAAGATGTTTTGGAAGAGGAAGTCCTTGGATAAGTTTTGCAGTAAAGAGACATGTGTTTCTTTTAACCGAGAGTCTCCCAAACACCTTTGACCACGGATGAAGTTTCTGTTTGTTTTCTTTTTGGAGCAACTATCAATTTCTAAAGCAGTTTTCCACACATCTTCTGCAAAACTTTGGGAAACAATGTGCTGGTGGTGCTATCGACACTAAGATCATGAGAGACCCACGATGAACTGTGGCCCACCAGTAAGTGACTCACATTTGAACATGTTGTCCTTTTCTCTAAATGCTTTAGTCTAATGACAGATGAAGCGAACTGTGCGGTGCGGGCAGGGGTGACTGCCCTAATGTCCCCAGGGATTCCTATAACACAGAAGATTCCAATAACACAGTTGTATGCTTAGCAACCATCACGATGCATGGGACCTGGTAAACATCCAATAATGTGGCCGCGGAGGAAGGGAAGGAGGGGAGCAAATGATCAGCCAAAAGGGCTAACAGTAACATTTCATGTGCGAATCAACACGGGGAACGCGAGGAAGAAGTACAGTGCTTTCCTATAGAAAGGCGATGAAGCTACTATGTGATTCAAAGTTTTCTGGTAGCTCCACTTTAAAAGTAAAAAAGAGACCAGTGGAACTAATTTTCATAATATATTTTACATAAAACAATCTATCCAACAGATAATCAATATAAAGACATTCATACAGTATTTTGCATTCTTTCTATTAAATCCTTGAAATCTGCCGTGCTTTACATTTACAGCACCTATAAGTTTGGCCACATTTCGAGTGTTCGGCAGCCACACGTGGCCACTGTATTAGACATCATGGATAGAGACTTACCAAGTACAACCCCAAATTAGGGGGATATGCGGTAAATGGTCAGATTAGTAAATGGAGATTGAGCCAGAAACTGTTGTGCGGTTGTAGGTACTGAATATTATGAGAACATCTTATTTAACTGGCATTATTCACACATAAGTTCATGGTGAACATGAAACAGAGTTCAAATGACAAGAAAGAAAAAAGGAAAGAAAAAGAGAGAAAGAAAAAGAGAAAGAAAGAAAGAAAGAGAAAGAAAGGGAAGAAAGTTAATAGGGAGTCATTTCACCATGGTGGATTCTGCTTGAAAGACTAGTGATATTTTAACACTTGGAAAAGTGATAGGATAAAGGTTTTAGAGAAAATAAAGACTAGGAAGTAGCATCATAATTAGAAATTCCTTTCTTTTCCCAAAGCCAATACTTGCCATTGACATTAGAAACCTGGGGTAGGACCATGTGGTTTCTTAGGGTTTACATGTCCTACGAAGATGAATGCCAAATCTGTCTCACCCATTGGTGAATTCCTAATGCATAGTAAAGTGCCTATACCTTAGGGATACTCAAAAAAATATTGGTGGAATGAATAAAATAAAGGAGAGGAGAACAGACAGAAAACGCATGTGAAATTTTCCCAAGAGCTGAATACAGATGTGCAAAGCCAGGAAGGAAAATCCACGTGAGGGGAAGTCATAGTGCCACCCACCCCCCAGCTGTGCCTCATCCTCACTCTTGTTCCAAGGGGCTGGGACAACGAAAATGTTTATAGCCTTCCTGCCCAAAGATGTTTCATCATCTTCCCTGCAACTGCAGGAAAGGGTTATGCAAAAATCTGGATCATTTCTCCAACTTTCTGATCTCTAGTTATACTCTCTCCCGTCCACTTTCCAAACTGACCACAGAATGTAATTCTTGTCGGCATAGGACTTCCTCTAGGGAAAGTTTTATTCATCTCTGTGTAACTGCCTCAGTGTCCAGCACAGTGTCTCTTACCTAGCAAGCTCTCTAAAAATAGCATTATGTGTAATGGAAGGAAAGAAGGAAGGAAGGAAGGAAGGAAGGAAGGAAGGGGATTAACAAAAAGTCATATCAGTATTTTCAATATGTCTTTGTACCTTAATAGGGCATTATTTTGGTAGAACCCAAATTTGGTATTTTTGCTGTTATTTTAACTATACATTCACATCTAAAGTATTTGTCTTCCAGTGGGGAAAAGCATGAGCCCTGGTTCACATATGCAAACCCAGTATGTCTATAAAGGCTTTTTCACTCATCAGGGCAACATTCTTTTATCCACACATCTTTAAGAAATTTTTTAATAAGATAGCAGTTCTGGTTATTCTGCCTCCCAGGAGTTAGAGGCAGCTTGACATTTGCAGCATAAGGAACCCCTTCTTCAGACTGAATGACCCTTCGCGGGTCTCTGTTCTTGGACACAGACCATCTCTCATATGGCCATCAGCTCTTTGTTAGAAGCCTTGCACTACAAGCCTTTCAGAGCCCTCTTGCCCCTATACCAACAATATTGTGCATTTGAGCCATCCTGAAATAGAAAACAAAGTCATCTAAAAGGGCATTTTTTTAAAGCACCAATTTGCAGAAGAATCGGTGTTTTCTCTGTCAACAAAGCATGCCATTTATGGGGAGAAGGAAGACGCCGGGCCCTCCTGTTTGGGCTTTGGTGTCTATTATTAGTTTTTTCTGTTGGAGAGAGGTGAGGATATAGTCTTAACATTAAAACAGAAAACCTAATCAGTATTTCAGCTGTCTGGGTATTGTGAGCCGAAGACATCTGTATTTTTAATTAGTTCTTTCATAAATGTGATTATGGGATATCGTGTGATCGCCGTAGAAACCAACACCTGGGACTTTGAAAGCGCGGCCCTTCAGGGTCCCCAGGCTTGGACAGTATGCTCAGGGAAGTCCTGGCAATGGCATTAACAGTGTTATCAAGAGGCCTCCAGATCCAAATGATTTTCCTGTCTGTAAATTAAATAATAATATGAAAACAAAATCCACTCAGTCCAGCAGGAAGGCACAAATAGAACAGTGAGAATTTCCTGTCACAGGGACATTTCAAATCCCTGTTATCAAAATGCCTACCAAATGGAGCCTGATAAAGTCCTCAGCCTCCAAGAATAAGTCAAAGGACACCCCAGAGCTTCTCGTGGTTTTGCCACGATAAAGAGAGCAAGGTCCCCCGGAAACCAAAACTAAGCCTGAGAGGGTGGAAAGGAACAACCCTGAGTGTAGGAAGGCCCTTTGAAACCTCTGGCTTCTAAATTCTCCTGGGGAAAGTATCACACCCCATGGTGAATGTAGTTACATCGAAGTAGTTCTTGGTTTTTGCCCTAGGGACTCATCATGAGAAAATATACATTCTGGTTTTGAGTATATGGAGAGCACTGATTATAAAAATTCAAGGCCTCCCTGAGGCTGGTCTGCACCTCCTCCCAGTCCTCTTCCTGTTGGCCACAGGGGCTCCAAGACCATCCACCAGCACGCATAGCCTAGTCATGGCTCATTCTGGTCCCTGAAAGTCACGCCATCCTGATAGGGAGAGAGAAGCTTGTTCTAGATACAGCCTTTAGGGAGCTCAAATCCCACGGCTTCACTGGGACTTTGGTCCACTTGGAAAGCTGATTGCCTTCAGTCTGTTCTTTTTCTTAAATGAGGGGTTTTCTTCTTTACCTTCTAATCATCGTCCTGTATTGTTTCTAATTGATGATTAATAAGGAAAAATCTATGCAAACGAACATTAGGTGATGTTTCCTCTGCTGGTCACCTCCCCGTGTCAGAGTGTGTAACTCATTATCAGTGCCATTAAATCCCCCTTAACAGCATGAGGAAATGTTGTTAAAGGTGATCAAATCTAATTAAGGATTATGGATAACGTATCCATTTCGCCATATGAACGATGGAACGTGTTTAAAATTCAAGTGTTAAGAGCTCAGTAGGAGATATGTTTTTGAGAACCAATGTATTTAGTCTCGACATTTAAAAAAAAAAAAAACCAAGACATTGTGGCTATATAGCGGCGTAAGTGCGCATTTGTAAAAACCTGCAACAAAGAAAAACCCAAAATTTATACTGCAAACCCCAGTTATTAGATCTGCCAAATACAGCACATTTTGGCAAAACTGAAAGAGAGCCTCGGTGGCTTTCAAACAATCTTTTATTCAAAGAGATGGCAGGACACTTCAGGAAAGAAGCACAAGAAATTCCGAGAGCCCCGTGAGTGCTCCCAAATTTATAGGGATCGCTCTGGAGACATGAGAATGGGCTAGAAAGTCAGAGCGCATGCGTCCCTTTCGAGGCCTTTGGCCGGGTCTGCGAAGTCTCGGGGCTCCGCTAGCCCAGCGGAAGGACGGTTGTTCTCACCCGAGGTGGGACGGCAGGACTGACGTCAGCTCCCTGCGGAGTAACACCTGCTTGCCGGGACCAGACCCCATGTAAGGCAAAGGCTTCCGTTTGATCAATACCCAGGCACACATGCGGTCGCTGCCCTGTCCCGCAGACACACAAAATGCAAGTTTCTCTGGTGGAATCTGGGTTTTATAGAATGAGTATTATACTGAAATTTGAAATAAGGCTGCCTTGATCTCCTCTCCAATTCTGAAAGTTACCTTAGCCCATCATCCCCTGAGAGTAATCCCTACCCTGTTGGTAAGTGGAATCCCCTAGGGCAGGAAGGACCCGCTACAGCTTACTGGGAGCAAATTAAATGTTTTTAATACTTTATGCTATCAATACAAGTGTATATTTAAATGACTGCTTTTGAGGTTCATGGCCCAAGTCTTACCTCCCCAGATGGTGTCCAAAGTTCACTTTACACTTTTAAGTCAAACAAAGGTGAACCACAGACAATAGAATTCTGTGGGTCTGGTTACTAGGATCTGGTTCTAAAATTGGAAGATACTTTCAGTATTTATTGGTAGTAAATTTTTGTTCTAAGATTATTTTCCCTTTTTTACATATTTGTTATTTGTCCCTTGTTTACTCAGAAATAATTTTAAGATGGCTAGAAATGGAAGCTTTGCATTTAAGATAAAAGTCAGGAGCTCTACAAATCTAGAACGACAATCTAGATATTGTATCTGTGACCGATGCAGTAGAAATAGTGCATGAAACACATAAGTAGACAAATATTTACTTTAAAAAGTCTTGGAAGTCTAAAGTGAAAAAATTAAAGTTATACAGGTTTGTTTGTTTGTTTTTTAAGATTTATGTATTTCAGAGAGAGATCGGAAACTGGAGGGGCAGAGGGAGAGGGAGAGAGACTCTCAAGCAAACTGCACTGAATGTGGAGCCTGATGTGGGGCTCAATCCCACGACCATGAGATCATGACCTGGGCCAAAACGAAGAGTCAGACGCTTGACCGACTGCCACTCAGTGCCCCAAGAGTTGTGCAGTTTGAATTAGCTCCTAAATGTGAATAAAGCCATTCATTTAAAAAAAAAAAAAAAAAGGCAGTTTTGCTAGCCCTGCCCTAGAACTCAGAGTCACTTTTCATAAATCGTGGTCCCGTGAATCAAATTCCCTGCTTTTCAGTACTTACATGGGGAGAGCTTGTAAGGAGGGGATGGCCAGAGGTGTAGCCACAGGGGAAAACAAATACCCCCTCTGTCTTAGCCTTCTGGGTCACAAGTAGGTGACAGTTGGAATTGTCATAACAGCCTTAGCACCCATCTTGTATTCCTTGTACTTACTGTGCTCTCTCTCCTTCACAGTCAGAGGTTTGTGTGTTCATTTGTTCAATCATTCACTCATTTATCTTTCCATTTGGAATGAACATCCCTCCTTCAGAGGCCTCACCCTCCCTCCGAAGCTACGAAGCTTTGATGTGACGCATTTAGCTTAGGATAACCTGATCCCAAATGGCTGTCACTGTGAGAGCAAACGTGCGTGTCGTGGGGGGAAGGGTGCATATATTTTACAACATGAAAACCTCATGCTTTCAGCTAACGTTTCTACGCAATCTCTACTCAGAACTCAGCCTCTGATACCAACATCCCTCTTTGTACGTAACTGAAGAAACGTAATGTGAAACAGATATTCCTTAAAATTGAGAGCTGAGGGTTACAACTTTCATTTCAGAAATAACAGGCCAATTTCATTTAAAATGCATGTTATTTCAAAGTCGCATCATAAAAGAATGATTTATTCGTGTATACTTAATTTTTTTTCTCAATAACAAAAGGAAGTAAACGCATTGTAGAACCAACATTGCTGGGACACATTCAGTGTCCACTTCCAGAATAATACAGTGGTAGAATGAACGCTTGCCATCATTATGAACGGTGTCCTTTTTTCAGTTTGCATTTGTGTGGCTACACGTGTATAAGGTCTTTTCTTGTGAAGCAATAAATGGTAGACGTTATCCATACAATGCCTGCAGAAAATCAGCTCCCAAAGTGATAAGGACATGGCCGTGGCCACAAAGATGAGTTTTTATTAAGAATCACTTTTTTAAGCAACAGGGAGAACCAGGCTGTGAGAGCTATTCAAGGCTAGGAGGAAGAAGGGAGACTGAATTAGACTAGGTCTAGAGTGGTGCCCAGGCCGCTGAGTCAGTTAAGCACCTGACTCTTGGTTTCAGCTCGGGTTGTAATCTCAGGGCCGTGAGATTGAACCCCCTAGTCCAGCTCTCAGCATGGAATCTCCCTCTGTCCCTCCACCTCCTGCCCTATCTCTCTCATCCCTCTCTAAAATAAATAAATATATTTAAACGAATAAATGTAGAACAAGAGTCATTTTTTAAAAAGATTATTTATTTATTTGACAGAGAGAGAGAGAGAGATCACAAGTAGGCAGAGAGGCAGGCAGAGAGAGAGAGAGGGAAGCAGGATCCCTGCTGGGCAGAGAGCCTGATTTGGGGCTTGATCCCAGGACCCTGAGATCATGACCTGAACTGAGGACAGAGGCTTTAACCCACTGAGCCACCCAGGTGCCCCAAACAAGAGTCATTTTGACCAAAATGCAATACAGTCTTTTAACAAAAATATTTTGTATTACCTTAATAGTCTTTGTTACTGCATTTTTCTCCTGCCTTCACTCTCTGAAATGACTTGAGAGAGTTATGGAAAGGATACATTTACTGTATGGAAGGCTCCTGGCCGAAAACTGCAAGAAGGTGATCACTATTTCAGGATCCTGGGATGTCTGTGCTGGAAAAAAACAGGAAGAACCTGTACCTCAAGCATTTTAGATTTTAACTCTGATCAGTACATAGTCCTCATCTATCATGGCTGTGCTGAGACTGTATTTTGACTTGATCAGAAGAGAAGTGCTATCGACTAGCAATGTCTGCTACGGGCATAGAAACCGTGAATGATGGTGTGCGTGCTAAATATTTGCCATCTTGGAGTTAGTCCAAACCCATCCCCATACAGATGTGAAAATTGAGGCCGGAAGATTGCTAAAGAACTTGTCCCAGCTCTCATAGGAGCAAAATCCTGATAGGAGCCCCATCTCCTGATTCCTCACCCTGCACCTTTTCCATTCCATATTTCTACTAAATATGCTGCTATTTTTTCCTAGTAAAGACACATTGTCGCTTTTATGTGAATCAACAGGAAAAAAAAAAATACAGCCAAACTTTGTTGTAAAGCAAAGAACATCTGTAGGAGCTCATCTTAAAATGAAAGAGCTGAAAATTATATCCCACTCTAAACATCCCCCACTTTGAAAATGGGGAGCGGGGGCAGAGAAAGGACAAAAGTCATCTCTATAGTCTGCAATAGACTGTATCGATTCGGCGGGGCCAAGAGCGTGTCAATGTTATATACGGCAGCCAACCGGATTGGTGCGGAGGAGATAGTATTGTTCAATAGTCATAAATAATAATTATGTACAGGGATTGTCTCACTGATGCTCCATTCCCCTGCCTTCACTAATAATCAGAATCTGGTTCTCCCAGAGACCACCCTTCACTCTTATTCTAATAAGGCAGTAATTCTTTCTCGGCGCATGGAAAGTACATACATCTCTGCTAAACATCCTTCCGCACTGGCATGTAAGGTGATCATAAGTTTAATTAAAGGTCACGACAGCATCCTGGCCTCTGGTCCTCCTCACTCCTATTGTTTCTAGAGAGCTGCCTTGGAGCTGGGCGCAGCCAAGGATAAGAGCCCATGGGCTTCCGTGCCCGTGTTCTGGTTCCTTTCTCACCAGGAGAAAAGGCTCTCGACGGGCTTTCTTCATGGACTGTGGGTCGAGACTAAAATCACCACCCAGGTTTCATGGTTTCTGTGAGGGACAGCAGTTCCACGTTCCCTCAAAATATTTAGCGCAATCATGAAAGCCAAAGTAGAGCTCAGTGAGGACATTTCCGTTAAGACTCAGGGTGGGCCAGCCCTCGAGTGATTAACACCCAGGTCAGTCCCCACCGACAGGTGAAGACGACCGGAGTTTCAAAAGGAGTATCAAATACAACACACCTGCAGCGGGGCACAGCTTCCTCAGACACATGCCCCAAATCTCAGGTGTCCACATAAATGCAGCCTTTTGTGTGGAAAAGAATGTTTATGTGTCAGATGGCCCGGCTTTGAGTCCTGTCCATGTTTCTGCTAGATTTATGAATTACAAGGCATTTCTTTTTTCTCATCTGAAAATGGGGATAAAAATAGTTATTTTCAACAAGTTATTTCTACTATTAGAAATTTAACACTATGCTGTATTCCCAAGATTGGCCTTCCTGTAACATAATAATTAAATAAAATATTTAAACTATAAAAAAAAGAGTTCTACATTTAAGGACCTTATAACTACATCTTACACAAAAATGCTGAATGATTTTTAATGGTTTTGAGTCCATGTAACCTGTATTAACATGAGTGGGACGGCTAATCATTAAAAATGAGACGTCAGGGGGGCGCCTGGGTGGCTCAGTGGGTTAAAGCCTCTGCCTCCGGCGCAGGTCATGATCCCAGGGTCCTGGGATCGAGCCTCCCATCAGGCTCTCTGCTCAGCAGGGAGCCTGCTTCCTCCCACCCCCGCCTGCCTCTCTGCCTACTTGTGATCTCTCTCTCTCTCTGTCAAATAAATAGATAAAATCTTTAAAAAAAAAAAAAAAAAAAGAGCTCACGGTGATGTTGCAAAAGGTACCACGGTGTCCCCAAGTGCAGACTTGGAAACCAGACTTTCATATTGTCCATATTCCTAGTTCATACAAAAACTCAGAGCAACAAAAACTAAAATCCATCAGAAGGTGGGCGGCGGGGGTGGGGGTTGGTCCATGGAGACACGGAAAGCGGCTGCAAACGCTTTCCCTGAGGGAATATCAGCTTTCGCGGGAGACAGGTGCAGCTGTCTGGTCTGACTTCAGAATTACCGCTCGCCCCTGAAGAGAAAGCCGGGCATGTGTGAGGCTAGCCAGAGAGTATTTGGGCGTGGGGTGCCGAGGGGGGAGCGAGGAGGAGAGGGAGAGCAGCAGGAGACGGAGAGTCAGCAGATCAATAGAAGCACTTTAGGGTAATGGCCGCAGCTGTAGAGGAAGAGCGGGGCTGGACTGCAGGCAGCTCCATCACTGCCAGGAAAGGCCCATTTGCAGGAACAAAGGGCTTCATCTGTCCTGTCAGGCCCAAGACCTCGCCCAGTGGCTGCAACGGCTGGACGCCCCTCCGTGTGCCACACGGGCTGCCGGCTACCTCCTGGCTCTGCCCCACGCCCCATGCCAGCCCCAGAGTTTTCTAGAAGAATGTGGAACACGGAACGGGGAATGCGCTGAGCGGGTGAAGCACGCGGACACCAGGCACAGCAGGGAGGGAGGGGTCCACACCCCCTCCCTCAGGCCCTGCCTGAGAGTTGTCGTGGAAGGCAGGATCCACGGGTGTTCACAGAGACGAAAGAGGGCCCCCACTTCAGCCAATAGCTGCAAACTCCTCCCCGGGCAGCCTTTGGACAGAGCAACTTTTAAAAAGTGGAAAAAGTGACGGGTTGGTTCTTCAGGCTTTGTTCCTTTCCCAAGTCCCTCTGTAGAGTGTGTGCCAGGAAGAAAAACCAGCTCCATCGGGCATGGGAAAGGGAGTAAGGGCGAAGCCGGGGGCCTGGCAGCCCCACGTGCCACAGGGCATGCCAAGTGGGCAGCAAAGTGCCACCCTTGCAGGATAATCTTGACTGAGTAAGTAGCTAACTGTTCCGGATCCTGAGCCAGGAAGCTGGCGCGGGGGCCTGGTACTGTCAGGATCAGCGGTGTTAGGAGACGGAGAAACCGAGGACACGGGGCGATGGATTTGTCTGTGGTCACACTGATTTGCAAGTGGCAGAGCTGGGGCTCGAACCTGATCAAGTCTGTCCAACATACAGACCATCGCTCTGTACCAGCTACGGTGAGTCTGGGCACCTGGCCCATGCCACAGTGATACTGGGTGTGTTTGCTCCCTCCTAAGATGTGACCAATGAATGTGTCTTCTTCTATCAGTCCGGGTTCTCCAGAAAGACAGAACCAATAGGATATGTAGAGATATGTAAAAAGAGATTCATTCTGAGAAATTGACTCACATAATTATAGAGGCTTGGAAGACTGAGCATCTGCTGTCTGCAAGCTGGAGGCCCAGGAGAGCCGATGGGGTAACTTCCTGTCCAAATCCAAGAGCCTGAGAACCGTAGTGTCCAATGGGGTAAGTCCTGGTCTGAGTCCAAACGCCCAAGAACCAGCTGTGCCAACAACGAAGGGCAGGAGAGATAGATGTCCCAGGTCAAGCAGAGAATGAATTTGCTCTTCTTCTACCTTTTTGTTCTATTCAGCCCTTTACATATCAGGTGTAAACATGGAAGGCAGTCTTCTTTACTCTGTCTACCAATTCAAAGACTCATCCCTTCCAGAAACACCCTCCCAGTCACACCCAGAATGTGTTATCATCTCTTTAGGTATCCCTTAGCCCAATCACAGTGACAGGTAAAATTAAACCATCATAAGAGACTCTTAATCATAGGAAACAAACTGAGGGTTGCTGAGGGACAGGAGGTTGGCAGATGGGGTGACTGGGTGATGGACATTAAGGAGGGCACGTGATGTCGTGAGCACTGGGCGTTAAATTAAGACTGATGAATCACTGACCTCTACTTCTGAAACCAACAATACATTATATGTTAATTAATTGAAATTAAATTTTAAAAAATAAGTAAAAAATTAAACCCCCACACTTCCCGAAAGCTCTACTAGGGTAAACTTCATGGTTGTAACTTTTGAAGATGGTTGTACAGATTTCTGAAAAAGATGTCATTGATCTAAAGGTGACCATAGTGGAGGAATTCATGGCCCAGGCCCAGGCACGTGGAGGAGATGACGTGGAATGGTAGATGAGAACGCTCAGATTGGGAGGTGTTGGTGAGGCATCGACCCTGTGCTGAGTACCTTACATCAAGTTGCGTATGTAATCTTCACAACGGTCCCTCAGAAGTGGCTATTCTTATAGAGATGAGGAAAGAGTTCTGTATAGTTGCAGAAAATCTTTCAGTTGATGAGTATTGTGGCCAAGCTTCAAAAGCTAAGGCAGCCTGACTTCAGAGCCCGTGCTCTCAGCCACTATGTCTTACCACCCGTTATGGCTCAACGCGTTTCTCCGCTTGGTCAGGGGTGTATCTGGCAGGAACATATTGTAAAAAATAAAAAAGGAAAAGAAACAACTGGATTATCTAAAAAGGAAGAGGCCAGGAGTCTCTCTCTCCTCCATGTGAAATGCTATAATTTTACTTTGGCCCATTGGAATGGAGGACCAACCTTTCAACACTTTTCAGGAGACCTTTTGTTGAACTAGATGTGTTCTGAGTGCTTACTGAGCACTACATAGTGGAGATTATGCTAAAGGCTGAGGCAAGATAAGCCAAAAAGACCTAGGGTCTGCCTTTAAAGGGCTCACGGTCTAGTGGGAATATTAAGAAATACTTGTAAGGGGCGCCTGGGTGGCTCAAGTGGGTTAAGTATCTGCCTTTGGCTCAGGTCATGATCCCAGGATCCTGGGATGGAGCCCTCGTCGGGCTCCCCACTCAGCAGAGGGCCTGCTTCTCCCTCTCTCCTTCTCCTTCTGCCACTCTCCCTGCTTGTGCGCGCTCTCTCTCTCTCTTTCTCAAATAAATAAAAAAATATTTTTTAATAAAAGAAATACTTGTAATACAAGTATAAGAGTAGAAGTGTACACAGTGTGCTGTAAGAATACACTGATTTTCATCAACCGATTCTATCCACGGGACTAAGGGAAGCCTTCCTGGAGGAAATGACAAAATCCATGAGTTTTGATATATGAGTTGGAGTTTCCCAATAAACAGATTAGGAGAAAGACATTCTTGAAAAAAACAAAATGTGTACAGGATCCTGAATGCAAAGAGACTTCTAGTTTCTGCTTCAGATGTCAAAAACCATAAAAGAGGATTGCTCCCACTTGAAAAACCAGGAAAAGCTGAATACTCTAGGAACTCAAAATTTTTCTTGAATCCACCAGATCTGGGATCACAGAGAAATCAACAAATCTGAAATTTCAGTAAAGACAGGTGCCTCCAAGGAAAGACACGCACGAGTTTGCCTGGAACAGTGCACGGAAAGAATATAGGGCTGCCACACAAGGAGGTAGGAAGCTCAGCTTTTGATAAAGTGCTCAAGGCTGAGAGAAAACTGTCCTGAGAATGTAGACAGACAATACACCTGAGCAGTGTGCACTCCATCACAGGATCTCTTCCATGGGCCTCACCGGATGTGGATGAGAAAAAAGAAAGGCAAGCAGGGATCTGGAAGCCCTGGGAAGGAAGGAGATACTGCTGTCAGAAAGGAAAGAAACCCTATCCAAATCTTTCGTGTGTATTGCTTTCCTAGGACTGCCGTAACAAAGGGCCATAGATTGAGTGACTTCACAACACAAATTTTTTTTTCTCATAGTTCTGGAGGCTGGAAGTCCAAGATCAAGGTGTCATCGGGATTGGTGAGAAAAGGATCTGTCAGGCCTTTCTCCTTGGCTTGCAGATGGTCACTTCCTCCCTCTGCCTTCACAGCATCTTCCCTCTGTGTGTGTCTGCATCCAAATTTCCTTCTTTTATAAGGACATATTGGATTAAAACCAACCCTCATAACCTCATTTTAACTGGATTACTTCTATAAATATCCTATCTCAAAATAAGGTCACATCCCGAGGTCCTGGAGGTTAGGACTTCAATATATGAACTTGGGGGAGGACATAATTCAATCCCAAACACAAGCATGAATCAGAAGACTGCACCCATCAGGGGAAGGTCAAAAACTTTATCCAGATGATGAAAAAAAAAAGTCACATACTAGCAGAAAATACTTGCAAAATGCTTATCTAATTAAGAACTTGTATCTAGAATAAATAAAGAGCCCTCCAAATTCAATGATAACTTTTAAAAAAGGGCAAAAGGATTTGAACAGGTATTTTATAAAAGATATGCCAATGGCAAATTAGAACACACAATGATGCTCAAGATCATTAGTTATTAAGGAAATGCAAATTAAAACCCCAATAAGATACCATGCCTACTAGATTGAGATTGGGGAAGGGGAGATAATAACAGTTTCTTTTTTTTTTTAAGATTTTATTTATGTATTTGACAGAGACAGAGAGAGAAGGAACACAAGTGGGGGGCAGGGTGAGAGAGGAAGAAGCAGGCTCCCCATTGAGCAGGGAGCCCAATGTGGGGCTTGATCCCAGGACCCTGGGACCATGACCTGAGCCAAAGGTCATAACGACTGGGCCACCCAGGTGCCCCAACAATACCAATTTCTAACAACACTGTTATTAGAACTTAAATTTTGGTAATAGGAATTCAAAGTGGCACACCCACCCCAGAAAACAGCTGGACATCTTCTTGTAAAATTCAATGTATGACATGTTTACCTTACTACTTAGCAATCTTCATCCTGACTACACAAGTGAAAGGAAACGTGTAATTTTACACAAAACCCTGAAAGGAAAATGTGTATAGTGGCTTTATTCATAATTATCCCCCTGAAATCCAAATATCCATCAATGGGTGAATGGATAAACAAGCTATGGAACACATATAAAATGGAACACTACTCAGCAATAAAATGAATCAGCTACGGATCCATGCAGCAATGCGAATAAAGCTCAAACGCATCATACTAAATAAAAGAAGCCAGAGTCAAAAACTACAAACACATCTGGAAATTTCAAAACTAAAAGGACAGAAAACAGATTTGTGGTTGTTCTGGGCATAACGCAGGGGAAGGCGTTGACTGCCAGGGGCACGAGGACATTGCTCAGTGTGATGAAATTGCCCTGTATCTTGATTGTGATGGTGGTTACATGGTGGTTTGCACTATAAAAGATAAATTTTACTGCATGTGGATTTTATCCCAATTAAAAAATACTTTAAAAAACATACAAAGATACATGTGTGTGGATTATCGTGTTGAAGCGTTACACATTCCCAGTGGTGTGGACTTATGGTGTAGGAGTTAGGGAGGCGATGAAGGTGGGAGGATGGTGACCAGGAACGCTCTTCCTATTCTTGTCCCTCATCCTCAACAAGGATGGCTCTCAGTTCTAAAACTTTGAAAGGAATAGGAATAATGAATATGCATTTGGGGGAGAATGGCTTCACAATGGGTTTGATGATAAGGACAATTAAATATCTGAAATTCTACAGGTTTCCAACTTATCAGAACAACCACCATAAAATCTATGGTAGATGGTATGCACCACAGAAGTAGGCACATATTTTTATGTGTACAGCTCTATGCTATACAAAAAAACCCACTTTATAACTATATTACTTGTTCATAACTAGTATTCTTTACAGATACCAGATTTGGTTTTCAGTCTTCCTTACAGCTCTTTTTTGCTTCAAAATCTTTCAAACGGGCCTTCAGTGATTTAGCTTAGTGAGTTAATGATCTATGTTTTCATTATGAACATGATTATTATATTTGAAGATCTGATCATGTCTCTCTATTGCCATGGTATTGATCACTCACTTCCCCATATCATCTATAAGCGATTCTATTATATGCATATTGACACGCTGTGCTCAATGTCAGATTTTCTAACATTCCCTTCATTTCTCTGATAGTATTAATCTCTGTGTTCTTGATTTATTTTTTGGGTTTAGCTTCTGCTTAGCTAATTCAATTTTCCACACTGTCAATTCTACTTGTTAATGCTTCCAGTGATTATTTTAATTGTTTCATACAATTTTTGTTTTCTTCCACTGTTTTCCCTTAATCTCTTCTTGCTTACTAGAAGTGATATCTCAATTTCTATCTTAGGGAATGAGTCATAGCACACTTCTATAATCCAGAATGTCATGTGTTGAATTTAAATTTTATTTCAAGCTCAAGTTTCTTGTAAGCTCCTAATAATTTGGAGCCCAAGGGACCTATGTTCCTATGTTAGTTCCGCCTTTTACTGGCTGTGAAGATTTGGGGAAGGTAAACTCTTTGCATTTTAATTCTGCTTAAGTAGATGCTGTTGATGCTCAACCTGCATATTCCCTCAGTCCACCAGAGTTCCCAGCTTGTAGAATTTCCCCACCTACGTCTTTCATCTCCTCTGTCTGAGATCTGTGTGCAGGCTACAGAAGTGTGCTCTGCCATGCTCAGCACCCATGCAGAAGCATGTGGTGAGGTGGGAGAATTAACACTCCAGGGCAAACTTCAACTCATGGCAGATGGGAGGCACTCCTCTGGAGTGGGGTAATTCTGACATATATTCAACACACTTTTTCAGAAGACCTTAAACAGACTGTGGACTTTTCCTCCTTCTTTCTCTGCTTTCTCCATGGTCATACTTGTGTGTCCTAGAACCGTCTTCCAAATAAACTATCTGCACCCAAGTTTTTGCCTCGGGATCTTGGAGGAACCTAAATTAAGATACGTATTTGCCTTCTAACCTGTTCCTTGTGGACTCTGGTTGGCTACTGGGAGATTCTTTCTCTTCCTTGGTCTGTCCATCTTTCCCATGGAAGTCCAGATGCCACTCTCTGTGATATTTGAGCAATCCATTCCAAAAGACTTGGTAACTGTGAGACCAGATGGTAAGGCCCTGAAATTCCTGGACTAAGAATCAAGCTCTGCCCGGATCATCCACTGGCAGGAAGAGATAGGCAGCTATCTCATAATCCGATAACACGATAGCCTTATTTTCCTTTAAGGAGCTCCCTCTTCTCTCTTATCCCCCAATTAAATGCTTCTATAAATCTCTTTAGAATTCCAGATAGATAACACTCCTCTCCCTTTGTAAAATGAGAATTAGAATACCTACAAATTGTACCATCCCAAAGAGAACCCCTTGTTTTTGTTTGTTTGTTTGTTTTTGCCTTGATGAGAATCATCCTTGACAGTCTCTGTGTAAATATATGTATTATGCACTGAATGACAGAGATAGGAATGAAGAACCTGAGATGAAAGTCCCCTACTTTCTTTCTCTGCTCCCAGAATAGGTTAAGAAGGTGCAAGTAAATGCTTTCAGGACACATTAATTAAGGGGTTTGTGAAACATCCCATATAAATTCCACTTGATCTGAGGAGTCAAGATTTCCTCTGGACAGAGTAGTCCTGGGATTCGGTTCCTGTCTTGATATATTTTCTCCCAAAAGGAACTTGTCTTCTTTTCCCAAAGCCGGGGAATTCCTAGGATTCGTAGTGAGTAGCTGATGAGATTTGTGGATTCAACAGCACCCCAGCCCCAGTCTTCTTACTCCTATAGTGGAGGGTAAGGGAGTGTGACAAAGCCCTCATTCTGGCTTGATCTTGTTTTTTGATGATTTAAAGATGCATATGAATAAAGACTATTCTAAACTAAATCTTGTTTTTTAATAATTTAAAGGTGTATGTGAATAAAAACTATTCTAGACTAAATTCAGACTCACCCCTGTTCATGACAATGGGTTCCAGAAGTATAATAATAATATTGCCCAAAGGTTTCTATTGGTTACTAGTAATTGTCTTTGAGTTTATATTGTTTTTGCCTATGTACTCACTGCAGGAATTGCTTTGTGTCTCTTTTTTTTTTTTTCTCTCTGAAGATAGCTCTTCACCTTTAACATTTATGTGCCCACTGTGGATCAGGCATTGTGTTGTGTACTTTAGGAAAATTATCTGATTTAATGTTCACAGCAACTCTGAAGAATAAATGTCCTTTCTCCCCTTTTAACAGATGCTAAACACAGACTTTAAAGTTGAAGTAACAGAGTTAGAATCTATATTTAATTCCTCTTGCTGCAAAGTTCATGCCTTATATATTACACCATGTTCTTTTGAAGGAAGACTTTGGGTCTGCTTTAAGGAGTTCATTGCACTTTATCATTTACCCTGACTACATCCCATATTCCCAACTTCTCACTTAGTCAGTCTTAAGCTCAGCTTCTCTTGACCCATAATATGGAGATACTTGATGAACCATTAGAGTCGGAACCTTGAGAGTATGTAGCTGCTCTGGGATTCCTTCTGTGACTGCCAGGTCCTACAGTAACCCCTCCATTCACTGGCTCAGCATTGGGATAGAGAGACATCAAATGGAATAGAAGAAATAAAATACTTTCTTTCCTGCTTTTTCTCATTTGGTTTCCTTCTTCACTTTGTAGGTTGTTCTGTTAATTGGTCTATAAAGAAAATAGGCCAAAATGTTCTTGAAAAATTACCTCCCCGGGCCAGATCTGGGGAAGCCAAGCAGGTAACAACCATTTCACAGACATCAATAGCAACTCCCTGTTTCACTTTCCGAAAGATGAATTCTCAAGGGCTTCGACCAAGGTCTGCTTATTACTAGGGATTCTCCCAAATGATGCTGGCAAGGACCCATCACTTATTATCTGACCCCTTCCTCTAAGGAGCTGGAGTATCAGTAGTTTTGATCCTAGGGATTGTGGCTTCCAGGATTATGTTAAACTCTAGAAAGAATTACCATTTTCTTTTCATGTGTTTAGGGGCTCGTATATATTTTTTGGATATAAGGTCCAAATTTGTCTTTACTTTCTTAAGGAGGCTATGGCAGAGGTAGCTAAGCATTTAACAATCTATTTCCTTTTCTTCTTAGGCACACAGGTAGTTATATCTCTAGTCTTCCTTGCAGTTAAGTGCAGCCATGAGATTGAGTTCCATTCATGGAATTTGGGCAAGGGATTGTATGAAAAATTGTATGAATTTTTCCTTTCTCTCTATTCCCTCATCTTGTGAGTAAATGTCCATATTGCAGCATACTCTTGATATCCACATCTCAGAGATAAAAAATCCATGGCTGGTTGGGATGCTGAGTAACTGGCTTCATTTCATTTCCTTCACCAACTGCACTTGATGTGGGTAAGAAATGCACATATGTCTTGATAGACTACTGAGTGTTTATCAGTTACAGTGGTCAGCATTATCTATCATAACCATCAGGCCAAAGGTCCAAAAGAAGTAAGAATGAATGCTAGGTTTCTTTTTGTGTTCAGAGCTCAGAATGCTCTTCAACCATGACCAGATCTCCCAAAAGTCCATCCCTTGATCTAGGCATTTACCCTGTAGACCACCAAGGTCACCTAATTAGTTTGGGAGGAGCTTGGGTTCCTAGTCAAGTCTGATTCCTGCATTCTTGTCATTTTACTTCCTAGCTCCCTATTGTTTCAGAGAAAAACCACAAGAAAAACTACTGACCATCAGAAAGATGGGCATATCAGCTTAAAAAAAACCCTTAAGAAATTTCAAGGAATTCTTAAGGATGGCTTTCCTCATTGTCAACATTAATAAAGCAGGAGTTAAATTGGTTTCATTTACTTATAGTCACATCCACAAGGATTTAGCTATGTGCAACAATAGTACAGGTACTCAATAAACATATGTTGGGTGAAATACTTGTTTGCGTATGGGGATATACGGATATGTTGGGGGAGAATCGGCTTCAGTTGGTTGGGTCTGAGTCTCATGTGGCTCGAAGGACATTTTGATATCCAATCCTAAAACACAAAGGAACATCATCCCCTTCTTTATTCCCACGCTGGCATGCTCACAGTGTATCTGTAAGCTGTGCCACAGAACAGATTATGCAGGAAGGGTGGGGCATCATTCAATGCCCATCATTTTCCCAGAACACCACCCATGTCGTCAAGAGCAGTGGGAGAGGAGGGACATGAAGAGCACTGAGGAATGAGGACAGAAGTTGGAAAAAATAACTTAGAGAAGTAGAGAGGGCAAAGAAAAAATAAAGACTTCATTAAAACTATACATCCCCACAAGTCCTTCAGTATGGTCTAGGGCAAGATGCAGAGGTTGCCACAGGAACTGTTGTTAACAACAGTGTAAGAGGCCTCTTCCCTTGCTCAACACAGGTGTCCCAGCACCCGCTGACGCTGTGCTGGTGCTCAGAGAAGTAGGTAAGTGAATATGTAGTCTGGCTGGAACTGCAGGAGTCTGCAAAAACATGCTGGAGTGAAAGGCCAGGCCCAGCGGTCAGAGGGCCTTGAGTGGAGGTCAACTATTTCGAATTACAGGTTCATGGAGGATAAAGTTGTCCTACTTCACAAGCCAAGTGCTTCTAGCATGTGTTTCAGAGTTTGTGTTCTCTAGATCTCTTCTGGCCAGAAAGTTCTCTGCTCTCCTTCATGGACCTCAGCTACTACAAAGGGACCTTCACAGAAAGTCTGGCCTGATGGTCAGCCCCAAACTAAAAGGGAAACAGCAAAAGTGGTTTCTTGAGTGTCTGGACAATCTTGTAGCCTGACATAATCTCCTTTACTCCAAATGTTCACCATTCTGATGATCCACCCAAAAATCATAATCCCAGGACTTGACATCCTATTATCTTGGAAACATCAGAACATGCAGCCACTGGGAACTGAAGTGAGATGCCTTATTACAGTCATTTGAATGGGGAACACAAGTTACAGAAGCAGACATTCTACTGGGGCAGTCATGGGAATTGTGGCAAGGGCTTAGAGTAGCCTACCTGTCTCATACAAGAAACTATATGACATAGTGGGGATAGTACAGACGAGGACCATTTGCAGAGGACTTGAAATGAAGCTCTTTGGTTGTGTCTTTAAGCAAGTTACATGAGCTCTTTGTAGCAAGTTATTTTGCTGTTCTGAGCCTCAGTTCTACATTAACAATGAAAATAATGTATGAAAATAATAATAATGATAACAAAGTTTAGTGAGAACTACCTATGTGCCTAGCCCTAAGCTCTAAGAACACAGCATGCATGATATAATTTAATCTTCCCAGCAATAACATGTTAGGCATTACTATTACGTCCTTAATAGTTAGGTACTATTATTATTTTTCTAATAGTGTCTTATACCACAGGTCTGTTCTAAGAATTTAGATAAACTTATCTAAAGATAAAGCATCGTTTTAATAATAATAAATCACACTTTGGAGATTCCTCCTCTATTTGATTACATCTATCTATCTATCTATCTATCATCTATCTATCTATCTATCACCTATCTATCAACATATACCTTGACTTTCCACTGTCCTAATGCATATACTATGTTACCAAAGCATATTTTAAATGATAATATTAGAACATCTAACAGTACTATTGTTAATCATTGCATATATGCCATTCCCATGGTTGTGAATTCCACCAGCTTATTGAACAGCAATATTTTATATGTCTTTACACCTCTACTAACTAGAACACCTTATGTGTTCTATAAATGTTTGAGAAGATCTGATTGTAGTTAATCATACATTAGGTATTTACTGTATGTCAGGCAGTATGCCAAGAACTTTAAATACATTATTCTGATATAATCCTTACTATAATAGTATGCAGTCTCACAATTAAGCACACATTAGAATCTGTGTATAAAGAACACAGAGGGCTTGTTAAAACACAAAACTCTGAGTCCCATGTCCAAAATTTCTGATTTAGTAGATCTGGAGTGGCGACCTAGGAATTCACATTTCTAACAACTTACAGGTGATGCTGATGTTGCTGGTTTGGGGACCACACTGAGTATCATTGCTAAAGTTACCATTTGCATTTTAGAGATAAGAAAATTAAATCTCAAATTGTTGAATAACTAGCTGTCTTGGTTTTCTAAGGCAGCTATAACAAAGTACCATATACTGAGTGGAGTACACAACAGAGATCTATCGTGTCATAATTCTGGAGACTAGAAGTCCAAGATCAAGTTATTGGCAGCATTGGTCCCTTCTGAGGGCTGTGAGGAAAGGGTCTGTTCCAGGTGTCTCCCCTGGCTTCTGGTGGACTGTGGACAGTCTTTGATGTTCCTTGACTTATAGAACCATCACCCTGATCTCTGTCTTGATGTCCATCTGGTGTCCTCCTCTGCATGTCTCTGTCCACATTTCCCTTTTCTATAAAGAACACCAATCATATTGGATTAGGGCCTACTCTAATGACTTCCTATTCACTGGATTACCTATGTAAAGACTCTATCTCCAAATAAAGTCATATTCTTAGGTACTAAAGGCTAGGACTTCAACAGATGAACTTTGAGAGAATACAGTTCAGCCATGATACCAGCCCAATCTCCAGGCCATACAACCAGTAACCATTAGAGGTAAGATTGAAACCCAAGACTGTCTGATTCCAGAGCCCACACTTGCAATCATTTCACTGATTTGACTCCGAGGTGAGTGAAGTAAGTGAATAAATATATAAGTAGATCAAAGAAGTTGCTAGAGGAAAAGTAATTAAAGTCCTGTTTTTATGTCAAGTGACAACAGAAAACTCTTCTCCTAGTGCCCTGCAAAGCATAGGAGACACTTGAGCTGTAACATTGTCATTGGTCTGATGGATGATACAGGAGCACAGACAGACGTGACTATTCCTAGAGCACCGCTGCCATTCGAAGTGTCCCAGTGAAGAAGTGTGACTTTTCCGTAATATTGACAAATACCGCAGAATGTTCGGGGCTTCAAATTAAAAAGTTTCCATTTGAATCAACAAAGAAGTTATACGCTCACTCTTTGCAGATGATATGATACTTTATGTGGAAAGCCCAAAAGACTCCACTCAAACTGGAATTCAGTAGTGGTCAGGATATAAAATCAATGCACAGAAATCAGTTGCATTTCTATACACCAACAACAAGACAGAGGAAAGAGAAATTAAGGAGTCAATCCCATTTACAATTGTACCCAAAACCATAAGATACGTAGGAATAAATCTAACCAAATCAGAAAACTGTAGAACACTCATGAAAGAAATTGAGGAAGATGCAAAGAAATGGAAAAATGTTCCATGCTCATGGAATGGAAGAACAAATATTATGAAAATGTCTATGCTACCTAGAGCGATCTACATATTTAATGCAGTCCCTATCAAAATACCATCAACTTTTAGGGGCGCCTGGGTGGCTTAGTGGGTTAAAGCCTCTGCCTTTGTTTCAGGTCGTGATCTCAGGGTCCTGGGATCGAGCCCCACATCGGTATCTCTGCTCAGCAGTGAGCCTGCTTCTCCCACTCTCTCTGCCTGTCTCTCTGCCTACTTGTGATCTCTCTCTCTCTCTCTCTGTCAAATAAGTAAACAAAATACCATCAACTTTTTTCAAAGAAATGGAACAAATAATCCCAAAATTTATATGGAACCAGAAGAGACCCCAAATAGCTAGAGGAATGTTGAAAATGAAAACCAAAGCTGGCAGCATTACAATTCCAGACTTCAAGCTCTATTACAAAGCTGTAATCATCAAGACAGTATGGTATTGGCACAAAAACAGACGCATAGATCAATGGAACAGAATAGACAGCCCAGAAATGGACCCTCAACTCTATGGCCAACTAATCTTCGACAAAGCAGGAAAGAATATCCAATGGAAAAAAGACAGTGTCTTTAACAAATGGTGTTGGGAAAATTGGACATCCACATGCACAAGAATGAAACTGGATCATTTCCTTACACCACGCATAAAAATAGACTCAAAATGGATGAAAGACCTCACGTGTGACAGGAATCCATCAAAATCCTTGAGGAGAACACAGGCAGCAACCTCTTTGACCTCAGCCACAGCAACTTCTTCTTAGAAACATTGCCAAAGTCAAGGGAAGCAGGGCAAAAATGAACTATTGGAACTTCATCAAGATCAAAAGCTTTTGCACAGCAAAGGAAACAGTCAACAAAATCAAAAGACAACTGACAGAATGGGAGAAGATATTTGCAAATGACATACCAGATAAAGGGCTAGTATCCAAAATCTATAAAGAACTTATCAACTCAACACCCAAAGAACAAATAATCCAATCAAGAAATGGGCAGAAGACATGAACAGACATTTCTGCAAAGAAGACATCCAAATGGTGAGCAGACACATGAAAAAGTGTTCAACATCACTCGGCATCAGGGAAATACAAATCAAAACCACAATGAGAAACCACCTCACACCAGTCAGGATGGCTAAAATTAACAAATCAGAGAACAACAGGTGTTGGTGAGGATGCAGAGAAGAGGGAACCCTCCTACACTATTGGTGGGAATGCAAGCTGGTGCAGCCACTCTAGTAAACAGTATGGAGGTTCCTCAAAAAGATGAAAATAGAGCTACCTTATGACCCAGCAATTACACTACTGGGTATTTACCCTAAAGATACAAATGTAGTATCTGTACAAATGTACAAATCTGAAGGGGCATGTGCACCCCAACATTTATAGCAGCAATGTCCACAATAGCCAAACTATGGAAAGAGCTTAGATGCCCATCAACAGATGAATGGATAAAGAAGATGTGGTACACACACACACACACACAATGGAATGTTATGCAACCATCAAAGAAAAACGAAATCTTGCCATTTGCAACAACATAGATGGAACTAGAGGGTATTGCACTAAGTGAAGTAAGTCAGTCAGAGAAAGACAATTATCATATGATCTTACTGATATGAGGAATTTGAGAAACAAGACAGGATCATATGGGAAGGAAGAGAAAGATGAAACAAGATGAAACCAGAGAGGGAGAGAAACCATAAGAGACTCTTAATCTCAAGAAACAAACTGAGGGTTGCTGGAGGGGAGGGGGTGGGAGGGATGGGTTGACGGGATGATGAACATTGGGAAGGGTATGTGCTATGGTGAGTGCTGTGAAATGTGTAAGACTGATGAATCACAGACCTATACCCCTGAAACAAATAATACATTATATGTTAATTAAAAAATAAAAATAATAAAAAATAAAAAATTTCCATTTGTAACTGACTTTCTTGGACCTTCCTTCATCTAATCAGAAGAGATATCTGGCCATTTCAGGTGGGCCTGCAAAGGTAGTGTCCCTTTTTTTCTGGAACAGCCATGCAGGCTTCTCAGGGCTGAGAGTGGAATGGCAGTGGGAGGGGGAGGGGAGCAAGGTGGGAAAAGCACTAGCTGGGTCAAACAGCATGGTTGCATTTTCTCCCTGACTCTTGAAGGCTGAGATTTGTGGATAACATAAAAGGTTACAGCCCCTCTTTGGAAGCCACAAATAACCCTGCTTGAGCCATGACAGCTCAGCAGCCCTTGGCGTGCCATTACACATTTCTGCCTGGGATTCCAGCAGTGCATTGGAGCAGCTGGCCCCAAAGTGCAGTCTCCACAGAGCGTGTCGTAGGAGATCTGGGTCGCTGGGGAGCTGTTCCCTCCTATGACTCAATGCCCAGAGACAAAGCTCAATCTAATGAAATTACATACTTTCTGGAGTGATTAATAAACATGGTCTATTTCTCCATATGGGATGAATATTCTTAAGGGAAAGGAATGTGAGTTTGTGGGGGTGTACTCACATGTGGCTCGACCTCTACCTCCATGTAGCGATAGCTAAAACTCCAAGATCTTAGCACAGAGAACCTCAGGAAAGATTCTTTAAAAATAGAGGTAACGCCTTGCCCCCAACACACACACACACACACACACACACACACACACACACACACACACAAAGTGCATATAAACTTGGTGAAATCTGACAGTTCTGAAGTCAAGTTAATGGTATTACATCATGGTAGTTTGATCTGGACACTGTACTGTGCTTGTGTATGTTATTATTATTGGGGGAAGCTGGGTGAAGGGTACACAGGAATGCTGCTGTGTTCTTGCAGCTTCTCATGAGTCTTAAATCACTTTAAAAGTGATTTTCACAATGAGAAAGGGCAATTACAACAGCAGCAACAACAAACACAGAGAATTTTAAATACTCCACTGACCAGGCATCATCATCATCATCATTCATAGAAGGCATGGTATAAAACATTCATGAAAGCATTATGATCATTTCCATGGCAGATTTCTTACATGGTCTACTGTTGGATATAGGTCTCCAGCTAATGATGTCCCTGCCTGAGTCATGATTTGACATAACAAAATGCTATAAAAAATGTCCACTGACTCCTTCATGTAGGTGAGAGTCATTAAGTTATTGATGTCCAGCACCTCAATGCATCCAGAGGCCAGATGAGTGGAGTCCAACCCCGGATGTCAGCACTTTCCATGTGCCCCAGACCTGCAGAGCCTGGCCTTTGACTATACAATGCTACTGCCAATAGGGGTCAATCTGGAGCAGGGGATGAGGATCACACACCCCTAGGCTGCTGTCATATTGGTCCACTCAATGGACCCTGCCCACTCAATGGTTGTCCAGCATCCATGCCCACCTGTTCTCAGGACCTGGTTTCATGGCCACTGCTGCCATGGCATCATTAGATACTTTCAGAATCATTAAATAGAAAATTCTTTTTACCAGAATGATGTTATACATGCTGTAGAAGGCTCTTCCAGTGTTTGTTGAATAATTATACTCAAAGTTTTCTAATTCTTATAAAACTACCCATGATAGTCTTTTATTCAACATCTTTATAATCATTTCAATCATTCTGTGTCAGAAAACCTATTTAACTATGATCCTATGATAATTATGGGACATCCTATGATAATTAACTTGAACTAATGAGTGCATATTAGAAATAATATAAATTAATCATATAGTTTCTCACAGTAACTATTATATACTTATTAACTAAAATAAAGTATTTCATTATATTGCCAACTCATGCATTTAAATAAGTCCATATCAGCTGACTATTAGCTCTATTTGAAACCAATACATGGTTCTTTAAGGCTGGTGAGCTCTCAGTCACAAGAAATGTTCATGAGGAAAATATTCAGACACTTTTAAGGGAGATAATTGAAAAAACAGATCTGTTTGCATAAATGTCTCTTAAATCTATGAATCAATAAATCAATGAGTAAATGAATGCTTAAGAATACCTTAAGTTTATTCTAACCATGCAATACAAGGATCCTAACTCCTCTATTCAAAGTGATAGGAATTTAGCTATAAACATGACAGATAAGACTCCTGTGGAGTTTTCATTTCAGTAAGTTAAGGAGAGAGAATAAAGGAGGGAAAATATAATTTCAGATACTCATAAAATCTATGAAAGAAAATAGAACAAACAGAATAAGAAAATGGCAGTTGTTCTAAATAAAAATTTTCAGGTTATTGGTGTCTTTGTTTTAAACATATCAGAGTACATAATCCCAAAGACACGTGGTCTTACATTTTAGCTTCTCTGATAGGTGTAAAGTGATATCTCATTGTGGTTTCGATTTGCATTTCCCTGATGATGAGTGATGATGAGCATATTTTCATGTGTCTGTTGGTCATCTGAATGTCTTCTTTGGAAAAATGTCTATTCAGGTCCTCTGCCCATTTTTAATCAAATTATTTGGGTTTTTTGGTGTTGAGTTGTATAAGTTCTTTACATATTTTGGACATAAAATGAAAACACAAAAAACCACAAGTGTTGGGAAAGACATGGAGAAAAAGGACCCTTGGCACACTGTTTGGTGGGAATGCAAATAGGTGTAGCTACTGAGGAAAACAGTATAGAGCTTTCTCAAAAAAATTAAAAATAAAATTACCATATGATCCAGGAATTCTACAATGAGCATTTTCCCAAAGAAAATGAAAACACTTTGAATGATTAAACAATTTGAATTATGAAAATAATTCAAAAAGATATATGCACCCCAAGTTTACTGCATTATTTAAAATAGCCAAGATATAGAAGTAACTCAAGTGTCCGGTCATAAGTGAACAGATAAGGAAGATGTGGTGTGTGTATCTATATATATAATGGAATATTACTCGGCCATGAAAAGAATGAGATCTTGGCATGGGCAACATGAGTGGGCCTAGAGGGTATTATGCTCAGTGAAATAGGTCAAGCAGAGAAAGACAAATAATATAGATTTCATTCATATGTGGAATTTAAGAAATAAAACAAATGAACAAAGAACAGAAGAGGCAAACAAAAAACACCAGACTTAAATGCAGAGAACAAACAGGTGATTGCTGGAAGAGAGGTGGGTGAGGGGAGCTGTGAAAGAGATAAAGGGGATTAAGGGCACACTTAATCTTGATGAGCATTGAGTAATGTATAGAATTACTGAATCATGTTGCACACTTGAGCTAATCTGGCACTATACATTGGGGTTTTTCTTATTTTATTTTATCTTTTCAGTGTTCCAGGATTCATCGTTCACTCACCACACCCAGTGCTCCATGAAATATGTGCCCTCCTCAATACCCACCACCAGGCTCGCCCAAGCCGTGTATGTTAATTATACTTCCATTTAAAAAAAAAAAAAATTGTGATCTTATTCCCAACCCATGGGATGACCAAACCTTGTTTTCTCTACTGTTTCTACTGTGAAACTACTCTATTGGACTTTTCTTGCAGCATACTGGGAATATTCTTCTTACTCTCCTAAATGCCAGGGAGATTGTGCTCCTTGAGTTTGGATGAGTCCTACGAAAAGGACAATTGAGTCATGTGTGGTGTTAGGCCATGTGCCCTAGAAAACAGCCTAACACACAACTTACGTGCTAATGCTCTGCTGGGAGACGCAGTGCCAGGCTGGTGGGGTAAGACTTTAATACACTGTTCACGGCATTGTGGGAAAACACACCTGGTGCCTGGTCCATACAGAGTGCCCCTGGATAGGCCGTAAATAACTGCCACCCCTTGGAATAGCCCATCAGAGAAAGAAGGGGGCTGGCACTTGTCTGCCATTCCCCCCGGTCTCCTACTTCTCCTTAGTTAAGTGTTCCCCACGGGATACCAACAGCTCGTGCTTCAGAGTTGTATGATCCAGCCCCCCTGGGCAAAAAGAAAATGAACTCCTGTGCTTGGCGATGGGCCATGGGGAACTGCATCTCAGCTAGGTAGTTGGAGGGGACCTAGCCTCCCCCGTGCTGGCTCTGTTGGTCCTCGGCTCTTACTGCGGAAGACTCTGTGGAAGCAAAATCCCAGCCGCCATGGTCAGGGAGGCCAAGGCCAACGACAGTGCCAGGAATGAGGGTGGCAGGTGGAGCCTCCCACCCAGCAAATGGAACAGAGCTCCGCAGGCAGGGCAGGCTGAGTGAATTCGGAAAGCACATCCATCAGGTCCCATATACTGATCACGGTTTGTGATCACAGAAATGGCTCTGGAGCTAATTCCTAGAAAAGAGCCTTAGGAACGTATTGAACAGTGGAAGTCTAATATAATCATTCTCAAGGTGATTGTTTTGAGGATCATGTGCTCATATATATATATATTCTATATGTTTATTACAAACAACTCTATCATTATTTTATATCCTTTTCATTTTCTCTAAAGCTTCTCTATACAAACCAACTTTTATTGAAATAGGTTTAACATTATACAAGACAGGGTGAACTGGACCTCTACATGAGCCATTAACCCTACGCTGTTTGAGAGGGTGTGGTGAAATGTTCAGTCTAATCTCCTTCAATGTTCAGAGGCCAATCTGGTATCGTTGGTGTGTGTTTCCATTGAATTCAGTTAGCACAGATGCCTTTGATTTCCACCCCAACCTCCAAAAAAGTAGAAGAAAAAAACTGAGACTCAGAACACAAAGACAAAAATCCAGATACCATTATTGGGTGCTTCTGAACACTGGAGATTTTTAACATCTGACACTAAGCATAAGGGAGGTAAGCAAGGAATAAAAGCTGTCTGTTTTTAAATCTCTATCAGCTAAAGTTCTGTGATGGTTAATTTTTCTATGTCAACTTGTCTGGGCTAGGGAATGTCAGATTAGCTGGCGAAATGTTATTTATGGTTGTGTTCCTGAGGGCGGTTCAGGAAGAGATTAGCATCTGAATTGGTGAACTGAGTATAGCGAAGGGCTCTCTCCAATGTGGTGGGCACCGCCCACTCCCTTGAGGGAGCAAATAAAACAGAAAGGCAGAAGAAGTGGGGAATTCACTCACTCTCTGCTTGAGCTGAGACAGCCTCCATCTTCTCTTGCCCTTGAACATCGGCACACCTGGTTCTTAGGTTTCCAGACTCGGATTTGGACTTAACACCATCAGGCCCCTGATTCTCAAGCCTTTGGACTTGGACCAAATTACTCACTATTGGCTTTTCTGGTTCTTCAGCTTATAGACAGCAGATCATGGGACTTCTTGGCTTTCATAACCACATGACCCAATTCCTAGATGTCTCGTGTACATAAATATATATATATATCTACATATGCTATTAGCTCTGTTTCTCTGGAGAATGCTGACTAATATGAGCTCATACCCACTTCCACATAAATAATCCACAGTGATGCTAATCCTGGTCTGGAATGCCTAGCCAGATGAGTGCCCAGCCAAGACTGTAAGGAAACCTCCTAACGAGCCCACAGTCCTCTCCCACCCTAGCTTATCTCTCAGCCTTTAACCTGCCCCTCCACAATCACCCATGTGGTCCCTGGCTTCTTCTCAGCCTTGACGCCGCTGGCCTGCTGTCCTATCCAGCCCATTCCTTCGTGTCCCCAAACATGTCGGTTATATCATAGCACAAACCTTCTATTTAGAATGGTAGTCCGCAACCATCAGGGTTCATTTAACTCACCAAGGCTTTTTTTTTTTTTATACTGATTTCCAGGCCCCACCCAAAATGAAATTAAAATTTTCAGGGCTAGAACCAAGACGCTTTATTTTTATTTCTCAAACCACCATAGATGATTCTGAAGAGCAGGCGTGATGATGAACCACTGAGTTAGAGCAGGAGATTTGTCCCCCTTCATGTAGTCCCCACAACTGCTTCCGTTTTCTTCCCTTTTGACCTGCCTCTTCTTACCTTGCCATCCACCTACTGTTCTAGGCACCAACCTTCCTCCTTGATAATTGTTCCCAAGCTCTCATTTCTATCCAGTTCACTTGCTGCCTTGACCTTAGAGTTGGTTGTGTCATAACAGCTAGAATCTCAGATTTAGATAGCACCCAGGAGATTACTTAATCTTACCATCCTCTCAGCTGGAATGTTTTTTTTTTTTTTTAAAGATTTTATTTATTTATTTATTAGGAAAGAGAGAGAGTGAGAGAGAGCAGGTCAGAGTGAGAAATGGACTCCCCATGGAGCTGGGAGCCCGATGTGGGACTCGATCCCGGGACTCCGGGATCATGACCTGAGCCGAAGGCAGTCGCTCAACCAACTGCGCCACCCAGGGGCCCTCAGCTGGAATGTTTTTATAGCCTCCCTACCAGAGCTTTTTCACCTGGGATCTGTAAACTTCAGTGGAAAATATTACACCTTCATTTTCCTTCTATTAGGACTGTAAGCAATAATTGTAGTTGTATTAGTCATACCTCGAACTTACTCACCAGTAGATATTGCAGATAGTTCATATCAATGTAGTTATCACAGCTGTCTTAACAGCTTATGTATTCTCCTTATGGCCTCAAAATGATAGTTATTTGATCTCATCCTAGATATTATTATTTAATGTTATTAAGGAAGAACACACAGTACTGCATTTCAAATATTTTAAACATTTTCATCTTTTTCAAGATAAGTGTTTTTCCTTATAAATCTATGTATTTTTACTTCATATATCTAACAACAGTATTCTCCACAATGAGATACCACTAAACGCACACCAAAATGGCAAAAATTAAAAATATGGACAACACCGAAAGTTAACAACTATGCGGAGTGATCAGAAATCTCCTATGTTGCTGGTGAAGGTATAAAATGGAACAACCCTTGGAAAATGTCCACTACTTTCTTATAAAGTTAAATATCACCTATCCTATTTATTTATGCATGATAAATAAAATGTATGTCTACAAGACTTGCACAGTATGTCCATTGCATCTGTACCCATAATTGTTAAAACACACACACACAAACACACACACACACACGAACACCACGTTGGAAAGAGCCCAGGTGTCCATCTATAGAAGAGTAATGAATGATCCATGGATTATTGGAAGATGGAGCACCAATGGAGCATCACTCAGTAAAAATAGTCATAATAAGTGAACTACTAATGCATGTAGTATCAGCAATGGCTGAATCTCAAAAACATGCTAAGTGAAAGAAGCCTTACCCTGAAGAGTTCATACTGTGTTGGTTCCATTTGTATGAAGCTCTAGAATAGGCCAAGCTCATCCGTGGTAGAAAAACAGATTAGAGTGGAGGTTGCTGTTAGTGGTGTGCGGGTGGGAGCTAGCTGGGAAGGAACAAGGGTGCGGTTTCCTTCACTGAGCTTAGCCTTCAAGGCTTGCCCTTGTCGGTGCATGCGCCAGTGCTTCTATCCTTTTGGTTGCTGAGTAGGACTCCTTTTATGAATCTACCATTAATTTTTTATCAAGTCTTCTACTGATGGACACTTCAGCTATTATGCTTTGGGCCACTATGGGGATGCTATTATGAAAATTCCTGTGTATGTTTGTTTTAGGACCTAGAGATCCTCACCTTCTGAAGATGATGTGATACTTTCCTTCCTGATTAGGCTCTGCTTGAGCATCCTCAAGAGCCCTATCAGCAGCACAGCCCTCTTTCAGAAGCAGCCTTGATACTTCTGAAAGACACCCTGCATTGTGTCTTTACCACTGGAGGAGCATGGTTCTCTGATAAGGTTGTCAAATAAGTGGAAAGGACACCTAGAAACACTCCATAGTCAGCCTCCACTACTGACTAGAGCTAGCTCAATGCTTGTTGGTGCCTGCTGGTCTTTCTCAATCCTTTTTTAGACACATACCATTTAAACTTTGGCTGTCTTCAGTCCTGCTCTATTTAGGTCTTCTCTTATATATTTGCAGCTATATTTGCAGCTATCTGGAGGCAAGTCCACTTTTAGGAAATGGACAGCATTATTAACTGGAACCCAGAGTCCATTCTCTGGCCACCCTCTTATGGAGCCTGTTGTTGCCCTTACCTGACCTCTAGTGTTGCAGTGCCATATTACTCTTCCAGGACATCAGACCCTCCTGGTCCAACTGACCTCTATAAGCAGCCTAACTCTAATGGTTAATATCTGAACAACTCTGTCCTTCATTGACCCTCTGACTAGTTTCCTGTGCCTAGCCCCCAACTCAGGCCACTTCTATTACCAATTACCCAAGCCTGGCTAACATCTTAAAAATGTTCTGATTGGGACCCTTATAAAATCTTTCCATGTGACCTCAGTAGCACCACAAGTGACTTGACAAGGAAGGAGCAACATGGAGTGCTTCACATCTTCTCTAAACTTCTCAAAATTTCATTCTTCAGTTCTTACTGGAAACAAATGTTTCACACACACACAAAGATAATTGTCCTCCTGAGAGCTCCCTTTTGAATGTCATCTCTCCTACCTTAAAATGATGTCTCCTTAATCACTGTCTCTAAGTTTTCTTAGGTTTCAAATTAAGAGTTTTCCTATAAGGAGGTGTGTTGGGTAGATGAAAGAGAAAAAACATGCTTATTGGATGCCTTCTATGTGCTATTTTCCATGTTCCATTTAACAGTAAGAATATATGAGTTAGGAGTTTTGTTCACTGCTAGTGACAAAGGCTGGAAGTAAAAGTAATATATATAAGATTGAAGATCATGTCTCTTTCAGGTAAAGGAATTCATAGGTAGTCAATTCAGGACTGGTATAACTACTGCACAGATTCATCAGAGACCCTAGACAACTTCTATTTTTAGCCTCTACCATCTTAGCATGCAGCTTCTAGTCTCCAAAATGGCTGCTGGGGCTTCAGATGTCACCATCTGCATTCCAGACAACAGGAATGAAGCACAGGGAGGCACTTTCCAGCTGTGTGAGCTCTCTTTAAGAAGCCACCACATCATCTTTTGGCTTATTCTCTTTAGATAGTGATTAGTCACATGACTATACCAAGATATAAGGCAGTTGGAAAATGTCTACTTCTAACTGGGCACTGTCATTCTAAATAAAATTGGGATTTTTTGTTTGTTTTTTCTAAGGAAGAAGAGAAAATGAATATTGAGTGGGACATAGAAGTTTCTGCCAGGGAGCAGTTTCCAGATTCCAGAATTAGGCCTGTTTTATGCTAAGCTCATGCTGCTTCTGTGTCATTAGAGCCCTCTGGTATGTTTTATACTTATATCCTTGGAGAACTGCTAAACAATTTTCAGTGTGTTAATCACTGCCTCCTTTATAGCACACCTTTGCTTTGCATCTCCTTCTAGCACTGCAAATTTCTGAACACATTTCTTTCTTCCCCACTTAAAGTCCAACAAGGACTCAACTCCTATGTTTATCCTTACAGCAAAGGTTAGAGCCCAGTCCATTGTTTTGACAGACATTTGATAATTGATAAATGATTATAGATCTAAAATGCATTTGTCCCTCTTTTTCCAGCACATCCTCTAGCCCCTCCGTGACAGTTTATAAGAAAGAAATTGTTTTCATGTTTGCTACTCCCAAATTCACCTGTTCTACCATTACTTGGAGTATGCTTTTATTTCAGCAAAACAATTCCAACAGAAATGCACGTGTGATGGCTTGTTGGCTACCAACTGGAATGGGAATTCTGCCAAGCTTTGTACACCCATTTTGCTCTCAGAATGTCAGTATAGTGCTCTCTACCTCTCACAGCTCGTTCTTAAGATACATTATCTCAACCAGCTCTGAAAGGTATAACACTTTACTGTTGTTACACTTAGGAGCAAAGGCAGAGAAGACAGAAAGGCCTGTGGTAGTCTAACTAATGCCATTATAGTGGATTATGAGGTGAGAGTGTTTATGTAGCTTTTTAGAACACAAAACTCGCTCATAGCACTATCTGGAGATTTCAAAAGGAAAGCGTTAATGGCAGGAAATGCTAGATTTAGTAAAAATATTCTCTATGCTTTGGACCACATTATGGAAAGATATGTTTTATAAGGATAATTTTACACTGGGTGTTTACTATCATCTGCAAAGTGGTGCGCATTTGTTTAGAAGTTAACTCTTACCAGGCCCCCAAAGGAAGATATGGAAAGGAATTAGTCTACACTGTAAGATAGATGGATAGATGGATAGATAGACAGATAGGCAGACAGATAAGCTGAGGCATGGAAATATCAGTGGTGAAATGCTGCAGAAGGGCAGAGACTCAGTTCACAGTCTTTGCCTCCTTGTGGCCCCAGATTGCCAAGATATATCTCTTGATATATTGAAGATATACTGAAGATTTATCTCTCCCAACTAAAGAACCATCACAGGAAGTTATCCACGATGGAACAATGCATATGATGAAGGAGTCAAGAGCTGGGGATATTGATTCTAGAGAAGAGGAGGCCTGAGAGGACATGGTCACAAAGGAGAGGAGCAAGATTTGGCTTTACGGAATTCAAGGGGTAGGACCAAAATGATGAACCTGTACAAGACAGACGCCAGGTCATTAAAAGGAATAACTAGAACTCAGCATCTTCAGAGCAGTCCAGGTAGTCTTAAGTGGGAAGTGAGTTCTCTTTGGCTAGAGGGATTCAACCAGAAAGTAGATGTCTGTTTGGCAAGAATCATCAAACAAGAGGCATGAGCAAAAACACTGCTGCCCTGACTCCACCCCACCCCCAAGATTTCTCACCAGATTGTTGCGAGAGTCTCCAAGCAAATCTCCCTGCTTTGGCCTTACCTTTCAGCAAAAAGAAAAAAGAAAAAGAAATCTACAGGAGCCTGAATGACCCTTCTGAGAGTAAATCAGATCATGTCACTACTCTTCTCAAAACCTTCTTATGAACTCTCGTCTCACCTCCTGTGAAAAGGACAGTCCATATAATGTTTTAAAGAATCTATAAAGTATGGCCCCCTCCCGGCTACCTCTCTGAACTCGTCTCTTGTTACTCTCTGCCTACCTCATTCCACTCCTACCACATTGGTCACCTTGTTATAACTCAAATACCTTCAGGCATGCCCCCACCTCAGGGCCTTTGCACCTGCTCTTTCTTCTGCCTCATTTGACCTCCCTCCAGATATCTCTATCTTGGCTGGATCTGCCACCAATTAGTTATCTCTTTCCAGATGTCACTTTTTCAGTGAACCTGAAAGACTGCCTCCACTCTTATACCCCCATCCGTTAGCCTTGCTTTATTTTTTACGGCACTCCACAACATCTGACATACCATGTTTTTTACTTGCTAATGTATTATCTCCCTTCTCATGAATGCAAGTGTCATGAGGACAAGGGTCCATCTCTGTTTTGTTTACAAGGTACATTCAAAGAACCTGGAGGAGTGGCAATGCCTGGCATAGGATAAGTATTTGGGAAATAAATGTTGAATGAATGAATGAATGAATCCTCAAAGACCAGGTTCTAGACTTTAGGAAATGAGGCTGTAGGCTCTGGAAAGCCACTGGATAGGCTTAAATAAGGTCATCATATCATTACTTTTGTATCTAAAATGATCTTTCCAGCAGAATCAGGAAGGGAGACTTGGGGTTCCAAGCCATGCACAGAAAGGGAGGCTACAGAGAGGACTAACTCATAGTCCAGGCAAGAGGCACAGAGGGCAAGAGTGCTGTGCTTGGACAAGATGTTTTTGGATTTAAAACTAGGCAGAGAGATTCCATTTTGGATGCCTAGTTTATCTGTACAAGCTTATTGAGTTGCCTGAGAGCCCTTTCTCAGCTGGACCCCAAACTTCATCACTACAAAGCCACATGGTCAATGCTTTCCTTTCCAGTATGGTGAGAGGGGGTGTAGGAATGTTTTCCTTGGCTGTCATAGTCTCAAATCAGGACCAATAGGATCAAGTCCAACCAGAGGCCAGATCCAGCCCTGCTCCAGAACGGACCAGACTTTCGGTGTGTAAACAGACAGCCCAGATACCAACCCCCAGTTTCCATTACAAAAATAATAAAAGTTCGAGGGAAATGAGATTGGAAAACCAAAGTAAGTAGAGGACTCAAGACATCCTCCTATTTGTTTTTCTTCTGTTTCTAGGCCCTGAGCCAGGAGGGCCCTCTTCCCAGTGGTTGCCTGGTTACAGCCTGAGAGGATCGCCAGGGTAACATCTGGAATAAAGGTGGGTGGGCAAGGAGCCAGGGTCTGCTCAACTTGAGAGGGATCCGAGAAAGAAAGGAAAATAGATTTTTTTTTTTTTGTCTAATTACTGCCCAACCTTGAGGACAAAGGAAGGAAATATTTGAGATAAACAGAAAATATGTTAAAAGGTTTTCTTTTAAAGTCTTATTACAACTCATTAACATAGCAAAGGTATAGGAAGCATGAGGGAACTCTGGAAATTACAGCCATTCTAATTAGTTGTGTTTTAGAGTGGACATTGGTCACTCATGACCCTGGGCAACTCTGCATTTTGTGTCATTTAGAATTATTTTTGAGTGCAGCCTGCACTCTAGAAGGAACTACATGAAAATATCTAATAATTGTAATGTTAATATTAATCACAAATATTTATCAGTTGCTTACCATGTTCTACTCTATATGCATTATCTCGTTTAATCCTTGTCATCCTTTAAATAAGACTGAGCCTCAGAGATGGTAGGAAGTTTCCTACTGAACAGCTCTTCATAATTATCGTAATTGTTCCTATTATGATAATTTAAGACCATTCTGATTTTAACTATAATAGGACACCTGAGACTAGTGTAGGACATGCCTCAAAAACAAACAAACAAAACAAAAACACAAACTAAATATATTTTTGTTCAGGCAGAAATGGTCACATGATTAAAACCTGGAGGCAAACGGTAAAATAAAGGTAAGGGAGCCACAACTAGAATGCAAATTCAAAAGGGCAGGGAACATAATTATTCCATTTATGACTGTACCTACAGGATGCAGCAGATGCTGGCATCTGGTACTAGCTTAATAAATGATGGTGAATGTGCCAGATAACCACCAGTTTCTGATAAGATATTATCAATACATAAATCCAAGATGATCCCTACTTATTGGTGATATTTGACCCAACAAGAACTCTTGTTGAAAAATATTCTACACAACAGTCTACTCAGGTAATCACCACTTCCCAAACTAAGATCCTGTTGGGTCTTTGGCTCAGGGGCCTTATCTTCTATCAGTCAGACGGATATAAAGGATGATTATGTAGAATGTTGAGTTGATACAATTCAAAGCACATGCTTACTTGACAACCACAGAGTGCCAAGCCCTCTTGCACCAAGTACAGATTCTGCAGTGGATTAATCACTGTGACTGCCCTCAAGAAATACAAAGCCCAGCTGGAGAGATGGGCACAGAGGTAAGAAATGGATTAAGTGCTATGCCAAAGACATTGTATATGCATGAAAGAAGGGGTGGCTTGGTAGTTAGGAAGACATTGGAGAGAAGACATGGTTGAGTTGAGTTGAGTTGAGTTGAGTTGAGTTGAGTTGAATTGAGTTGAGTCTTGCAGGGGTGATTGTCAGGCCCCCAAATGGGGAAAGCATATTCCAGGAAGAGGAACCCGCTTCACAAAGACAGAGAGATGTGAACGCGTACACACTATAGGTGGAGTGCTAGCTGGCGTGATGTTGGGAGATGAGGCAGGATCACTCATTCAAGGGCTCCTACAGCGTCTTTACAAGTCTGGATTCTGTTCTCTAAGTAACAAAACCAAAAAGGGAAGGAAACTTTCAAACACAGAGGTTATATTATCAGGAGTTAGGGATGGGTTAGCTGTAGATGGTGAGAAAGGAGTGTGGGGCACTTTGTCACACAGGAAGGGGGGATCACAAGTTTGAAGAGAAGAGAATAAGGTCAGATTTGGGGTAATTCATTGCTGTGGGTCTTCTAAGCAGCCAAACAAGCAATGGAGACAATGGTTGGGGGTTCACAACCATGACAATGGCTGGTGAGAATGTCTGGGGATTCACGCTGGTGGAAAGGGAGATGAAATGCCCGCTCAGGGCTGGGGAGGGGTGGGGGTGTGTAGAGTACGATCCTTTCCCTCTTCCAGGTCACGAGTCTTTTGAGAATCTCATGTAATGCTATAGAATCCATGTCAGGAAAACATCAAAAAGCTACACGTATACACATCAAGTCTGCATTCAATGTCAGGATATTCTAAGACTCTAGAGAACCACAGAGCCTCAGTTAAGAAACTCTGGTGTTTGGGGAGGGTGAAGAGGGACCATGTGACCCTCCTGATCATAAGAAGTCTGGGTGGTAGAAAGATAGGAGACATTCAAATAGAAGAGGTTACAACAGTGCCCCACCCCATCCCCTACCCCAGACACAGGCTTCCTGGAAAGCCAAGTAACATTTGCTTCTCAGTTTAAATACTCAGATTTAGCAGAGTAGACTTTTGGCCTCTTGTCAACTCTTTAAAATAGTTGACGAACCCCCCTTCCCACCTTCTTACCCATATTTCTCCTTCCATGCACCGCACCATACTGATGTGCCTTTAGAGGAGGTCCATGCGCCCCCAAGGAAGAGGCTGACCGGAAGTGCAGTTTGGATTCTTCACAACTGTGAGTTAGTTACCGAGGAAATGTCTATCCTGGTGGCAAAAGACACTTGAGGTTTTCTCTAGAGTTTCATAGAATGGCCGGTGTTACTTAAAAAGAAAATCAAAACATGATAATGATAGAAAACAGCTTCTGGACTTACAAGTGTCCTTGTCCTTCCCACAGCCAGCCTTGAAATCTCAGCAGCCAGGTCTGTGACTGTTGCAGGTCATTTGCCCATAAATAAAGCAGTCACAGTAGAACAAAGCCCACCTCTTTCCTGAATTTCTCTGAAATGCTCCTGAGTCCTTCTGCCCCCGTGGCAAGTCACAGCCTAAAGTCCCTCTCCCTGGACCATCTGGTCTTGTTTAAGCCAGGCAGCTGCCCTGCTCAGTGGTCCCCTCACTCCAGGATGATCCCATGCTCTGGCCTTTATCCCCTACCTCTGTCCTCCCAACCCCACCCCTGTCTGTTTACCACCCACACTGCCTTTCAGATTGTCTTTCTGAAATGAAAACATTGACTCACACCTTCCCTTGCTTAGACTGGCATTCAAAGCCCTTCTGATCTGGCCCGCCCACCTCACCAACCTCCTGTCCCCCGGCCCCCTACTTCCCCACATCCTACGGTCATCCACACCACCCTACCTCCCTCCCCAGCACACGCCTTCCTCTTTACCACCATCTTGTTCTAGGATATCTGGTGAACGCCAACCTAGTCTTCAAGGTTTACGCCAAACACTATCTCCTCTGGGCTAGCCCCTCTCACCCCTTCCCCACTCCCAGCGAAGGCCAGTTTTCTTTCCACGAGCTCTGGTGAAGTTCTGAGCCCTGGGCTCTCGTGGCATGTGATGGAGAACACGGATACGAGGTTCGTGTGGGAGTGTTTACAGGCTGGTCTCTCCCCACCCTGGACTTTGAGCTCCCCTGTCACCAGTGGCAAATTGCTCAAGCCAAGCCAACCCCAGGGATGGAACCACCCAGTGGTTTCCCCAACTTTCTCCTCACCCAGGGAGAAAGTCCCTTCTATGCAGTATTCTAAAATATTGACCCAAAGAAGCATGAGCATATTTAACCTCCTTAGAAACACTTTTCCAAGACAGAAAGTGAAATGTGAATAGGCAAGGGATTCCTCCTAGGGTAGGTGATATTTATTTTTCTTATTAAAGTAGGGAAAACGTGTAGCAATCGCTCTGTGTTACCACATGCACTGAGATCCAATGTTCTATGCCATACTTGCCCCAAATTCAGTCTGTTTTCACCGCCATTGATTCATATGATTTCATCTTCTCTCCATTCTTTCCCCTCCCCTTCTGTCCCCTCCTCTCCCTCCTCCTTACTCCCTGCCAAGTCACACAGCAAATGTTCGCTGACTGCTTCCTCCCCATCCTGTCTTGGGGGACACGGAGCAGTGCTTCCAAACGTTCATGTGCCCGTGAATCACTGGCGATCACTGGCAGGTCCAGAGCTAGGCCTGAGAGTCTGCATTTCCAACAAACCCCCAGGCGATCGGGACCACCCTTTAGGGAACAGGAATGTAAATGTAAATGTAAAGGGGGGGGGGATGAATCAGATAGAGATTGTGCTCTCAGCAACACGATCGCCTCGTGTGCCAGTCCCGACTTGGCCTCCCCGACAGGGAGGTCCCCTCCGTGTCCACCACGGCTGCCGCTCCACAAAGGGCAAATTTCTGCTTTTCTTTTTTTCTTTTTCTTTTTTTTTTTAAATTCCCGCGTTTCTTAATTGAGATATAATTGACAGATGGATAGTTCCCAGAGGTGGGAGTGGGGTGAGCAAAAAGGGATTAGGTGGTCAAAAGGTACAAATTTCCAGTTATAAAATAAGTTAAACCCTGGGGATGTCACGTACAGCATGGGGACTGTAGTTAATAATTCTGTATTATCTATGCAAAAGTTGCTAAGAGAGTGGATCTTAAAAGCTCTCATTAAAAGGCCTACTTGGGGGCACCGGGGTGGCTCAGTGGGTTAAAGCCTCTGCCTTCAGCTCAGGTCATGATCTCAGGGTCTTGGGATCGAGCCCCACATCAGGCTCTCTGCTCGGTAGGGAGCCTGCTTCCCCCTCTCTCTCTGCCTGCCTCTCTGCCTACTTGTGATCTCTTTCTCTCTGTTGAATAAATAAATAAAATCTTTAAAAAAAAAAAAAGCTCTCATTAAAAGGCCTACTTGGGGGCGCCGGGGTGGCTCAACCAGTTAAGCATTTGCCTTCAGCTCAGGTCTTGATTCAAGGGTCCTGGGATCTGCGAGAAGGGAGCGTCCTTCTCTCTTTCCCTCTGCCTCTCCCCTCTCTGCTCTCTTGCTCTCTGTCAAATAAATAAATAAAGTATGTAAATACATACATACATACATTAAATTAAAAGGCCCGTTCATCATTGAATGGGAGAAATAATGTGCCAAGATAATGTGGGGCTGGGAAACGGGAAAGGGAGACATTCCTTCTTTGCCCCCCACCGACACGAAGGTTTGGGAGGTGAGCCAGGCCATAGCAGCATGCCCCAATTCTGGGGTTCCTCTGAAGCACCAGCTGAACCAGCTATAAAAGTTCAGATTCCGGCGTCAAGACCTCTAAAACATAGCGAAGGGAATCTCATTTGTGTGCTTGAGGAGGGCAAAGGAAGAGACTGAACATCTTCCCACGAAGGTACACAGGGGCCAAGGGGCCGCGGGCTCCTTCTTGCTGTCAGCCGACCCCTGCCTCAGGATGCTGGAGAGTTTCCAGGGGCGGAGACTGGTAGGTAGGAAACCGAGGATGTCTTAGCAGCACACCTCGTGCTCTGGCTGGGAGCGCTGGAGGAGAGCGGGGGCTTTAGGACTCCGCAAGCTTCTGCCCAAATCCGCTGCAATGTTAAAACAGCATGAAGCTAGGAAACCAGAAGGCTCAGGAAAGAGCACAGTTTTCTTACAACCGCCTAGCCTCCTCTCTGCAGAACGAGAATCCTTGCCTTCCCACCTCTGGCCTGGCAGATCCGTCACTCCGGTCCACTGCTGGTCCTTCTTTATCTTTCTTTTTTTTTTTTCCTAACTGTGTCACCCAGATTGTTAGCCCTTTGTCCCTCTCAGGTGCAGGCAAGCTCCCATGCACTTGTTTATGCATTCATCCTCAGATTTCGCATACCAGAGACGGTATATATGTTCTCATGAATAGCAGTGAAAATAAAATACAAAACAAGACAGGATTGACCCTACAGCTCCTTCCAGCTTCCAGTTGGGGTTGATGAGTTCATAGCATCCTTCGACTGTTGTGAGCTAAAACCCGTCCCGATGTCAACACTATCCAGAATGCGTACCGCTGTCTTGTCCCCAAGAATATCAGGCAATCACATTTCAAGTCCCTGCTTTACTTCACGCACACGATCTCTTTCCTTTATCCTTGAATGACCAACCTCAAGACCTTATTTTTAAAAGAATGAATGGTGCTTTAACCTAATTCCTGATTTATTTTGGCAAGTGCGTCCTGGCTTCTGGGGAGCACGACATTCCCGTCCAAACGCACACAAATGGTCTCTGGAGCCATCCATTCTTGAGGTGCCTCAGAGCCGGAAGCCACTGCTGCGAAATTCGGTAGCCATCATTCAAACACTGGAGCCTGCCAGAGTGTTCCCTGTGCAGCCGTGCGGGAGATTTACAACTCCTCTTCTTCATTTTATTTATCACGGTATTATTCAGTTATCTAGTTTTACCCTTAAAAATGGTATTTAAAAAGTACCCATTTAAGAATTCATACCCAGAAAATATTAATGATGGTGGCCTCTGGAGAGCGGGATTTACAGGGTAGGGGAGATGGAGAGGTACTCTGCCTTTTTATTGTATACTTCTTAGATCCCTTGATGTGTGTGCGTGTGTGTGTGTGTGTGTGTGTGTGTGTGTGTGTGTGTCTCGGACCTCTGACCTTTACACAAAAACAATTTTTAAAAAAAATACATTTTCTACCGAGTGTGATAGATGTGAACCAAGAATTATAGAACCTCACGAGAGGTATTCCTACCTGTCCTTTTGGGACCCAGGCCACACCTCCATTGTCAAGGAAATGACAGTCTGGGAAGAGCACCTGCAAGCATCTTCTGGGATGCCCCACCCCCCCACCCTCTGTCGCGTAGCCCCGCCTCCTCACCAGCAGCCTTGGTCTCCCTCCTGACCTTGACCTTGTCTGCCTGACTTGCCATGATGTCTTCATGCTTTTTCACCTGGGATCTCAGCACTCACCTGTGTTTCCGTCTCCCTGGCTCACGGGTTCGCTCTAGACTGAATTCATCTCCTTCTTTCTAGCACCACACATGGAGACTGACTTATGGTGACAACCACCACCTTGAACTCGGGCTTCCTTGAATGAAGTACCTTCAGGTAAAGCCAAGTGGATTTGGAATGAACTGTTCCTGAGGATTCAGAAACTGCCACAGAAGGGCTCAGGTAGGTGTCTAAATATGGCCACCCTTCCCTTCCCAAGTCATTATTCATTCCCAGTAAGTCTCTGTGGTCCATCCTTTCCCCACCCCCAGTTTCTATCATTTCTGCCTCTACCGCAAAGGCATTTATGATTAGACTTAAGCACAGGAAAGGAGTTTCCCCCGTATTATTTGTTATGTCGCCTCAGGGACAGTAGTGTCAGTAAGCCAAGCCAAAACCTCATCAGACACTCTGCTTTGGTAGAAAAAAAAAAATCTCAGAAGATAAGCTAGCGCCCCCTGTCGAGGACTGGAAACCATCAGGTGAGAACACACACCTGTGGAGGAAGCCACCCTGAGCTCTGAGCTCACGGCCCAGGTCGAAGGTCACCCACCCGGGCTCTGATCCCAGGGGCTCCCTCTTGGGCAATCTCATGACATCATCCATCCACTACCCGCCTCGTGCTTTTCATCTCTTCCTCTTGACTGACTACTTACAGTCGGGCTACAAACAATTCCATTGGCTTTCATCTTAAAAAATAGGATAAAATAAGCCAAACAATCCCCTCAAAAGACCAGCTACATCAGAACCTCTGGGGTGGAGCGCAGGCATCAGCATTTTTTTTTAAATGCTCTCCAGGAGATTCTCATGTGCACCCCAAGTAGAGAGCTGGCCCTCAAGAGAAGTCTCTGGAAGAGGCAATTTTCCTTTTTTCCCTTCACTCCTCTGCACTTCCGGATTGATTGCACGCTGGTTTTGACCGTAGCCTGATGGAAGGACACCACCAACCCTTCACCCAGCGGCCACTTTCCTGATCTGTCTTCTTAGGTGCAATCTGACATCCTTTGCCTCCCCTCGCCTCATTGAAAGCCTCTCCTCTGGGATAATTTCCTGCTTTTCTTCTAAACTTGGACTGCTTCTCTTCATTTTCCACCATGGGCTTCTGTTTTTCCAGTTTGGAGGTGGAGTGAGGACAGGAAGCAGCCTACATAGCAAGATTCTCCCCGGGGCTTTTATATGGCTAACATTCTTATATGGATAATACTGTTCAAAAAACATTCAAAAAAAACAACAAAAAAATATTAAGAAAACTGAGCTGATTCCAAAAAATCACACCAGGAAACGGGGTAGAGAAGATGCCAACCAGATGCTGCTCAATGCCAGCTGTAGGTTTGGGATCAGACCCCAAACTTGGCTTAGATGAAATACAAAAGCCTCCAGAACAAAGCTCCCAGGGACCTGGGGCCAAGCTTTTATTCAGTCAGAGAGACAGCAGAGTTAGGGGGCAGAATGCAGTGACATTAGTTTCAGCCTCCTCTGCTGTAAACTCCAGAATTCGCTCTTCCTTGGTCTTAGAGTCCTACTCAGGGAGGGCAAACCCACATCACACCACTTTGACTCCTGGGAAAAGTGCAAAGAATTAAGACCAAAAGTCACGTTGGGGAAGGATCTGAGAGCGGGGCAGCTGCAGCCACAGCCCCTCCCCGTCCCCAGGATCTGAGCTATTACGGTTCTGTTTTAAAATAAACTAAGATTCAGATGAACAGAAAGTTTGTATTTCACATTAACATTGTGGTTTTTTCTCAGCTGGGTGTTTTTATTTCCTCTGTCACTTTGCATTACAGGACTAACGCAGCTTTCCAAAAGAACAGCGCCATCAGATAAGTAAACAGCCTCAAGTGTGGGGTGTCGATTGCAGCATTTGATGTTCCCTGACTCAGGGAAGCCTTGGCCGTAAAGGTCAATGGCTGGGGGCCCAGAGCATTAGCTTCAGGCTCAGCTCGAAACTGGGCTGGCAAAGAGGCTGTGGCGTGTCTTCTAGGCTGTGCCGCCTTGCATTTTCTCACGGGCCAGCAAACATGCAGCTGGAAAAATCTCTCCGTGTAACTTGCCCCAGCTCCTCCCAGCATAGCTGTGGGCACTGACTACTGCCCCCAGCTGCCTTAGCCCTCCCTAGTCCTGGGCAATGAAGACCTGGTTAAGGAGGATGGGGGCATGTCCCTGCCCATCGGGAAAGTGAGTTCAGAAATGGTCACATTCTGCATATAGCAGTCAGCCCACGTGGGGGTGAGAGAGAACACAACACACACCCGCTTGCTTCCATCCCAAGCCCTTACATATTGCTTAAGGCCTGGTGGTCTCCTATACTTATTCTTGATTCCCACCCTTGAGGCTGTAGGTAATGTAGCCCAAGAAAGAATCATGGCCTCCCAACTCAGACCCGCCCTCCACGACAGCTGTTTGAGCAAACCTACATCCACATCTTAACTAGGCCTGCTTGAGTGAGCTTGACTTTGACGGAGTGAAGAAAACTCTGCCAAGACCCAAGTCCCTCTGCCACTATCCTTCACCCTTGCAGTAAGACTTCTTACATATCAACCTTGACCCAGACGGAAGTTGACTTGGTTTTACTGTTGGGCTCAGTGATTTAAGTGACTTTCCTCAGGGTGCCTGTCCGGCCCAGTCAGTAGAGCATGCAACTCTTGATCTTGGGTTTGTAAGTTCAAGCTCCATGTTGGGTACAGAGATTACTTAAAAATAAAATCTTTAAAAAAAAAAAGTGACTTTCCTCTTCCTGAAGCAAGCAGTTAGTCCCTCCCAGGACCCAACTCAGATTGTTTCCTCCTCACTCCTTCTTTCCTGTCGAGAAATCAGCGTGCCCTCATCTAGGACCAACCACCATTGGGTAGAAGGAGTTGCTGTGGAAACTCTTAATTTTAGCACACTGATGTCACTTTGGCAAACATGGGCTCTCTCCTGGAATCTTCTAGACTGATCACATGTTATAAAACTGCAAAATTGTTCCTAGGACAAAATTTACATATTTTAATAAATCAAAGGGTAAATCCAAAGCCATTTTTAAAATATAGGCTCTTGTGACAGTAAGTAACAGAGAGCAGAAGGAGAAATGCTGTGATTTTCCCTCACCCTCAGCAATTTATTTCTAAATGGGAAGACCTAGAAAACTGGCTATTAGAACAAGAATCTGGCTGAAAGATACGTTTTCAAAATGCCTATCAATCCTTCTGCTCATGGAAAGGGCATATCTGGCTAATCACTTACTTTTAATGTTTTATAATTAGAAATTTTGAATTTAACCAGAGTAATAAAGTGAACTCCCAAATTCCCATCACCCAGCTTCAACAATTATAGACTGATGGCCAATTGAGATTTATCTATATTACTATCATTGGCTCCTCTCCCAGGTTATTTTAAAGCATATCCAAGATATCTATCACCGCATCAACAAATAGGTTCATATTTATCTATATAAAACTAGAACTTTATTTTTAAACATAATTACATTAGCACAACTAAAAATTTAACAATAATTTATTAATTTTATCAAATCCTTAATCAGCATTCAGATTTCCCTTGATTTCCTTATAATTTATTTCTCTGGATTTTCCTGTAAAACTCAAGATTGAAATAAGATACATACATTGCAACTATTGACATATCACTTAATTCCCTAGATTAAATTAGCATTTTTCTCCATTCCCCCCCCTTTCTTTCTCTCTTTCTCTCTCTCTTCTTTTTCTTTCTTCCTTCTTTTCCTTACAACCTGTTAGTTGAAGAAAAAGGTCCATTTGTCTGGATTTTGTTGTTTACACCATTGTGGTGTTACATAGCTTGTTCCTCTTGCCCCTGTGTGTTCTTAACAGTTAATCATTCCGCCCTTAACAGTCATTTCACCATTCCGCTATAATTTCTGAACCGACTTTTATGACTAAGGACCCAGTAGGGATTCCTAGTCTCCTTAGGCTTCTATCTCCTTAATGATGGAAACCTCAGGTTGTATGATGCACTGCAAAGAATACAGGGTTTTAATCTATCATCCTACTAGATGATCTTGGGCAAGATCACATTCTTTGGTTATAAAGGAGGATACTAATATCACCTTGAAAAGTTTATTTGAGAATTACAGGTAATTATTATAAACAGGGAGTGCACTGAGTGATACATCATATGACCAATCATGTACCCAAGGGGCAATGCTACATGGTGGATGTAGCACTGATTTTGGAGCCAGACAACCTTGAATAAGACCATCTGTAGAGTGGGAACCAAAAATCCATTTTTGTCTTAAGGATCAAAGAGAAAAATGTATGTGACATATATTGCCCAGTTCTGAGAGCATAACGAGTATGATAGTTGTAGATGATGATAATGGCCTCAGTTTATCAAAGAAGGCTAGAAGACAGGAGAGATTCAGTTCAATATATTTTTTTCCAAAATTCTCTTTGATACATGCTTCCTTTCCATAATTCTCATTTTATCTTAAAAGCCAAAAGCCAAAAATGTGGGTAAATACAAAATGCAATGAGAATATAGAAGAGGGAACAAATAATTCTTCCTGCAAACACCAATGAATACTCCCCAGGAGTCATGACAATTGGACTGGGTCCTAAAGATGACTAGGTATTTGCCAGTGAGAAAAAGGGTGTATCAAGAGGAACAGCACTGGCAAAACACAGCACAGAGAAATTGGTTGGGGTTTATCTTATTGGCAGTGGGGAGTGGGATGATATGGCTTAAGTAAAGGGATCTTTCTATGATAATCTTTGTCATGGTGAGAGGGAGGGAGCAAGGGGGAGAGCTCAAGTGACATTGTAAAAAAGGAAAGTAGGTTAGGAAGACATGTAACATATCAAGTAAGAGGTGGTAAGAGACTAATGCAATGTCAAACCATATCTGTCTGCCATAATTTTTATCAAAGGATTAGATACAATATCTCTGAAGATTGCATTAAGAAGGTAATGTCTTGGGGTCCCTGGGTGGCTCAGTCAGTTAAGCTGCTGACTCTTGGTTTCAGCTCAGGTCATGATCTCAGAATCTTGGAATTGAGCCCCTTGATGGGCTTCGTGCTCAGTGGGGATTCTGCTTGTGGATTCTCTCTCTCCATCACCCCCTCCCCCTGCTCATTCTCTCTCTCTATCAAATAAATAAATAAATAAATCTTCTAAAAAAAGAAGGTAACATCCTGCCTGTAGTGATCATGGAGCTGGTATATTTGAAACTGAACTAATGAATTAAATAGTTATGTAGAACTTATGTTCAACAATTAAATGTGGGTGATGGCTTTAAAGAGGATCCAAAGTTGGGTGATGGCTTTAAAGAGGATCCAAAGTTGTGAGGGTTATTCCTAGGCTTTTCAGGGCAGGCCCATGGAAATTACAACCTCCTTCAAATGCCATCATTGTTTCAGATTTCCTGAAATTGGAAAGGCAGCACACACACACATACACACACACCTTCCCTCCCCTTCCCTGTGTCATGATTCAGTTGTGTTTATGCTAGTGTTTCCCAAAATGCATTCTATAGAGCTTTATTCTACAGATGCTTCATGAAAAGAAGAAGAAGAGAGAGAGAGAGAAAGGGTGGAAGGAAAGAAAGCTGACTTTCCAAACCAGCTTGGGAAATTCTGCCGGAAACAGAATTTAAAAGGTTTCTTTACTGCAGGACTTCAGAGACTTTGTTTAATGCACTACAAATCTCCAACATGAGCACAGAGTAGGCAAGATTTTAACAGAGACACTCCCCCCCCCCCGCTTCTCCCACCAGAAGCATCTTATATGAGTATTCTATATGCAGTTATACTGGGGAAGGGGATACTAACATCAGTGGTGGTTAACTGCTTCTTAGAGATATCTCAGGACCCAATTTTGATGGCAAAGACACTGAGCTAATAGAGATATTTCTGCTACAACTATTACTGAGTAAACACGAACATTGCAGGAATGGAAGTCCTTTACATCAGTCAGGTTTCTTCCCATTTATTTCAGACTAGTGTGCATATTTATGAATGAGCTAGACAGACGTTTCCAACACACACACAAAGAGAAAGCTGTTTCACAGCCTGTGCCAACTCATCTTCTAGAGCCCATGCAGAGAAAGCTCAAAGTGGACAGGAGTTGAAAGAGGTCTGCACAGATGGAGGGGAAAGAGAAAGTTCTTTGGGTGCTGAAACATCTCTGAGATTCCACTTCTAATGTCACGTGCTCTCAGGAGGCTCAAACTGGAATCCAGGATATGCAAGAGAATGAGCTGCTCTGTCAAGGAATGAAGCGTGCTTAATTGCCCTCCCAACACACACACCCACACACACACACACACCCACACACACACACACACACATACACACACAGAGCTCTGCCACATCTCTGCCCTATTCATCCATGCAGGCTCAACCATATCAGCCCCTTATCCAACTGGGGACAAAATTGACTCTATGTCACCCAAAGGTAAGTCCAGTGTCTAAAATGCTCAGATGGCTCATGTTTCTCTGGGTAACCTCAAGACTGCCTTGTTTATCCCTCAAATGCTAAATCCCATAGGGCTTGAAATTGGAAAGCTTTAGATCAGTGATTGGAAAATAGTTTTTGGCTTTCCTCTTCTGCAACATATCTCAAGCTGGTCTCCTCATTCTAGCACTGGTTTCTGGAAAGGCTAGCCTCGAATTCCTTCCTGCATCAATCAAAGAGCAGCCCCTTTCTGGGGGAGGCTGGAAATGAGACCCATTGTTAATTTGCATTGTGTGAACTTTCCTCAATTAAAAAGAAAAAAAAAAGTCCTTTAAAACGTGTAAGTTGGAGGCTTTGCTTCCTCCCATTTAGAAGAGGCCTGCAGACAGCTGGTAGGGAAGCTGCAGCCCAAGAGAGAGGGAGATTGGTGGAGAGGCATCTCAGGGTCCCCTCCTACCAGAGGGCAAAGCTGGTCATGCTCATGTAACCCATAGATCTTCTGGAGTCTTCATAGCCATGGAGACACGGGCACAACTATCTGGAGGCCCACTTTTCTAGTCTGTGGCCTCCTCAAACCTCTCCCAAGTCCAGGGCGCTTAAGAAGCCTTATAATCTTATTGTCTCCTCTACCTCTGGGGTTCCTGCTTGCCTCCTGGTGGGATTGAATGTCAAGCTCTTCCTCAACTAAAACACTACACATATTAACAAATAAAATATAGAACAGAAATCACTCATGCATGGCTGGAGTTTCACCAAAAGATCACACAATAGGAACTCAAAAATGATAGGCTTTCTTGTCTGCCAGAAGAGAGTCACCCACATGGAGCTCCTCCCTGGTCTTCCCTTCCCAGTGCCTGCTGCCTCCCCTCTTCTTCCCACCTTCTCGCTCTTACTGTCTCTTCCTCGACTTCCCAAAAGACTTCAATTGACTTATCCTGTACCTCGGTGAACTGTTTTGCACCTGTTAATTCCTGCTTGTAGATCCAGATTGCTAAATGAATCGAGGCAATCAGCCCACGAAGCAGCTTCTCATTTAACAGAAGCATCCTTTCTCAGAAGACAATGGTGAGGTCAACGGTAATGTTTTTTCCTGATGCAAATGGAAAATGTCATGAGGAATTAACATAGTTCTCTCTTAGGACGCCTAACAATCTTTTAGCTGCTGCCACATGTCCAGAGGGAACGTTAACAAGAGGTGCAAAATTTTGGCCCCAGTTACATATCTACCCATTATCAAAATCATATCTTATGACACTTCATAATATAATCAGTATTAAATATAAAAATAATATTATTACAAAGAGTGAGGTGATCCTTATCCGGAAAAAAAATTTCTTAGAGATCATTTGAGAACTGAGTTCTATAATTCCATGATTCCATAATAAAATTATCTAACACTTACGAGCTTTCCAGGAAAAAATAGATCTTGAAAGCCAAGGAACTGAAACAAGTAGCAGAACTTGAAATTGAATAGTTAGAATCGCACAAACAGAGAAGAAAGTATTAGGAGGGAATAGGAACAGGATCTGATATTCCAGAAGCAGGTTGTTGGTGGAAGAATAAGCAGGAGGGACTAGTTTAGACCCCTCTGCTGGAGGCTCGGGGGTTAGGGACAACTAGGGTTAGAACATCCAGGAGTTGAGGTTCCTACAGAAGAAGCTGTCAAATGGGACCTTCGGAGATGATTGAGTTAAGATGAGGTCATCGGGTGGGTCCAAATCCAGTAGGACTGGCAAAAGGCAGAAGTCTAGTCAGAGACAGACACGCACACAGGTAGAACATCATGTGAAGGTGAAGGCAAAATTCAGGATGATGCACTCACAAGCCAAGGAATGCCAGACATCGCCCAGCAAATCACCAGACACTAGGAGAGAGGCTTGCGGCAGATTCTCCCTCCCAGCCCTCCGAAGGAACCAACTCTGCCCACACTTGGATGTCAGACTTCTGGCCTCCCGATGTGAGACAAAGCATTTCTGTTGTGTTCTGAGATGCCCGGTTTGTGGTACCTCATTCCAGCAGCTCTAGGAAGCAAATGCAATGTCCTTAGAAAAATGCCCGGAAATGCAAATATTTGGCCAAAAGGTGTGAATATTTTGAATGGTCTTGATATATTTTGTCAGGTCGCAAAATTTTGCCAATTTTATGCTGATTTTGAACCCCATTAACTGTGAGAGTATTCGTTTCAAACGTAATCTCCTCAGAATACGGTTGTTTTTATAAAGTTTGCTAATGTAGTTGAAAAAGTGTATCGCACTGATTTTACATTCAAATATCTTTGATTACCCCTGAGATTAACTACTGTCTACATTTATTAGCCATTTTTGTTTTCTATATTGTGGGCTCTAGGTCCTGTCCATGTCTTTTGAAATTATGTTCACGTCTAACTTTCAGAATCATGGACCTTTTTCCTTTGCTATTTGTATGAATTCCTTTTATAGAGTAGATAGTAATTCTCTTTCTGCCACACTTAATGCAAATTTGTCTCCATGTGGTGTTATTTTTATTTTCCTTCTTATCCTCTGAATATATATTCTGACAGAACCACATTTTTGAGGGATTTTAAACTTAAATATGTCAAGATGCTTATCTTATTTATACTAGGATAGAATTTTGCTATAAAATATAGTTATTTAATTCATCTAGAATATAGTATTTGGAGATAGGGTGATAAGTGAGCGTTTACTTTGTTTTATTAATAAATCATTAATCCAGTAATCCCATACCAACTAATGATTTATCCTTCTCTACATGGTGAAATATTGCATATATAAATAAATATTATAGAATATATAAAATATATTTTATATATTATATATATAAAATATATATAGATATTATATATATTATATATATAATATATAAAATATATTTTATATATTCTAATATATAAAATATATTTTATATATTCTATAATATTTATTATATAATTATTAACCTATTATATATAGTTTCATATATATATGAAACTATGGCCAGAAATCGGATTTAACCAGCAAGACCCTAGCTAGACATGTCACTGTACAAAAAAATTCAAGAAGGGGGATTTGGTCTTAATCTCTCTGCCCTTTCTTTGCTCAGTATCGAATGAAGCCTCAGACCATCCTCTAAACTCCTGTGTATGCTTTCACCAGCCCACTCCCCCCTCTGCTCTTTCTCCCCTAGTTTTCAGCAATGCATGTCTTCTAGACTCATCTGTAAGCTCCATGAAGGCCTTTCTGATTTCTTTCCTGGAGCATCCTAACATGATGTCTAAATTAGAATAGACTCTCCAAAATAAAATTATTAAGGTAGGGACTGTTCACCCCACTAGGATGTAAACTGCTGTCTTCACCTAGAATGTTCTTCTCTTTCTAATTACCTAACTGATATCGAGCTATAGTTGGGAACACAGCCTCTAGACCCAAATTGCCTGTGCTCAAATGGGGGGGCACACTGTGCATCCTTCTTGGGCCTCACTCTCTTCTTCTGTGAGCCAGGAATAAAAATGATACCTCCATCAATGGGCTATTGGAGAATGAAATGAGCTATAGCACAAAATCCTTACAAAAATACCAGACACCTAGCTACAATAGTAGATCATTCCATGGCTCGTCAGGATTCCATCTTAAAAAACAGCTCCTTAGGGGCACCTGCCTGACTCAGTCGGTTAAGCGTCCGACTCCTGATTTTGGCTCAGGTCAGGATCTCAGGATTGTGAGACCAAGCCACGTGTCAGGCTCTGCACTGAGTGTGGAGGCTGCTTAAAATTCTCTCTCTCTCCCTCTGCCTCTCCGTACCCCTCCGTCACTGTCTCTCTCAATCACTTTCCCTCTCTAAAAAAAAAAAGACAACTCCTTAAAAAGGCCATTTCCACCCTCCCCAACTAGATTAGGTCACCTCTGAACCCTTCTAATTCTCTCTCCTTTGTGTCACGTATTTATCCTAGTCGTTATTTGCGAATTGCTTTTTTAGGTCTCCTGTTCAACTTTAAGTTCCAGGCTGGTGGGCTGGTGTGTCTTTTATTTACTATCGCATCTCCTGTCCTTAGCAGAGTTCCTGGCATGCAGGGGTCCATAATACAATAGAGAAATAGAGTGAGTTATTGAACACATGAATAAAGGAATGAGCATCTAATGGTGGAGGAGAGAAGTTCCCTTAAGGGAAGAGACCGTGATCTTGCAAGCAACTCTACCAGAGACTGAAAACCCATAGCCTGCTGCTGTAGAAGCTTCCAGGAGCCCAGCCACACCCATTCACGATATAGGATCTGTGGCTGCTTTTGCACTAACATGGGAGACTAGGGTCATTCTGATAGACGCCTGAAATAGGTACTATCTGGCCCTTTACAGAAAAATAATTTGTTGACCTCTTATCTATACCATTGATTCTCAAACAGAAACATGCATCAGAATCACCTGGAATACTTATGAAAATACAGGTCTCGGGCCTACCCCCAGGGTTTCTCATACCCAGGTCAGGTATGAGACCCAACAAATGGCGTTGTTAACAAATTCTCAGTGTATGCTCCTTTCCTGGTACAGGGACCCACTTTGAGAACCAGTGGTGTTTAACATTCAGACACAGTCACATGGTTCTGTGCGCACCTCTGGGCATATGCACAGCTGAAACTCTGGGGCCTGATATTGCCACTTCCTGACCATGATCCGTGATTCCCTTCAGTTTCAATCAAGTAGGACACCCATTGCCAAGGCAACCCAGAGGCTAACTTTGTGGCTTCCATCATCTCCAGGATTTTTTTTTTTTTTTCATCATCTCCAGGATTTTGAGAGGAGGAGCTGACCCCAGAAACTCTACTGAACCACAGTGTGTGATCCTGACAGGACCTCTGCCCACAAAACCCAGGCTAAGACTTCTGCCGCCATCATGCTAACATCAGGCTTGGAAAAGGTAAATGAGTGGTTCCTCTCCCTTCTCTGACCCGCCACTGCTCACACAGTACCAATAACTTTGACTGCTTGCAAGCTCTGGGACAGACCTTTATAGCAACATTCCAATAACCATTACCCTTTTATAGGAGAAGAAATTGAGGTTCAGAGAAATCAAGCCATTGTTCTCTGGTTGGGCAGCTGGGAAGTGGCTTAGCCAGGCTTGCAAGTCAGACTGGTTCCAAATCCTGTGTCAACCACAAAGACACTGCTCTCTATGGACTCTTCATGCTTGCAGGAAGGAAGGGGTTTCCATGGCAGAATGCATCACCGGCAAGGTCGACTGTGTGCTTGCTCTCACCCAAATCTCTGGCATAGCAAGAAGTGATCGGATCAATTAGTAATTGGCACTTATTTAGGCAAACGGAGGAGATCAACCATGGTCAAACCTCCAACCAACCACGCACAGACCTGACATTCCCAGTTTCCCTGCAAGAACATAGTGGACAATGGGATGTACCACCCAAACTGTGTCTCAGTGGAGGCCTTCTGGCTCAGCCACTGGGAAAGCTGTTGGCCACACCATTCACCTGTCGGGCCTTCGCAGTTGCCTCAAATGCCCCATCAGCCCATCTCACCCAAGAATCACCCAGAATCCGATGATTGGTGGACACCATCATGTAAAAGCCCAACACTTCACCCCAGCTGGGGACAGTTCTAGCTCCAGATTCAGCCAAGATTGGCTCTGGGGCTGCATCACAGTGGGACTGACCCTCTTCCCACTGCCACTTCCCTCAACTCCCATCCACAGGTTCGGACCCCGAAGACATTACCAGTAAACACCCCGCTTGCTAAACTCTGTCTCAGTCTGCAACCCTGGGAACAGAGACGACCACAGAGATATGACGTCAGAAGCTACCTGCGGCACAGCCATGCCTTCTACCCGTGATGGTCCATGTCCTGCCTGCAGACTTTCTTGTGGCCCGATCAGCATATTCAGGAACTTTCCTGAATCCACCAGAACTTTCTGCTTGAAAGTGCTTCTTTCTCCTCTTTTCAAAATATTCACCCAATCATCATCATTTATAGCTTCCTGTTGTAGCAAAAGGCCCCGAGGAGGGCTAGTTCACAGGGTCCCCTGGCTCAGAATCTCAGTCATAGATCCAGGCAACAACTATCTGGAGTTTGCAGCACATATAGTAAAAAATGTTGCATATATCACCTTCCCACACCAAAATGGTACTGCTCAAGCAAGTCTATTTCTTTTTCCACTCCTTGATTTAGTGGCTTCCTCTGCTTTATGAAATATTTTTTACCCAGGGCCCACTGAAAACATCTTTATAAAATAGAGTTCATCTTTGAACAGGTCACTTTCCTATTGAATTTTAACAGTTCAAGAAGGAAAAGGGGAGGATTTCTGACCCAGATATTCTTTGAACAAGTATTTAAGTGAGTTCCTAGATGCCAGGATTTAAGCTCCGTTGACAACCAATATAATCATCAGCTTGTAAAACAAAATCTTAAGTTCATGCCTGTAGAGAGCACGGTGAACAAGCCCTGCTTAAATCACTACAGTGATGTGGCACAAACAATTTCACTCCCGCCCGTGGCCACTGTGCCAGTCTTGACTTTATACTGTTAGTGAGGGACAAAGCCAAGATTCGAAACAGACCAGCCTGAATTCTGAGTCCCTGCTCTTTCAGCCATTCTGTGCAATTCAATAAATATTCATTGGGCATCATTTATGGCATACAAGTATAATATGCCTGAAATACCTGTGTTTGTATGCTCCCCTAGAGATGATTTCACTCTGTCTCTCTCTCTCTCTCTCTCTCTCTCTGTTTTGTCTATCATTGTAGCTCCAGGAAAAGGGGCAAAGGATGCCTCCTTGGAAAGAGGAAAAGGAGTCTCCCTTCCAGAATAAAGAAGAGGGGGAAGCCAGCTCATTCTTTCCTTGGGGATTAGAGGTAAAAACAGACGAGAGCTTCTCCTTTGACCCTGGAAGGTTGTGGAAGAGAGAAGGGTAACAGATAGTGGGAGATGGGGGTTTTCCTTTTCCTCTCTGCACTGAGGCCCACGTGGGAAAAGTGGGGAAGCTGAGGGGGAGCTCGGCTTTGTTCCTGCTCCCCCTTGGGGACCTCGCAGGCTACTCCCACAACAGCGTGAAGGTGGCTAATTCAGAATTAATATAACAGAAAAGTCTGGGTGAGCAAAGAGGGAGCTTCTGTTGGTACCCCAGACCACCTTGGCTCCCCTGTTGTGGAGCAGAAATCCAGAAGTTCCTGCATAATTTAGGACGTGAAAAGTAGCTAAGTGTCCCCTAGGAAGGTCAAATCAAAGTGGTCCTTCCTGCTGGCACTGCCTCATCCTTGTCCCCTTGTTGCTGTGGACCCGTAAGGTAGTGACTTTCATTCATGTCCCGGACCATGAAACCTATCAGCCCTCAAACCAGCCCGGGAGAGACTCCTTTGTCCATCACCCCAACAAAGCTCCTGGCAAAGTATTTCTATAATGGATGTGTTCATAATTTCTTTCAAAAACACCTATGCTGTGCCAGTCTCCTATGTATTTTGTATATAAACATTTACTTCTCAACAATCCCAGGAATTGGGCACTGCTATCAACATCTCTTTTTCATAGATGGGGAACCAAGGAACCAGGGGGTTCCTTGGGAAGAAGGGGGGCATGGAGTGGCTTTCCCAAGGTCACACACTGGCAAGCACGCCTGGCATTCAAACACAGGAGTCTCTGAACTTGACCAATGTCAAGTTGTCTCCCCTTCGTAGGAGTTGCTCATAAATGACAAGTAAGCCCTAAACCAAAGTCTTCTATGTCTTTGATTGTTTTTCTTCCACTCTGCATTAAGAATTGCTCCATTAGCTTACTAAAATTCACATCCCTGGGACCCAGAAAGGCCCGATCAGAACAAGGTCAGGCGATTCTGATGCCAATGCTCCAGGTTGAGTCATTCTCCCTCAATTCCCCCTCCTTCTTTCTCTTTCTCTCCACTAAATGTGACACAGTTGATGCCATGTACTGGGACTTAGGCTTGGTCCCCAAGCTGCTATAGCCAATCAGAACTCTGAAGAAGGGGGCAAACACTTTCAGCCGAGATAAGCCTCTATCCACAGTGAATACCCATTTGTTCCAATGAGTGTCCTACAGCTATCACGGAAGAGGCTCAGACTGAGGAGGCAAGGTCCCTGGAAGATTCCCGACTGTGTGGGAGTGTTCAACAGGATGCCCCTGCCCTGTCCGGGTGATGGACAGCATCCTTGGGTGTCACATTCACATGACACCGGGCTCCAGGTCATTTCCACTCAGCTCCCAGGCCCCCGGGGCTGTGCAAGCAAAGACCTGTCTGTACCCCCCTTGCAGGTCCCCAGTGTGCCTTCAGGTAATGTTTATTGCCAGTTACTGCCTCGCTGACAGTTCATTCAGGGAAGTTCTCTAGCTCAGCCTAAGCATCTGCATAGAAAAGCAGCTCCTGAGAAGTGGTTTGGGGAGGAGGGGGACACTGGGAGCCTAGACGGTGGTGTGGGTGGCTGGGCCACCTGGCTTACCCTTTGCTGAGTGCAGAAGGCCAAGGGAGTGGATTGGGGTAGCGTGGCCTGATGAGTGTGGAAGCTCCTAGAATCCCTCATTCATCCTAGAACCTACTGGAACAGCAGGCCCTTCCCATGGTCTTCTTCCCACCCTCCCCCGCCTTCTCCAGGGTCTTAAGGGCCTCCAAAAAGTAATCCCACGAGATGACAGAGGCCCTGGAAAAATGGACAGGTATTCTGAGGGCTTCCCACCTCTTTGGATAGGGTAGTAAATGGAAGCCCAGAGAGAAAAGACACTTATATCAATCTTGCAGCCAAAGTCAGGAAAGATCCCAGAGCTCCTTCCGCATGGCCTTCTGTCTAGAAGACATTTTCAAGAGTCCAAGCCCTCCACAAATGGAAGGGACCCCATGACTGTGGTGGAGATGAGGTAGGGGTATCCGGGAGAAGGAGGATGGATCTGTCTGACAGAAGATTCCCGCAGTAGGGTCACAGACCCGCAAACAGTGCTGAGCAGCCCCCCGCACACCGCAGGACCGAATGCACTGCTACTCTACTGGTGGGGACCAAAGACCACGGTGGGCCCCAGGGCAGCACCCCTGGGTAGAGGGCCGAGAAAGGCAACCTGAACGATGCTTCCCTGAAGCAAATGCCGGAAAGTATTGATTCGAAGCTGCAAAGCCAAGAGGAGGAAGCTGTACACAAGAAAAGAGACACAGAAAAGTCCAGAAAGGGAGAGATGAGGTTGAACCAGGCAGTGAACCTATTCACAGTTTCTTCCCTCTTTTGTTCCTGAGTTTCAGGGCATGAATGGCAAGAGATCAGATACAAGGAATTTGCTTAAAAAAAAAAAAAAAAAAAAAAACCTGCACCTGAATGTGTTCAGTTCCCATATTTGAAGAGCAAACGTTCGGTAGTCAGTTTCGATAGTGGAGTAGACCTCTACCGTGTTTATCTCCGGTTCACAGATGAGGGAACCGATGGTCACAGAGACGATGTAAATTACCCAGGCCAGCCCATTAGGGAAGGAACCAGACTCTCTGCCCAGATCTGCTTGCCTCCGGAGCCTGGCTCACGGCGCTTCCTCCCGGCCTGGAAGGGACAGGACATCCGGGCTATCTGGAACCTAGAAGCTGAGCAGGTGTAGGAGGGATCTGAACGGCGGGATCAATGGGGGTATAATTTCCCATTATGTGACTGGGAGACGAGGAACCTGGAAATACGGACTGGGGGCTGAGGGCGATTCGGGGCCCAATAATCTTGGTCTGGCGTCTCTTTGCATCCCCGAGTACAGACGGAAACATCTCCAATTCCACACATCCGGGGCACGCCAGAGTCCGCTGCCCCGGCTCTGAAAGCCATCATCCATTTTCAAACAGCCCCAGCGACTAAAAGGAGAGAAAAATACTTTTCTGACTGGCAGAATTCATCAAAATGAATTGGCAGCACCTATCAGCCTGAAACAGCAGTTTGCAACTCGCGGGGTAACAAATCTTTCCGGGGACATTATCTCACAGGAAACAACACAGGATAAATTCTTAGCACAATATGATTCCTCCCTCCTTTACCTCCTCCCCACTTCAAAAAGATTTAACATCTAATTCAGGTTTGGACGAGCCGCTTCATCTCTGTGGAAACACTGTTGATCTCTGTCGGACCCCAACGGCCTTGGGTAGAACAAACGGAAGGGAAGGCGGAGGTGGGGACGGGCGGCGGTGACAAATAAATACATTACCGCCGCCTCTGACGGCGCACAGTGACCTCCAGCACAATGCCAAGTGCAGCTGTGGCACAAAAGTCACCCGATTTCCCTGCAACCTCGAGGTCTGAAGGGGCCACAGCAAGAGAAAGATGCCCAACAAGGCAGCCCCATTCCATCAGATCCTGGGGACGGAGGGGCTGGCTGGCTCCCTGTCACAGCCTCTCCTTGCATTTCCCAAATACAACGAAAGCCCTCCTCGGAGGCAGAGCGCAGAAGGCAGGATATGCCCCCCAACCCCCTTCCCAGGGAGGAAATGGAGCTCCAAGGAAGTAGGCCAAGATGGCATAGCTCAGAAGTACTAGTAAGGAACTGAAAGTAGATTTTGTTTAAAAAAAAAAAAATCATCCCATGCGAGGAACAGGTTGGGGCTCATTACAGTGGTGGTTGGGTATTGCTTTAAAAGAAAATACCCATTTTTCTTTCCTTAGTGTAGCAGATCCACGATGCCACATATTGGGTTTGAATCTTTACATACACGTGGAATCTTAGAGCACTGGTGGTAGAGGAAAGGGCTGACTGTTAATTATTTAAACTAATGAAAACATAGGAACATCCACAGTAGAGCCATGTAACTGTCTCAGTCTTAGGGTAATAAATAGCAAGCCCTTAACCAGAAAAAGCAAGACTACCCAACTCCTGCTAACATGTGAACTCACGAATTGGTCACACAAAAAGATGTGCCTGAATTCCACGGAAAAGCCAACATTCAGGTGGGGTCCGCCGGGAGCTGGAAGTCATCCGGGCCATGCTCCAACCCGTGCCACAGAGTGAGAAACGGACAGAGTGAGAAACAGGACAGCGGGAGCCGCCCCCTGCCCCCACAGAGCAGGACAAGCCACCGGCCACCATCCATCTGCCGAAGACGCGTCCCTCCGCCACTTCACGTGGCCTTTGTGAAAAGAAACCGCGAAGAACTTGGGCTGCAGACCGCTCTAATTAACCAGAGAGGCGCCGACCAGTTTGTGACAAGCACAGAGAGCCAAGTGAGTCTGGAAAAATGTCCAGTAGGAAGGCCTTTGTCCACGGTCTTGACTAAGAATTCACTTAACCAAACAGATGGCACCGTGCTTGGCTCGCGGGAAATGACCCATAAATACACGGGGGGGGGGGGGGGGGGGCAGATAAACCACCCGTCACAGGCAACAAATGGACAGTGTGTGGCGTACCTCAGCAGACCTCATTCCAGGCGCTTCTCCGACACTGAATCTGATTTATCCCCTCCAAGTGTCTCCCATTGCTTATTTCCTACTTCTTTCCCCCCCTCCTGTGTCTCCACTGGAATCCAGCTCTAGAAGACAAGAACCATATCGCTCGCTCGCCAACCTCCCACAAGCACCAGCAGTCCCCCGGAAGCTCAGCCCATGGGAGCCAAAGGAATGAGTGATTCGTCTTTGTTGGGACTATTCACGGATACTCACTGTCTCTCCTGCTTTGGGGGATAAAAGCGATGCATAAACTCATACAACATCAGCACCAAAAGAGCGGCAACTCTCATCTTAGAGATGAGACAGATGAAGTTCCTGGAGAGGGGATTTCTTTTCGAAGTCATTTCTCTTGTCCCTAGCAGACCTCAGACTAGTTCAAGGCCTACTGCACGACACACTCTGTGTATATGTATCCGTGTGTGCACTATGCTTGTCTGTCTGCTCATGTATACATAGTGCATAAACGTGTGTGGAAAGGGAGGCCATTGGCTTTGTCACGGACGCTTTCAGAATGGAGGCTTCTGGAAAGAAGTCATTGCGGGCGTGGCTGCCATGGCTCTCCCTCTTGGGATCCTGCTGCAGGGAGCCCGGGTGCATGAGAGCCTCCAGCTGCTGCACCTTGGAGCCCCTCCTGTCCTTCATGTCAGTCCCAGCTCCTGCGCTGCTCCTAGCCGATGACCGAGGCCCAAGAGGCAGGGAGTGTTGCAATAGGGCCTTCTGGATGCCTCTAAGAGACAGCTATGGCACTGAAACTCCCCACTGATGGGTCTGGCCCGAACTTTTTCAGAAGCACGCTGCCGTCTGAGGCTCCTGCTGTCCCAGCCTCCCCCACCTTTGTCCTTTCTTAGTCAGACGCACATGTGGACTGAGGACTTTCTCTGCCGAATTTTACTTCCTGTCCTTTTATCCTGCACAGACGCTTCCCCCCAGTAATTCTCCCCTCCTTCCTCCTATCCTCACTCCCTTAGTGTGGGGGGCGCCCACGAGCTCTTCCCACACTCACCATGCAAGCATCCCCAGTAGGCTCCCTGGGGTGTTTGGCCCTGGGGGGGGTTCCAGGAACTGGTGTGCCCAAGACCTCAGCCCCCGTCTCCATGTCCTGCCACACGACATGCTTCCTGGAACTTGGAGGGGACTCAGAGGAACATGTTCTAGAAGCTGGTGGAATGATCGGATGGGGTTTCTCACACACGGAGGCAGAGGAGGTGTGGAAGTCCCTTCTCCATGGAGCTGAGAGGAGCGCATCATGTCCTTCCTGCCCCCTGGGGCCACTGGCATCTCAGTCCGCAGCCCCAGGGGCCACTGGTTAAAGCTTATGTCTCTGTGTGCAAGGAGGATGGAGGGGCAGAACATCCACTCCGTGCCAAGCTCTGATCCCTTGAGGACCTTACAGGCAAGTGGAGAAGGAAGAACAAGCTGGCACTTTAGCGTACGGGACAGCAATTCTGGAAAGAGCTAAACCAGACCCAGTTACTTACGAAACAGCCCATCGCTGAGCAGCTACGATGAGCTGGGCCCTGAGTGCTGCCGCTGTGTTCTCCCCATGTGTTATTGCATCCACCGAATGAAGGGAAGCCTGCTATCGGTCCCACCGGATAACTAAAGATATTCTACTTACAGAAGCTCAAGCCTTTGCCCAGGGACATCCCACAAGGAGCTCTCCATGTCCGACGTGGATGTTTGCACATTGAACCACTGCAAGAAATTGACATGTTCCTGAAACAAGCCAGGAACAGGTTCGCAGGGGGCAAGCAGAGCGAGGGGCAGAAGCCAGGGGACACTGGGCCTTGTGTGGCTCCCTCCAGGGGCAGAGAGTGCAGCAAGCAAGGGGGAGAGCCACGGGCCCAGAGAAGAGGGATCCTTCCTTGACAAGGCTAAGGTGATGCAGGTCCCAGCCCCGACCCCATGAAGCAGACAAGGAAACATCCAGAATCAGATCCCCAGATGACACGGCCATGGCATTGTGGAGATGGAGACACTGAGAGCAGAGAGAGGAGGGGACATCTCCCCGAGGACACTCTGAGCAGTGGGTGAGCTCAGGACAGAAGCTGAAGGGCTGACCCACTCACTGCCTTACATCATCCTTCAGAATAAGTCTTTAGGCGGGAACCTGACAAGAGAAAACCTCCTTTCCCTTCCCTTCCCCCCCCTCCCCTCCCCCCCTCCCTTCCCCTCCCCTCCCCTCCTCTCCCCTCCCTCCCTTCCTTCCTCCCTTCCTTCCCTTCCCCTGTGGCCAATTCCTATGCCTCCAGGGAGATTCAGACTCTGCTGGCTCCTCCCTTTGCCCCCTGGGGCTTGTCACCAAAGGGCCTCCATGCCTTTCCACTGCTTGCAGACCCGGGAGGGTCTTGCTGTGCTGCCTCCCGGCAGGAGCCAACCCCAGCGGGGGAGCTTGCCCCCCATTGTCCCTCCTGACTGCGGACCTCCTCAGTCCTGGCTTTGATGTGTTCAGAACAGAGCATGGCTTCGGCTTCGCAGCGCTTGTCGGAGCAGCAGCCGATGGCGGAACGCCGCTGTGCTGAACGGTGCTGCCGGATACTGACCCCCGGTCACCCAGCCACCCAGCCGGACGCGCGCGGGCACAGGCGCGCACCCCAGCGCCCCGCCCCGGTGGCGGCTCAGCCTGCCTATGCCCGGCTGACCTCTACCAGAGATCTCCCGGCTCACTCTGAACGCCGGCTAGACTGCTGCCGCCCAGGCTGAGGAGCCCCGCGCCCTGAACAGCGGTTACCGATGGGCGGTAGTGCCGGGCCGGCACGGAGTTTCCTGCCTGAACAGTCTCTCTTCACCTGCACAAAGAAACCTAGGGGGCTGATATCATTCCTCCACTTTTACGCATAAGCAAACTGAGGCCCAGAGAGGGTAAGCAACTGGCTCAGGGCCACAGAGCCAGGAAGTTGCAGAGCCGTTTGGCTTCTGGACCCCAGGGCGACGAGGCTGGACATGTAGGATGTCCCATAGTGATGGCCGGTTCTGACCAAACTGGAGGGCTAGGACAGTCTGGTGTCCGTGGTTTCTTTCTGGGAGAATGTCTTTCTGAAAAGATCGGTGGGTGAAACACATTATGTCCCCCCAGTCCGTGCCATTGGGGGCGTGGTGGGCTAACAGCGTGCCCTCTGCACCCTGCGTGCCCGGGAAGGAAGCCTGGCTTCCTTGGGCTTCGGGGAAGGACTCCCAGCGGAGTGACCCCTGGCCTGAATCTTGGAAAATAAGCAAGTAAGGGGAAAAATTGTAAAAGGACAGCACACTGCAGACAGAGGAAACGTCCTGAGCAGAGGCTAAGAGGAAGACAGGGGCCGATATAGTAGGGAAATAGTATAAAGTGAGTACAGCTGCAAGCAGGACAAAGCAGATAGTATGAGTTCGGCTGCGGGGCTGCGGGGTGTGGTAGGAAATAGGAATCTTAGTCTGCAGTCCCGCCCCGGGGCCTGTGGCCGGACTCCGCAGGAGAGTTACCTGCTCAGGTGGCCACTTCCAAGAGCTCACTGCGGCAGACGTTCTGACTGCCCCCAGGAGGCCGGAGATGCAGCCTTCCACGACGGGTCGTGGGGATCTGAGCCGAAGCCCGAGGAAGGGCCGCAGGATCAGTGACGGGGAAGGGAGGCTCCCAACTTCGGGAAAAGTCGGTGTCAGTCGAGAAGCACATTCAGCCTGACCGTATAGACACCGTGTCCTGTAGAGCATCCGACACCCACACCGAGCCGCTTCGGTCCTGGGACGGCCGTGACAGCGGACGTGTATTCAGCGTATGACTACGTGAGGTCATGACCACAGCGGCCCAGGGTGACTATCCTTACCCCCATTTTACAGACGAGAAAACTGAGACTTAAAAATGCAAAGGGACTTTCCCAGAATCCTGTGACTGCTGGGTCACAGAGCAGAGTCTCAAGGCGAGGTAGCCCGACTCCAGAACCCAGGCATCTGTTCTCCCTACCTTCTCAGTTACAGAAATTGGAGGCAAAGGGAATGGGGGCATTCCGCATCCCTCTGCCTGAGGGAAGACCGGCCTCACAAGAGGTCACCTTCTGGCGGTTAAGCCAAGGTTCCTCTGAGCACCGTGGACATTTGGTGGGGAGGCCGGCCTGTGCCTTCTTGACTTCTACCCACCAGCGGCCAGCCAGTAGCAAACGCCCCCCCAAGTCGAGAGACAACCAAAATCATCTCCAGATTTTTCCAGACATCCTCTCGGGCAGCCTAGGGGAGCAAGATCCCCCCCAGTTGGAAAGCGTTGACTTAATCTCATCTCTGGGTGCCTTTGAAATCCATGACGATCAGAGGCTGGTGAGGAGTCCCCAGAGGTAGCCGATAATTTGTCCTCTCCCCGAGAGAGCTCTCTGCTCGGCAGATTATTAATGGAGATTTTTCTGGATGCTGAGGCCGGCTCCAGCGAGGCTACCCCAGCCCTCTACTCTGGCTAGCAGAAAGGACCAGACTTTGAAGCAGGCAAGGAAAGTCTTCTCGGGAGAAATACATTCTGGGACATATTTATATGAATTAAAGGGTCAGAGTTTAAGTGGGCAATTCTGAGTGAGTCACCTGAGAGCCCAAATTAGCTTTGCTTCTCTGTGTATTAATTCCCCTTGGGGGGACTGTTTAATGATTTAATGATGTTTAACTCTGAAGTTCTTCAAAGGGGAGGAATGCGAGCACCCCTAAGGCAGTCTCTACCTCCCTGGAGCTGGCGGTCCATGCACAGCACCGCCGGGAGACCCCAATCCCCGCTGCGGGCCTCGCCTCCGGGGCCACCACGGGTGGAGTCCGGGCAAGCCTGGGGCTGTGGGTTAGGTCCCAGAGAGGAGGTCTGTAATTTAGAAGGAGAGCTTACCAGAAGAGACAGAGGAGAGAGGACTTAATGAGTTTCCGCTGCTCCATTTCTCTGTTCTTAGAAGGACTCTCATTTTATATGTGATCATTTCTGTAATAAGGATTCATTTTCAGTGTAACACTCACATTTAAAGAGACAGTGTGTCTTTGGCCTCTGAACACCGCTTCAATCAATGGTGGGCGCGGCAAGTCCCCGCGGCTTAGACTTGAAGAAACAGAATACACACCAGATAGATGCTCAGCACGGGTACAAAGCTGTACGTGTAAAAACACTCTTTCCGTTTACAAGGATAAACTATTTTTACAGGGAAGTGCACTTAAATATACAATAAGCCACGGCAGTATATGTCAGTCTATCTCCATTTTACAGATGAGAAAATTGAAGTTCAAGGCACTTACGTTATACTCCCAAGGTCACACAGTAGGTTAAAAAAAGAAAAAAAGGCAGATCGTAGCCCCAGACCGTCCGGGGGCTCTCCCCGTGATGTGGGATCTGTCTTTCCGCCCCGACCCCCCAAACCTCAGCAAGTTCCAGCTGCGGTCCCTCCCCTGCCAACACTGGACTTCGTCTTCACAGAGGCCAAATTCATTCCTTCCAAAACCCAGCCTCCTGGATCCTCAGCCTCTCCTCGTCTGAGCTTATTGTTCCAATGTCGATCAAGGGCCCTGACATGGTTGCCTGAAAGGCAAAATGAGATATCCAGGCGCGGTGCCTGGTATCTAGGGGAAACAGCAACTTCTGATAACCCTTAATACGTGCCCGTCTCTGTTTTAAGTATTTTACATGAGCTCGTTTTAGTCTCCAAACTCTGATGCAGGTACGTTTTCATGCCCATTTGACAGATGAGGAACTGAAGCACAGCGAGGCCGAATCACTTGCCCAAGGTCGTATGGCCTTCCCGTGGCAGAGCTGCCGCCGGAGCCCCGAGCACCTGGTCTCAGCACCCGCGCCCTTGCAACTCTGCAACTATGCTCCGTAAGTGCTCGTAGTCTCTCTCCCGTCCCCTTCTCTTCCCCGGCGTCCTCCAGAACAGAACTGTCCCCGACAGTCACTTGACAGCTGCTGTAGAATGCCTGGTACTACAGTTTTATGTCTTTGTCTCGTTTACCCAACTCCCCCCAAATATTTACATTCTCTTACAGCAGCATAAGGACGTTTCGCAAGTCATGCCCGGGTTGGGCAGGAAGGTGTGACGTGTCAAAGTAGTCAGGGGGGACTTCCAGGGGTCTCAGCAAGCCTCGGGCACACGGTGACTCTGCTGCAGTCCGGGGTAGCTGTGTCTCCGAGGTGAATGTTGGGAAGGGAGTGGCTACGGCACAAAGCCACCAAAGTATAAAATACACAGAGCACAGACAAGGGTATCAGAAGATTCGTCTTTACTTAGAGGGCAACCCTCCTGCATCCAGGCTGCAAAGATTTGCCCCAGAGAGTGAACCATAGAAATTATCTCTGGATGGAACTGATCTCTGGATGCTTTTACACTGCAGCGTATAATTCAAACATCGGCTCTCATTTCTCTTGCTGTTTCGCCACTGTTAGCAGGACTCGCGGGCAAGACTTGGGGGAGTTTGTATTGCATGTGGTTATATAATAGCTAAAATTACGGAGCTTTTACTATGTGCCAGGAACTGCTCCGTGCACTTGGTACACCTTCACTCCTTTAACCGCCCCGTCGACCTCGTGATGGTGGGAGGGTGAAGGGCGTTGCTCTTGGACCTCTGCGGGAAGGGACCATCTCCTGGACCCTCCACTTTGGACACTGCATTCCACAAACCTGCGCACAAAAGTTGTTTTATTACAATCTCATGGACCCCTTGGGGAAAATGGCTAATTCTAGGATAGGGGTGGAAAGAATACAAGAATACAAACATGAGTCTGTAGCCTCCTATAGCGCCAGAACGTAAGGATGTGCTCAGAAATGTTACAAGGAAAAAAAGAAAGACAGAAGTACGTCTAAGGGACACAGAAATCAACAGAAAGGAAACGCTGGAACAATTCAGGCAAAACATTGTTTAAAGTAGTATCGAATTGTAGCCCAAAATATAGGACAAATATCCATCAGTCCACACTGATATAAAAGATTTAACAAAGGGGCGCCTGGGTGGCTTAGTCGGCTAAGTGGCCGACTCTTGATTTTGGCTAGGGTCGTGACCTCAGGGTGGTGAGATGGAGGCCCACGCCTGGCTCCGCACTGGGAGTCGAGCCTGCTCGAGATTCTCTCTCTCCCTCTCTCTCTCTGCCCCTCCCCCTCTCTCTGCCCCTCCCCCTGCTCCCTCCCTCTCCCTCTCCCTCTCTGTCAAACAAATAAATCCTTTAAAGTCACAGTGACTTCCTGCCAAAGAGCTCAGTATGGAAAGGGGGCGGGGCTGAGTAACATCCCACGGGAGAAACCTGATAAACACCACCTCAGCCTGGTGACCAAGGTCAACGTCAACCATGAGAAGTCCCGTTGGCAGTCTGCACTGCGCTTCACCTCTGTGGTCTTCTTCCCGAAACCTATCAGCCCAGTAAAGCCTAAGAAAAACATCAGACAAGTCTCAATTTCATTCCAAAATTCAAATCTCCAATTTCTCGAGGCCATCAAAAACAGGGAAAGTCTGAGAAGCTGCCACAGGCAAGAAGATCAAGGGAGACAAGACTTCTAAGAATACATGTGACATTCTGGTTGGGGTGCCGGAGTAAATATAGGATACTAGGGGGAAACAGAAAATTTAAACAAAATATGGACTTGAGCTAATAACAGTATCAATATTGGCTCATCGCTTGTAACAAAGATACCATATTAGTGTAAGATGTTAAAAATCAGGCGATCTGGATGTGCAGGAGGTTCTGTATTATTTTCACAATTTCTCTACAAATCTAAACCCTTTCTAAGATAAAAGGTTTAGGGGCGCCTGGGTGGCTCAGTGGGTTAAGCCTCTGCCTTCGGCTCAGGTCATGATCGCAGGGTCCTGGGATCAAGCCCCACATCGAGCTCTCTGCTCGACGGGGAGCCTGCTTCCCCCTCTCTTTGTCTGCCCCTCTGCCTACTTGTGATCTCTCTTTCTCTCTGTCAAATAAATAAATAAAACCTTTAAAAAAAATAAAAAAAATAAAAGGTTTATTTAAGAAAATGTTTTTGAATACCTCTCAGTGCCTCTGTCACCTGGGAACCAGCTCCCTCTATCTCCAATCTCGATTGTGTTATTGAGATCCCAGGGAAATGCTTGTCCCTGCTCTTGCCCAATGGATGACCTTGAAACCCAAAGAGACTGTTTGAATGTCATGAGGTCTATTGTCCTCAGAGATGGACACTGCTCTGGAGTTGGGGAGGATTTGAGAGAAGAGAAAAGATACATTAGTTAGCTTGTCAAATCTTTCCTCTGAGCAGGAATGCGATAGATTCTTCTTATAACAAAGTATGATTTCTTGGTGGTGACAAGCATCCATTTTCTTTCTTCTTTTCGTGTTCCAATTTAGAGTTCTCCAGTTATTCACAAATCAGTGCAGTATTCAAAACAGTGCACATAGCAGCTACAGAATATTTTGCAATGTTAAGCAATTCATATTTCTCTGAAATTTGAATATATGTAAGTCTAGACATAACATGCATGAAGCATGATACCACTTTATTACACAGACAACTAGATGAATATTAAATCCCAGAGTGGTGATTTAAAAAAAAATTCTGCATAATTTTGATTGAATTCTCAATAAATTAAAAATACAGTTTTATTCAAGTGCTATTAAATTACTGATACGTATTTTAATTTTTGTTTGCCTTTTGCTTTTTTTTTTTTTTAAAGATTTTATTTATTTATTTGAGAGAGAGAGAAAGTGAGAGAGAGCATGAGAGGAGAGAAGGTCAGAGGAAGAAGCAGACTTCCCACGGAGCCGGGAGCCCGATGTGGGACTCGATCCCGGAACTCAAGGATCATGACCCGAGCCGAAGGCAGTTGCTCAACCAACTGAGCCACCCAGGTGCCCATGCCTTTTGCTTTTTTAAATGAACTTTTTATTTTGGCTTTTGCTTTCATTATTTTTTTCATTTTTCTAATTCAATTAACCAACATACAGTACCTAATTAGTTTCAGATGCAGTGTTCGATAATTTATCAGTTGCGTATAATACCCATTGCTTTTAATAAGTGCTTTTCAATATTTGAGAATACTCACATTTTTTAAAACATTACAAAGTTATAGTTTCCATTGACTTTTTTATTCTTTATATGGATGCTTACATTTTCAACATTGACTTCAGTTTTTTGCCTTTTTGACGGATATAAGATATGAATATATGAAAATATATACACACTTCGAATATCTATTATGTTGTAATGTTTAGGTCATTATTGCCAATAGAACAAAAATTATATGCTCTCTGATCATAACGACATCATTAGTGACTTTGCTGAGAAATTGAAAGAATAAATACATTTTATGGAATACATATAAAATAATTTGTGGATCACATATGCCTTGATTACTCACCCAACACCTCTTTTCCACTCACAGCACACCCAGACCCATTCATCGATAATTAAATTCGGCTATCTCTTATATTTCAATGTCTTTTAGTCATATACCTACCGTAGCTTACACGTTTTCATTTTGAAGGTGTATTTGTCAAAGCAGGAGGATAGAAAATATTTGCTTTAAGAGTTCGCTAGCTTTGGGTACAGTTCTTAAGTACTTAGTCGTTGGTATGACAATCCCTGCTTGTGCCCACGCCCTCGTCCTGCAAACATCGATGGTCTAGACTGTAAGCCTATCTTACAGACCAGAACACTGAGGCACAGGGCCGTCCTGCCGCTTACCTGATCTTGCGCAGCTGAGAACCCTGGGAGGGAGGAGACTCCCTCTCCTGGGCCTTTGGAAGTGCTTGCCTTCTGAGGGCAGTGCGCATGCTCCCTGCTCCAGTTAAAACGTCTGCCCCCTGGAGAAGGTTCTCAAGGCTACCTTGTTAACAGGAAATCCAGGCCCAAGGGAAAATTCCCAGAGAAAACATCCTGGGGCTGGAGCAGACGGTGGGGAACCTCCCTGGTACCCACAAACCACAGCCTCTCTCTTACCTTTATTTGTACACATTAGAACCGTGTCTCAAATAGCACCAGAGAAACCTAAGACAACACACAGATGCCGGAAGTGAGAAAAAATTCCCTCTCCTCAAAAGGTTAAAACATGCACATTCTCTCCTCCTTCCCACACGGAGACCTTCTACTCTCTCCATTCTTCCAGACCCCTCTCTTGGCGTCCACCTGAAAGTGGGGAGCGGGAGGAACCCCGTCTCCATCCCCACCCCTCCGCCTTCAGTTTCCTTTCCTGAAGCAAGGAAGGCAGTAGCAATTGCTATCAGGCTGTAATTTAAAGCAAACCAGAGCAAACCTGAACCAACTTTATGTGGCTGATTGATAGGTCGAGGGGGCTTTTCTTTCCCACTTGCATTAGATTCTTGCAAGTAGGTATTATGATCCTAACACATCTAATATTATTCCTTAATCCACTCAACGGCAATGTTTGGCATCTAGCTTTATAATAAAAGGTATCAATTAGCTGCTGTCGATGTTTTCAGAGGCAATATCTAATTACAGTCACTTGCTATAGGCTATCTTGTTAAAAAATTTGAGCAGAATGAGTAAGTATTCCTGACAAGTTTAATGCATTATTAAAGGTGTAATTACTCAGTTATTGCTCATGTAATCCTGAGTTAATTATGTGACTTCAAAATTCATCACTTTTATGTTTATTGAACTTTGATAAGTTCGCCCATATCTGATTTATCCCGATGATCCGTTCTCTTGCTTATTTCAAACTGAGTCCCCTAGACCAGTTGGTAAAAACTGAATAGACTTTGGATTACTCCAGACCCAGAACCGTCAGCAGTGGTTTTCTTGCAGGGGCAATGGGACGTCCCAAGCGGCCATTTGTGGGGAACCCCAGGATGGAGGAAAGGTAGAGGTGACCTAAGAACATTTTCAGGTAGCCACGAGGTCAGTCCTGAGTCGTTTCCAGGAAATGGGTACACGTGTCCTTTACCACCTATTTCTGCCCCACAGATATTTGTGGACTACTGAGGGTCTACTCAAGCTGGGAGCAACCTGTGGCCATGGTCAGGGCTTTGCTCCTGGTCACTAAAACTCAGAGAACCCCAAAGTTGAGCCCCAATTCTGATTCACCCAAACCTTGAAAAAGGTGGCTCTGAGCCACGTGCAGGTAAATGCCACGAGACGAACATGGTACAGAAGCAGAGGAAGTGTGATAAGCTCAGGGCTAGTCATGTGCTGCATTCCCACTGGCCTGCTCTTGGGTGCAGCCTAAGAATGTTCTGTGGGTCTTCCTCTCCCTTTGATTGTCATCACACTCCTGGGCAGCATCTCATCTGACAGTCCCTTCCGCCCTCCAGAGCAGAATCCCATACCTTAGCCTGTGTGAGCCCGAGTTTGCACATCTGAAAATGGGTTGAGCAGCCAGGCCTCACCTGCTTCTGAGAGTTCTTGGGAAGCAGAGGTCTTCACGAATGTGGCTGATAAATGAGAAAAATCTTTTCCGTACTCTAGGAGGCCCAAAGCACTTGGTGTCCCTTTATAGCCCTTCCCCTGCCATGGCAACCACAATTGATACCCCTTGGGCGAAGCTAAAGTTCCTTTAACACTTCTGCTTGATATTTAGCTCGGTCCCCTTTTATTCCCCAATGTGTGACTCGTGGTGCTAACTGATGCCTTTCTGGGATAAACATTCTACAAGCAACGCCTGCCCCTTCAGACAGGACTTGTGGAGACAACTTTTCCAAACAAATAGTAAGACATGATAATTATCCTTGAATAGAGGCTTGGTCTAACGGGTCGAATGCATAAACAAAAGTTCATAGTATAATATGTTGAAAAACATCAAAATAGTGTTCCAGGGACAGAGAGGTCAGACCCACAACCTCTGAGTCTGGAAGGGTGCATAGGCATTTCCCAAAGACAATGGGAGAAAGGGCTTCCATGCAGGCTAGGGTTGGTGGAGGTGAGCAGATGAGAGAAGCATGGCGTTCGTGCACAAGGACTGGAATGTCACCATGTCTGCATCGTGGAGAAGAAGTCTTGCAGGAGAGAGAAGGGAAGGACATAGAGCAAAGAGGAAGGTTGGAGTCAGATTGTGAAGGATGCTGCATTTCCTTCCATGAAGACGCCATCTTGGCTGACAGAAAGCATGGTAACTAAAGTTCAGTTGATGTTAGCATGCTCTGATTTCTCTGGGGGCTACATTATGAAGTTCTCAAGGGATATCTTATTAAGATATCCCTACTGAATTGGGATTTGCTGTTCAATCACTATAGAAAGATAGATGATGATAGAGAGAAAGAAACTTGTTTTGTTTGGGGGGAAATAATGGCAAGTTTAGGACCTCAAAAATGTTAACTTTCCTCAAGCCCAGTCTTCCTAAACCAATCCTAAACATTTCTAAGCAGCCCGGGAACAGCTTCTTCATCACCTGTACCATTACCTGTCTCCCTTCAAGGGGCACCTTGGTTCTGCCCATGTCAGCAACTCTGAGCAAGACCATCCCCTTCGTAGGTTTGAAGACAGTTTCTCCTGCTCCTCTGAACCTCCCTTTCTCAAAACCAAACACCCTCGATTTCTCCAGTTGCTTCTCAGACGCTGTGGTTCCTGAATGAGCCATGATGCTGCTCATCACTTCTGAGGTGTCAGGGACCCAATGTGGTGCCCACCCCTGCTGGCTCTCCGGTTTGTCCCAACAGATGCCGGTGACCACGGCTTGGCACTTCCTAGGAATCTCAATAGCAGACGGTGAGGAGAAATAAGCAGCCCTAGGGAGAAGTTTACTTTAAATTGTCTGCAAGAAGAGAGACCAGCCGCTCAATCTCCCTTATCTGTCCCATTTCTGAGTATTGTATCTCATCTTTGACAGAGCAACTCTTGCCCACATCCTGAGAGGATTCATCACCCAAGGTCCTGCCCTCAGTACCCTCAGACTCTCAGAAATCAGCACACGTGGGGCTGCTGACCCTGGATGCTAGGGACATCTTATCTACCAACGGAAACCCGGGCAGGCAAAACTGTGGTCATTACCCAGGCGGTGAGGCAACCGAGGTGATAAATCCCACTTTGTTCCTGTTCAGAGGAAGAATCTTCAATTAAGTAAAAATTGATTTTCTAATGATTTTTTTTTTTTCTCCTGCTGGCCGTTGGCAGAGTGCTTGAACCAGCTCCAGCCCTGCCTTGTAGCAGAATTAAGTTGTTTGCCTCTGCTGACAAAAGAGTTGGGTTCAAGTATGGGAAACAGCTTCATCCTTTTATTGGGGGGGGGGGGAACAGAGGACAATGCCCATCACGGAAGGGAAAAAAACTCAACTGACACCTGCCAAAAATGGCGGGTCCTTGGGTTGGAAATGCAGAGCGCCAGGAGGAGCTAAGGGTCCTCTATTAGCTGCTGGTGGCAGCAGCACCCTGAGTGTCTGAGCCGCCACATGCTTTCAGGTAAAACAAGCATGCCATGGAGGCGGCTCATGGCAACCCAAGGAGAATCAGAAGGAACGCCTTAAACTATAAGCTTCATTAAGCCATTCCCCACTCCGCTTGCTAAAGGAAAGTGTCCTTCATTCCTCAGGCAACCACCAGATCTGGATTTTGATGTCCGTGCTTGCAAATGGGTGGAGAGGAGAGCCAAGAGGGAAGTTGTTAGGAAACATGAGCTAGATGCACATGAGAAGGGGCAGAGCAGATCACGGAGGACAGATGGGGTCTGGCTGTGGAAAGTTCTCTCTGAGCAAGCAGGTGGCATGGGAGTGGGGCTAGCAGGGCAGCCTTAGGCAAAGGTGTGCCTGTGCTGACACGTGGAAGTCTTGGGCCTTCCAAGACTCACCAAGTAGGTAGAGCACTGACAAGGACTGCTACTGTGGGCTAAGTTGAAAATAGAAGACAAGCCAGCAAGCAGGAGCTGAGGGAATCAGGAACATTCTGGCACATGGAGTCCAAGATGCATGTAAGATGCTAAGTAGAGGGCTCCAGAAGTGACTTGTGAATAAAACAAGCACATTGAGGAGTCAGTGTTAGTATTTGGGTGTATCCCCTAGTCGGGGGTGTGTATAAAATATCGCCTAAGATAATACTCAGCCAGACCAAACATGATCTGTGGAGAAACCATGGTTAAGTTCCTCTGCAAATAGAACTAGGAGAAGGGAATAGAAAGTCCCTGCTTCCGGCAGGTCAGTCACTCACTGGGATGTGGGACCGTCACTCACTGGGATGTGGGCTCCAGCCTCCTTGGTGAAATCCAGAGCCTCTGATCTTCACTTCAAAAGGAGACACTTCCCTTTGTCTCCATGTTGCCCTTTTAAGACACACTGCATTTCCTTGAAGTTTTTCCCTTGGCCCTTAATTAAGACTCGGCATCCTAGACATGGACTGGAGGGACCTTGCTGGCACTTAGTTGCCCAGATGAGTGTATTCTCCTGAAATACCATCTGTATTTGCTTGTAGAGGTCAAAGGTATAGCCATCAGCCCCACGGCCCACGGTAGGCACCCCCAGTGGGGGAAAGGCTGGCTGCGGCTGGATTTGGGTAAGCAGAGGACCCCGAGACAGAGAATCTTGTGCTCACTGCCTTTCCCGTGGGATTCTGAAAATGTTACTTCCATGTCCCACCTTGGAGTTAACAGACACAGAGCGGATGGAAAGTGGTGTCCGGTCCTTAGCATTTCCTGAGCATCTGCCGCATAACAACTCCGGCCACGGCTCGGCCATTACTACGTCCTCCCAGGCAGGAGTCCGGACTTGACCCTCTGAAGTGGGACGCCACTGCAAATTAATGGAACTGCCTCCGAGCTCTAAGACCAAAAAAGACATGTCCTTACTTGGTCCCTCCATGGAGTCCTCCTCAATCTTCTTCTGATATTTTCTACTTCACCTCCTCGAACCTCAGCTTCAACCACACCCATTCCTCTTGGCCTCTGCCTCGTGATAGCTGGTTAAAAATAATGGTCCCTAATAATCACGCTTCCTCTACCCAGGCCCTACGTGTTGGGATTTGTAGCTCTTCCCATTGAGAGGTGGAGCCCATTTCTCTACCTCCGTGGACCTGGGCTGGCCTTGGGACTTGACTTGACCTTTGGAATGTGCCAGAAGTGACGTTGTGTGCGTTCCAGGGCTTTGGCCTTAATACTTCTTGCAGCTTCCACTCATACCTTCTGGAAACCATTAGGGCGTCATGCTCTAAAGAAGCATGGGATGAAAGACCACACTGAGAGACACCCCGCCTTCAGAGTTGTCCCAGCTGACACAGCGAGAGGAGAAGAAATGATGGCCTGTTGTGTGACACTATCTTGTGGTGTGGCTTGTTCTGCAGCAATAGATAACTGATACTTTCCCAAGTGCAGAACTCAAAGTGACAATGGCAAGAACTCTCCATCTTACTTTCCCTCTGTCCCACATGCGGCCCCCTCCATTAAGATGTATCCCAAGGGGTGCCTCTGTTGGTTAAGTGTCTGGCTTCAGCACGGGTCGTGATTTCGGGGTCCTGGGATCAAACCCTGCCATGGGGCTCCACACTTAGTGGGGAGTCTGCTTGTCCTTCTCCCTCTGCCCCTCCCCCCACTCATGAGCACTCATGCTCTCTCTCTCTCAAATAAATAAATGAACTCTTTAAATACATACATACATACATATATACATAAGATAAATGTATCCCAAAGCTTCACTCATCCCCCCCTCCCATTTCAAGGAGGGATATCCCTCTTTGCCAAGATGACTGGTACTAGTGACTCTGTCATCAGCTTCCTGCTCTAGGACCAGCACCCTCGGTTGTCTTCTCCTTTGTGAACCTACCTTTCTTCATGGTTTTTCCACTCTTTGAATATACCTATCATATCTCCTTAGACCATCTCCTGACTCCTCTAAACTACTGTCTCCTTGCCTCACTCATGGTCTTCTCCTCAGCCTGAGGGTCTTAAGTGTGGGCTCTGGCAGCCCCGAGTGGGAGCTTCGGTTCTGCCACAGACTGTCTGAGTCACCTTAGGTAAGTTGTTTAGATTCTCTAAACTCAGTGTTCTGGCCCCTAAAATGGAGATCACAGTAGTACCTAAGTCATAGTTTTTTGTGTGTTTCTTTTTAGCGGGCTTGCTCACTGAAAGGAAAGAGCCACGTGCTTGACTTCTGTGGCCACACCTGTTCCCACCATCACAGTCCTCCCCTTGTCCCCGAATGACACCAGCGACCTTGCTTTCCTAAAGAGCTGAGATTGGAAAACAAGATAGGGTTGGACCATCGTGTGCCTTGGGTGTCTACTAAGGCCTTTGTCCTTGATACTATGGGTGACACATTGCTTCAGAGAAAGACAAGGTTCCCTATTGGCCCGAGTGAATGTGCAAACACCAACCAGAACCCTTCTGTGTACAAGACCTGTCTCTAGCTAGCGTTTAGGAGCCTCAGCTCTTTTTCTCATCCTCACGAGAGAACTTAGCACAAGGCTTTACAGAACTGGGGAGAAGAAAGAATGGATGGTTTGTAGAAGTAAATGAGCCCTTGTTGATTGAGTGAGTAACTGGCATGGCATATGTTTGGTCCCCAGTGACACTTGTAAGTTTTTATAACATATAAATAAGTCAGGTGAATATCTCCACTTCACAGATGTGCTCTTTTTTCACCTGAATTATTCAGTCTTTTAGGTACGTGATTCCTAATCTTGACCATATGTTGTCTGGGGCCTTTGGGACCTATGGTTCCCCTCTGAAAGAGAATGGGAATGAGGGCAAGTATGGAAATCCCAATGCCTGTGCCTGTTTTTCCACATTTTACCCAAGCATGGGGTTCATGTGGGTAGGGACTACCCTGGGAAGGTGGGGCGAGTGGAATGTTCTCCGCGCAGCTGTGTACCACGTGTAATTCAGGAGGGTGAGCTGGTTCAGGCCACCCACAGTGCAGAGGGGACTAAGAATAGGAACCTTGAGCACCTGGGCTGGTGGAGGAACAGCCAGCAACCAAGGTCTGTCCCTCACCCCCATTAAATAAACACGGAGCCCCACATCCTTACATGAGGTGGATGGAAAGAGAGAAAATTAAAGTGTAATAGGAAAGTAACTGTGCACAAATTTTATTTCAGCTACGAAAGTGCTATTTAATTCCACCATTTTTACTCTGTAGCCTGGTATCTGGAATAACTCACGCAACGATGACGACCTTAGGTATTTCTTTTAATTATTCCAGTGCTACCTCGTTGCCCAGCTCTGCTGCGAGCACTCAGCTACTCCCAGCAAAGCCATCCTAATGATTTCGATTAAACCCTGGCCTCTTCCCAACTGCACACAAATTAAAAGCATTACTGGGCGGTCCTAGCATCAGCTCTTGGAAGTGTTGTTATATAAAGAAGGAAGAAGGTTGCCAAAGGCTTGTTGGCATTTCCTCAGCCACAGGAGAGGGTTAACCCCTTGGGTTTCTGGGATGGAGAGATTTTTTTTTCCCCTCTCAATTTCAATAGTTTTTTTTTTTTTTTAACTTCTCCTTCAACCACATTTTAAGCAGATTTGTGATGTGGAAGGCACCAATGAGTTTTTAAATACACATTTTCTCTGGGGATGGCCCTTAAGACTTCCATTGCTAAGAAAATATCTCTGCTTGTCACAAGTTGGCCAGTTTTGCTTTGTCGGAGAAAGTCTGGCTTGGGAGGCCTCCCCAGGTAATTGTCTTGTTTGGGGACTTGAATAAGAAACTCTAGGTCAGCTATGACTTGAGAGTCAGTCTCCATTAGAGACCAGAGGAATCTAGAATCATTGCTCAAGGCTCTGCCCTCCATAGCAGCCCAATGCCACCAGTTTACGATCCCAACCCCTCTACCCATTTGTGCAACAGACTGACAAGAGGCAAGAGGGGAGAAGCAGGGCACCCAAGCTCACCTAAAGGAAGGTGAGGCCAAATCCCACTCGCCAGACCCAGAAAGGAAACTGAAGCTCACAGGTGCATGAGGCCACCTTGAGGCCACGCATCCTGCATCCCACAAGTGGCAACACTGAAATCAAGTCCAGGTGTTTTGACTCTGCCTCCAACTCTTTTCCACTTGGTCTTGCCAAGTCTCGCCAGGAGGAATGCCCATCGTACATCACAGGGGCATGTGATGAGCCACAGGGGGGAGGGCACCAGCCAAAATGCGCAAAGGCCAGGACCTAGAAGAATGGAATTCCCATTGGCACATGTGCCTCTCTGGCCCCAAGAATTTTTTCCACTTTATTTCGAAGTGCTCTCATTATAAGTGTACTACTGGATGAATTCTGCCCCAAACCGAGTACACCCATATACTAGAACCCAGTCAAAAAACAAAGCATTGCCTCCTCCCAGAAGCCTTTCTCATATTCTCTCCCGGTCCCTACCCTGCCCAAGAGAGACACCGACCTGATGTCTCACCATGTAGAGCAGTTTCACTGGTGTCGTGTTTTGTGTCAATGGAACGACCCAATACGGCCTCTCTTTGGTTGGTCTTCTTTCTTTTAACGTCGTCTCCACTGCCCGATCTATCCTCACTTACGTGTGTGTGGTTGTAGACAGTGCTCACTGCAGTATGATATTCCATTATTTAAATAGAACACAATCCTATAAATGGTAAGATTTGTGTTTACTGTTGAGGGGCATCTGCCACCCCAAATGTTTTTGACTGGCTTAAGGCATGTTTTGTGTCTTCAGAGTTTTGCCTGCTGTCATCATTAGGCATCTCTTAAAACCTATGCCACCCACCCACATTGTCAAGGACATGCCGTCCTGACAAAAACTTCCCCTCCAAGTTCTGGGCTGTAATGGCTCCTTTGGTTTCCGGGTAATTTCTTACCTCCAAGGGGAGAGAGTACACTTGGATATGTTTGTGTTCTTGTTTTGTTTTTTCAGTTTTGCTAGCCATCATCAGCGAAAAGCTTAAGGCTGAAGAGGATCATGCATTCCAGGGATGAGAAAGAGGTTTCCGTTCTCCTGGGCCAACCCGCATGTATTGAAAATGGCCTTCTGGGCATTCCGAGGAGAAGGCGCCCTCCCAGGTCAGCGGCTGGGATCGATTAGCAATGTCTGCCGCTGGTGAGTGGGAGGGGAGCAGGTGCCATCTGCCGTTTGTCCGACCTCCATGATGCGGACAAGTCCCTGAAATCTGGGCCAGTCAGGGACAGAACTGGGCAAGGACCCATTCTCTCTGTAGGTTACTGAAAAATCACTGAGATTGTTGTCACGTTCATGACAATGTGAAGATCTGTTGGAACCTGTTAGGAAGAGACTTCTGGAGGCATAAATTATCCTCTCTTCTAAGAGAAGTCCAGTTAGGAAATAGAAAAAGCAAAGGAGAAAAGAGAGTGAGCCTGTGGGCTGGTTCTGTGGGCTCCCCATTACTGCCCCCCTTTCCCTGTGTGTCAGTGCCCGCATCCAGGCGGGCTGCTCTCGCGGGAAAGCCAGGCTCCGTGGCCCAGGTCCAGAGACGAAATCGCTACCTGCCTCACTTAAGAAAACACTCTCCTGTCTCCATCAATCAGTGGGCTCCCACTCAGGGCCCCTCTCGCGATCCCCTCCCCAGCAAGACCCAGATGTTTTATTTATGGGCTGGTCTCTTTAGGAGGGAACCGAGGCAGACGTAACATCTTGCTTCCTATTATTCATGAGCCTTAGGTAGAAGGAGGCCACAGAGGCAGATGAGAAAAGCCTTCAATCAAATCTTGATGAAATAAACTAATTAGGAAGATTACACCTCCATAATGATGTTAATTGTGCAGACAGGAAATCACAGTCTTCCTGGCTGACTCGGGCTCTGCCTCCTCAAAGCCAATCTCCAGCATTTCTAGAAATGGCAGTCTCTCTCTGTCCTGTGAAAAATGCCTGAGCCGCTGCCGGGAAGGAGCCCAGGGCTTCCCCCACGTGACGACCGAAGCCTTGGTCCCTGGTTCTCTTGCTAGTCCTCCTGCGAAGAATAGGAGCGGGCCCCAGGCCCTCGGGGCCACCGGCACTAGACTGTAGTCGGCTCCGAGCAGAGTCCGAGGGCTTCTTCAGAGTCAGGTGTTCAGAAGGCAACCCAAAGTGGACACGGGGTTTTAGCTTCCCTCTTCTGCTCCCTGTCCCCTCCCCCACCCTTCTCCCCCAGGCTCGCTGCAACTAACCAGTGTCCATATAAATCCCCTAAGCGAGAATCAGAAAAAAACTTTCATGCATTCATTCACTTGTTTATTCATTCATTTGTTGCTTCCTTCAAGAAACACCTATTAGGAGGCTCTGCCATGCCAGGCACTGTTCCTAGGAGTGAACGAGACAGACGGAGCCCCTGCCTTCGCAGACCTTACCCCAGTGAGGGGGAGAAGCGATCAGCAAACGTGTGCGTGGGTGGTATGCTGGACGGTGACGAGTGCTATGGGGAGAAGTGAGGCTGGGACAGATAGCTGGGGAGCACCGAGGGGCGGGGGGGCACCTGCATGGTCCTCAGGGCTTTCCCTGCAGAGGTGACAGGTGAGCATACCCGGAGAGAGTGGAGCCAGCAGGTGGAGGGCGGGGGGAGCCAGCAGGGGGATCGCAGGCACAGATGCTCTGAGGCAGAAGGGAAGTGGTACGGGCAAAGACCCCCGGGGGGACAAGGCAGAATGAGTGACACGTGGTTGCGTGTCATAACTTCATAAACAACTTCTCCTGATGGGCTCTCAGATCCACGAGGGCAAGTTCTGTTTGGTCATTTTCTCCCTTCAGTATCGGAGCCTCTGCCCAGCACACCGCCCGGCGTGCGGTAGGTATTCAGTAAATACTTGTAGGTTGAACGAATTATTCACTAACTAATGAGGAAAGTGAGTGATGCTAAGATTCCCGCACCACAGAGAGGGTCTGACGCAGGGGTCGAATGGCCAACAGGTTGAGGCAGGGGCCTGCGGGCAGGGTTAGCTCAGCATCCCAGAGCCTACTCGGGACCCAGGCTAGGGAGGACAGGAGTTTATCTGTCCAACTCGCCCAGCCTCCTCGGCCCCATCAGAAGGCAGCCGCACCATCCCACGGCGGACTAAGGAGAGAGCAGCGCGGTATTCTTACCTGAGGCAATCCCTGACATAAACCCTACAAAGGTATTCCAAAGAACAGAATTCTGTGTGTATCAAATTGGTGATGATATTGCCACAGGTAAAGTTTATGGAGCGGCAAGGCATTCACATGTCCAAAATAGACTTTAAAATGCAAATGAGGCAACTGTGAAGTGCCACCTTTAACTATTAAATTAGTAAAAATACAAAATAAAATGTTTACACTCAGTGATGGCAAGGAGGTGATGAAACTCTCATGAATAAGAAGTTGTCAGAGTATATATTGGCAACACTTTTTCAGAAAAAACTTGGCAATAGATTTCTGGAACAATAAAAAGAGCTCGTGCATATAACTCAGTGATAATTTGAAGAATGTAGTCAAAGTAAAATTCCTAAGTATAGAAAGGCTATATGTTTGACTATATCTATCCCAGCATTATTTATAACAGTGAAAATATGCGTAAGCAACCTAAATATTCAAAAACTGGGAACTAAATTAACGGACATGTAGTAATGCATACATTACATTTCAAGTATATGTTTGCATATGGACAAAGACACAAAATGAATAATCAGGGATGAAAGCTGTTTCGTTTGACATAAGCGAATACATTGACTTAAGAAACGCAAAAGAACAAAAGGTAAGACCTGGAATTATCAAAGGTTTCTGCCTTGACCTGATACATAATAGCGATCGAGCCAAGTACGACGTCAGGTAAAGGAGGAGGGGCTGAGGCACCAGGAGAGCTAGAGGCCAGCCCCATCTCCCCGTGAGATTCGCAGATGGGTTCGACCGACCGTGCTTTTGAATCAAAATCCACGGAGGAGGTTGTTGTTGTTGTTGTTGTTGTTGTTGTTGTTGTTGTTGTTGTTGTTGTTTGGATACGGCTCCCCAAGTGATGTGATGCCAGCCCCGAGTATGAGTGGCAGAAGCAGCAGTGGTGGCTCGAGGAGTGCCCCCGAAGACTTGGTACCAAGGGTGCCATCCCGTGGGTGGGCCCTGCCTGCCGGGCGCTGCTCCGGCGGCTCTGATTGGACCGTTTCCCTCCATCCTTCCAATCAGCTGCCGAAGTAGGCAGCACGCTCCTCCCACTTCACTTTGAGGAGACAGGCGACCAAGTGCACATTGTGGACCTCCTTAACCTTACACAACCGGACCTTCCTTCTGGGCAGACCTGGCCCCAGGAGGGATGTGCAGTGTCCCCACATACAAGCCCCGCGCTGGTGGCTGCCATTTGAGCTCCATGTCCACACGTCTGGGACCCCACCCTCACGTTCTTCCCTGAACACCCCCCCCATGCCGTCCCCGCACAGGCTCACTGGGTGGGGGGGGGGGGGAAGGGGGGAGAATACCTCCACAATGGTCCATTGGGGAAAGGGCATGCAGGGTCTGGGGACTCTGTGGCGCAGGGAAGCGTCCTTGGCCGGGGTGGGGGTGGGGGCAGGCTTTCCGGCTGCAGCCAGCCTGACATGCCTGCCCAGCTCTCTGCCGCTGAAGATTGATTACATGCAAACAGTTTCCCTGGCAATTGGCACACATTTTAACAAAATCCAATGCAGCCTGAGTCAGGCTAATCGTTTCAGAGCACAAGCCATGTGCTCTCGGTGACCTCAAGGCCCCACGAAGTCCCCAAGGTGGGTTTGAGCCATGTGAGGCTTTTTGTCACACAAATCCTTGGCGTTGCCTGGCAGGAGCGGGAGAGGGGATTTCGGTGTTTTCAATCCAGGCAGCAAACCGCTTGCATGCAGGAAGTTGCTCTTTTATTCATTCACTAGGTTCATTCAGTGGAAATAGGAGAATGGCGGGCTGTGGGCCCTGCAGAGTGGCGAACATCAGAGCGGAAAGGAAGACATAAAACTAAGCAGGGTCCCTGCCCTCCAGGGGCTCACAGTCGGGTCGGAGCTGACAGGTATTAATTAAAGAATCGTGTGGAAAAATGTATGATTATGGGCAGAGAAGTGCTATAAAATGCTATCAGCATTGACCAGGGTTCCTGACCGCTTGGGAGGCCAAGAACCTTCTCCAAAGGAAGGATAATGGGGTAAAAAAAGGATTGGGGTAAAGAAGAGGGAAGTGTATCATCTCCAGGGAAAGCTCTTTACCTTACGTAGGCTGCACTTGCAATAAATTCTCACTAAATGACCCATGACTGGCTTCTATGTGGCTCATTTTAAATTTCAGAAACTTCGGGAAAAAGTTCCAGAAAATTGGCCCTCCATAACTAGGACTCAGGAGGAATTCCCGGTGTGTTCGAGCCTTCGCATGGTTTTCTGACCCAGAGGTACTGAAGGAGGGGAGCGGGGCGGACGACCAAAGTGGGGGGGGCATGGGGGGTCCCCGGAACTGAAGCACTCCGCACAAACTCCTCTGGGCTGAGGCAGGGAGGTCGCCCCAGGAGAGGGGTCCTCCTGCCCATGGCCGCAGGGCCACTCAGTCACTACCTGAGGGGCTCTGGGGGATTCAAAAGAACTAGCCAACATTAGCAAGGTGCAGAAAGGTGGGGAGGTCAACTCATGCTCCTTCTGCCCCCAAAGGCAGGAAACTGTCAGCCTGGCCTCAAAGGCCTCCTGTGAGCCTTGCAAACAGAGGCCGGGGGCTGGTCCAGACAAAAGCAGGTCCCTCCGTTTGAAGCAAGGTTCGCCCACACACTGGCAGCAATCACAGTCAGTCTCAGTCGGAGAACAATGGACGGAATAAAGCCCCAGGGAGCAGGCGGCTGAGAAGTCCACTGCGTGTCTGCACATGAGACCAGGCGGCTGCCTCCGGGATCCCTCCTCCCCCCCTCCCCCCCGTCCCCCTCTGCAGACCCCAGCAGCACCCTGGCCTTCCCAGCAAGGTCAGAGGAGGACTTCAACCCAGGACTTCGAATGGCACCGCAGCCTGGTGCTGGCACCCAGAACGTCCAGATTTCTTGAGCAGAGTATTTGCTCAACATGCAAATTCCTGGGCGGCACCCGCCGGGGAGCCAATTCTAAGCTAGAGCCCAGGAATCTGCATTTTCAACAAGATGTCTTCAGTGATCCGTTGAGTCATTGATCTGAGAAATACCTTTGAAGAGGCTAGATACATTTTTATTAACCGCATACAGATTTCTTGGAGAATCTGCTGAAAGCTATGGAAATATTCTGGGAAAATCCACATGTGCATTTTTTACCAGGTTTTGAACAACTTTAGGGCTTGATGGAGGTGGTGAAGCACGGTCCTTGTGTCATCTGGGGTGGAACACTGGAGGCTTGGGGAGAAGGCAACTAATGCCCGCGTCACCGGAGGTGTCCCCCAGTGGGACAGACATGGTCCTGAGCCCTGCTCTTCTAAACCCTGGCAAGCTGCCACACCAGGTACTGGACTCCCCCTTTGGAAGCCTAGAGCAGCAAGAAAGGACATTTAATAAAAGGCAGGGATCTGGCTCCCCTGAGCCGAGGGTCACGCCTTTCTCAGGAGGCACAAAAATGTGGGTCTACTAAGGGGAGGCGCCAATAGGGACAGCGGGATCCTGTGCCATTCTGTGTGGTCAAGAGTGGGAAAGAGGAAGCATTTATCAGTTTTTTAAGACCAAGGGCATCCAACAAATCAGTGCTATGTCTGGGTTCTGCCCTTTGTTAGCCTTGTGACCCTGGAGATGTTACTAGATTTCCCGAAGCCCAGCTTCCTTTCATTGGTAAAATGCAAATGATATTACCAAACTCACGGGGTTTTGTGAACATAAAATAAGATAATGAGATTGAAGCACTCAGCATAGTATCTGGCGCATGATGAGGGTTCAACAAACTGCTCATTAACATTATCATTCTTTGTCTTCAAATTCAGACCGCCCTGGCCCCTTCCAGTCAAAAAGATGGCTTCTTCTTACTCATCCTGGCATCCTACAAAGCACCTAGTGCTTCACAGGACAGGTTTAAAGTTTTAATAGATGTTGGAAGGGAGGGGACAGAGAGAATAAGAGAGAGAGAAAGCCAATGAATGAATGAATGAGTGAGTGAATGAATGAATGAAACTGATGAAAAGCATCCAGGTTGCTGAGCTGGGATGTTCATTTTGGGCATCCTGGTGTACATTCTCAGCATCACCATGCCAGGTCAGAATTAGATTTTCTAAGCAGAACCAAGTTCATTTATTTCTGGTCTTTGTCAAAGAAGTGCACAGAGTTCACTGCGCTTGCTGGTTCGGAAACCTTGTCCCACATTTCAGGGTACAGCTGCCTCAGCCACCACGAGACTGTCTCTGTTTCCTGCCATCAACAATTAAGTGGGCATTGTTAATTAAATTATCATTGCACTTAATTGAGAGTCAGATAAGAGTGATTTTAATGAACTTGAACTGCTTTTGGGTAAGACTATGCAGTCATTGGAGGAGCAACCTTCCTGCTATACTGCTAATCGAATTCAATCGTATTTGTTGGAGTGGATAATAACCGTCATACCAACACGCCGACCTCTGTTTTAACGACGTGGAGTGGATTTAGCATGGGGCGGGAGCGAGTTGTCCAGAACCTGTTTGGCTGGGATGGGAGGGGATGTTTCCAGAAGCAGGGATGTCTCAGTTTAAGAAACAAATGAGGGAATTTTCCAGCAAGATGGGGTATCTCTCCAACCACATCCAAGCTAAGTCATCTCATAAATGCGAGTGAAAAAACCATCAAGGCCTGGGTTCATGGATTCAGCTAATGTCAGTTGCCCACTCCAAAAGATCAAACAGATTTTTCTATCAGGAATGTTAAGTGGAGAAGACCAGTTGGAGTTATTTGAAGTCCGAATGGAAGGCTCTTTTAAAGCAGGGGTCGAAAAACATTCTATAAAGAGATTAAATATTTTAGGCTTTGTGGGCCATATGATTTACTCAACTCTGTTGTTATAATGCAGCTTCGAATAAACGGGTGTAGTTAAATTCCTATAAACTTTATTTACAAAAACAGGCAGTGGGCTGGATTCAGTGGCCAGAGGTCATCGTCTAAAGGAAGATAATTTCCCTATAGAATATACGGTAGGAGTAGGTAGGCCAGATTATTTTACACATTCACATGAAACACCAACCGGTGTTGAATTAATGAACAGAGAAAAATGATTTGCGACTTTCCATCAATTTTAAACACATAAGTAAATTATTCTACTGGTCAATTCCTTTGTGTTTTAAATTTCAAAATAAAAACTCATTACAGAAAACTTCCAAAGCAGAGATGAGCAAAGAGATTTCTTAAGAGCAAATGCAAATAAAATTACCGTTTTGGTGTATTTCCCTCCAGCCAGGTTTCAATGGTTACTTAACATAATTATCAACACGGTCCTCAATTTTTTAAACTTGTTCCTTTTTCTTGGCATCACATGACAATCATTTCAATGTTGCTACATAATGTTCAAGGTCATTCTTTTAAGTAGCTGTATAATATTCTTTTCTAATGAATGCACTGTAATGGTTTACTAAGCCATTCCTCGACTCTTGGACATCTTGACTGATTTCGGCTCTCCCATCATGACGACATCCCTGCGGTAACAGCTTTGTCTGCATTTTGGGGCTGTTTTCCGGGTAGATTCCTGAAAGTAGAATTATTGAATCCAAGGATCCAAACATTTTTATGGAGATTGATCAAAACACAAAATGGTTTCCCAAAAGTATATGCTAATATATTCTGCAAATGGCAGTCATCGGAGAATGCTGTCCCCGAATTGAATGTCTACAGTTACAAAAATCGTCCTCTTTCATAGCTTTGAACACACCTGCCAGGAAGTTCTGGCCTCATCCCAGGCAGAGCAGTCAGTACATTTCCTGGAGGAATGGAACATTCAGACTTGACTTGGAATCCCCCTGAAATCAAATCCAGTTTGGCGAACGCTGGCGGGTTCAGATGAGGGTCCCTCCACAGCCTCCAAGAGAAACTGAAGGTACGGAGTCAGTGGGGGGCCCGGGCCAAGTGGAGGTAGGAGTGAACTTCCTAATCCAAAACTGGATCCAGAAAGGGTTCGGCAGAGACAGGGAAGGGCAAGAAAGAACCCTGGAAGTCATCCCCCCCGCCTCATTTTAGATCGTAGGAACTCTCAGATACAGATAGACGTTCGGAATCCAAATCCAAATGCGGGGCTATAATAGTGTCCTAGGGTTTCTGTAACAAACTGCCACAAACCCGGTGACCTACGACAGTAGAAATTTGCCCTCTTCCAGTTCAGGAGGCAAGAAGCCTGAAATCAAGGCACTGGGAGAGAAGAATCTGAAGACTCCAGGGGAAAATCCCTCCTTACCTCTCCCGGCCTCTGGCACTCCCTAGCCATCCTTGGCCTCCCTTGGCTGGTAGTTTCATGTCTCCAACGTCTGTCTTTGTCTTTGTACGGTCTTTTCCCCCTCTGCGATGGCTCCCTCTACCTTTACATTTTCACATGGCCTCCTTATAAGGATAACGGTCCCTAGAGTGAGGGCAGCGCCTCCAAATTAGTATGGCCACATCTTCACTTGATGACATCGACACAGACCCTATTTCCAAACAAGATCCCATCCATGGGTCCTGGAGATGAGGACTTGGGTGCATCTTTCTGTGGGACTCAAATCAACCCACATCACGAGGCATCCGGAGCAATGGGTCTAAGCAAGACTTTGCTGGGAAATCAGGAGGTCTGGTTCTTATCCCCATGCAGGGCCAACTTGAACCAAATCTCAAGTTCATCCCTTAAGAAGAGTCAGTTGACATGTCTGCTGGTGGGGGAGGGGCTCTTGCTTAAGCAGTCACCTCTTCTGGGGCGCTCTCCCTGACTTCCCTCCACTTTGTGTGTTTTCAATAATGCAAAGCCAAGCCCGGAACTGTCATGACTACTGGCACCAATAGACTATGAGGTCCCCGAGGGCCGAGGACGATGTTTGTTGGCCAAGCCCCGGCAGCAGGCGTGCAGAAGCCCCACGGTACGTATTAGGGGGACAGACGGGTGGCCAACACCACCCGTCCATTTTGAAACATCAGTTGGAATTTCTTCGTCTTCATCCCCCTTCCCATTCTACCAGTCCTAGACCAACCACAACCTGGAAAATTAAGTCCATTAATATTCATTATCCCAGGACACCCCCCCCCCTTCACCATCCCTTTGTTTTCTGCAATAGCTTCTTAGCCTGCAGTCAAATGAGCTCAAGGAAAATGATGTGACTTGGCTTTGGAAATGTATTCGTCCGGCTGCCAGAATGGATTTAGCAGACTCGGAGCTCAGTTTGTCACTCCTTCCACGGCTGCCTCTGTGCGCGCAGCGTGCTGCCACGGTCCCTGAGTTATGAGGGGCCATTCCAAGGCTGTGATGGATTTGATTGTTTTATGCACCGACTTAGGACCTCATGTGCTGCCACATCCACAAGCACTTTCTGGGCCACTGCAGGGAAACCACGGGTGTTGGCTTTGTGTGCCCCCCACCCCGCCACCTCCGGCAGCTCCACTGGGGACAGAAGGGCAGGGCCCCCGAGTTCCCATCTGGTCAAGAGCCTCAAAAAATTCAAATGATTTAAGTTACCTTAAAGGTGGTTGCTGTATCTCCCTGCCAACCTTCCTGCGTACGTGTGTGTGTGTGTGTGTGTGTTTTGTTTTTATTTTTGATGTGTCTCACTGAAATACTCTGCAAAAGATATGAAAGCAACCACTCTATTTGGCAAATAACACGCTGACATCTACGGAGCCCCGTGGATCAGTTTGCAAAGGGAGAAAAACCTCTGCTGGAATACCTCATTGGAACAAGTCGAGTCCTCTTCCCTCGTCCCGGTGTTTGGGGGAATCAACCTGACCGTTTACCTGACGACGTCAGCCTCTGTCCATTTTCACCATCATGTAGACAGACTCGGCCACGTGCTCCCCATCATCAGTGTGCTGAAAGCAGAGCTAGTCGCATTGCTTCCGACCCTGGAGACGCTTCTCTCCCCACGTGCAGTCAAGGCTCCCTGAGGGCTGGGTCCGACTCGGCCGGGTCTGCTGCTGAGTTAATGAGATGGAGCTCCAGGGCCTGGCTGGTCATGACTCTTCCACACGGGCTTCAGGAAGAAATGAGTGTCCCCGGCAGGAGAGATTAGCCACGGGCAGGTGAGGGGACACCTGTTTATCTGGGATAGAGGTTAAGAAGGCAAGAAGAGCATATGGCAGCCATTCCCAGAGTGCGGTCCCAGGACCAGCAACAGGGCTTTCACCAGCGAATTCATTAGAAATGCAAATTCTTTTTTTTTTAAAGAATTTATTTATTTGACACAGAGAGAGAGAGAGAGAGCCCAAGCAGGGGAACAGCAGATGGAGAGAGAAGCAGGCTCCCCTCGTAGCAGAGAGCCTGATGAGGGGCTCGATCTCAAGACCCTGAGATCATTACCTGAGCCAAAGGCAGATGCTTAACCGACTGAGCCACCCAGGCACCCCAGAAATGCAAATTCTTTATCCATCCCAAACCTGGTGAATCAGTACCCCTGGGGAGGGGGCCAAGCAATCTGGGTGTGAACAAACCTTCTGGTATTTTCACACACA